>OX031007.1:84870149-85425149 GCA_943735925.1 Pollenia amentaria | reverse complement strand
TATATGTATATGTATATGTATATGTATATGTATATGTATATGTATATGTATATGTATATGTATATGTATATGTATATGTATATGTATATGTATATGTATATGTATATGTATATGTATATGTATATGTATATGTATATGTATATGTATATGTATATGTATATGTATATGTATATGTATATGTATATGTATATGTATATGTATATGTATATGTATATGTATATGTATATGTATATGTATATGTATATGTATATGTATATGTATATGTATATGTATATGTATATGTATATGTATATGTATATGTATATGTATATGTATATGTATATGTATATGTATATGTATATGTATATGTATATGTATATGTATATGTATATGTATATGTATATGTATATGTATATGTATATGTATATGTATATGTATATGTATATGTATATGTATATGTATATGTATATGTATATGTATATGTATATGTATATGTATATGTATATGTATATGTATATGTATATGTATATGTATATGTATATGTATATGTATATGTATATGTATATGTATATGTATATGTATATGTATATGTATATGTATATGTATATGTATATGTATATGTATATGTATATGTATATGTATATGTATATGTATATGTATATGTATATGTATATGTATATGTATATGTATATGTATATGTATATGTATATGTATATGTATATGTATATGTATATGTATATGTATATGTATATGTATATGTATATGTATATGTATATGTATATGTATATGTATATGTATATGTATATGTATATGTATATGTATATGTATATGTATATGTATATGTATATGTATATGTATATGTATATGTATATGTATATGTATATGTATATGTATATGTATATGTATATGTATATGTATATGTATATGTATATGTATATGTATATGTATATGTATATGTATATGTATATGTATATGTATATGTATATGTATATGTATATGTATATGTATATGTATATGTATATGTATATGTATATGTATATGTATATGTATATGTATATGTATATGTATATGTATATGTATATGTATATGTATATGTATATGTATATGTATATGTATATGTATATGTATATGTATATGTATATGTATATGTATATGTATATGTATATGTATATGTATATGTATATGTATATGTATATGTATATGTATATGTATATGTATATGTATATGTATATGTATATGTATATGTATATGTATATGTATATGTATATGTATATGTATATGTATATGTATATGTATATGTATATGTATATGTATATGTATATGTATATGTATATGTATATGTATATGTATATGTATATGTATATGTATATGTATATGTATATGTATATGTATATGTATATGTATATGTATATGTATATGTATATGTATATGTATATGTATATGTATATGTATATGTATATGTATATGTATATGTATATGTATATGTATATGTATATGTATATGTATATGTATATGTATATGTATATGTATATGTATATGTATATGTATATGTATATGTACAAAGGCCCTAACTAACCAAAAGGCCCTAACTAACCAAAAATTAAAAATCGTCTTTTTCATTGATTCTAATGTATTGCATCAACACAAATGTCCACAACAAATTTTGGAATCTTTCGACCAAAATTAGCGATTTTATTAACAACAAACAAAAAGCCCTATCTACAAAATATTATACGACAAACGCTATTAGACATAACTAACAGTTTGCAATATAGGCAACATTGTTATATGTCAAAACCACTGGTAGGTTTAACAAGAAAAATAGAAGAAAGAATAATTATAAACAGTTTGAGGCAATTTATCAATTTAGCATTTTAAATAGTTTTTTGCTTCTCCTGTAAAATTTTCAAAGTTTAAGATAGGACCTTTTGCGTTTTAGGTAACGATACATGAAAGCTACAAAAATTGCCACTTGTGCGATGTTCTTATGTTGTCCCCTTTAAAAAAGTAGGTTAATAAATTTTTAGGGGATTCACTACTCTTCCCTTTTTATAAAAAAAATTAAAATCTAATAAGAAAAGTAATTACAATAAAACCAATATTCTCGTGTTTTATTTGAATTTAAAGCATACCTATTGTTACGAAAGTAACTTTAGTTAAGAAAAAGTTAAATTTATTAGTAATTTTATTAGTTTAAAATGTTATTGTATTAGTTACGCATATTTCTAATGGAAACCCACTGTACAGAGTTTCCTAGTACAAATGTAATGTTATGATTGTTATAGATAACTGTATAACATAATAGTGTTAAGATTATTTTTAACCCATAAAGTATGCTTTAGTTTATTGATGTATAAATCAATTTAAATTCAGCCACAGTGTTAATGCATAATGATATTAGCTGTGAGATAATACAAGCTCGATTGGCCCAGAAATGTCGAAAATATTACAGACATTTCGACGAGTCGAATGCTCTAGAGCATAGACAGGCAAAAGGCCGCCCATGGGCGCTTTGTTATTCTCTTATTTACACGTACATAAACATACGTATGGAAGAAAAAAAACAAATCAATTCAGTCTCGAATGAACAGTCGTACAAGCAGGTTGTGTACGCTTGTTGCTTGTTCAGCGTTGCCAAATGTGTATTTTTTTATTAATGAATTATAATTTTTTTTTTTTTTTTGTAAATTGTGCAGATATTACATTAAAATTTTTCTTACTTTAAATTTTGTTATTTTATTTCTTACGGCATTATTTTACATAACAGTGGCAAGCTTTAATGATTAAATTCAGTACTAAACCGTATGAATCATATTCAATATTGTAATTTTTCTACAAACATGTTTTTATATTTTGTCAAATACTCAAATTATCAACACAACCGGTTTTTACAAACGTAGTTTTGACCTAAAATTTTAGCAGACAGGGATTCGTTAATATAATAATATTGTACTTGTTTCTGTATTACTCGTATGCTTAAAATATCAAGTTCTTTTTCTTTATATGCAGTTTTTTGAAAAAAAAAAAAAAAAAAAAGTAATGGCAACGCTGCAGTACAGCGGGAGAGTCAAATAGGACCAATATTACTATAGAATACACAAGTATGTGTTTGCCTATCTATGCTCTAGAGACACCTACATGTCAGCGAAGGTGGGAATCGATAATCAGTATTAGTACGATTATTTAAGTGTGTACATCGCAATTATAAGTGGTAAAATTGACTAAGTTCTAAATAAAGTGGCGTGAATAGTTTATAGTTAGCTGTCAAATTTGAACAAAAAAAATAATTATTTGCATGAAAAATGCCGGCAGCTTTTATATTACGTGTTATTTTATTAAAAAAACTGTATTTTAAAAAAGAACGTATCAGAAAACGTCTTCTAAGGGATTATTACAACCCAAGAGATATTCCTGAACAATGGTAAGTACCATAAGTACATGTTGTTGATAAATGGTTATAATTTCTTACACATTTTTTTCGAAGTTAAATAGAAACAGCTGCTCACAATCAAATCGCAAATTTAAAAGAAATTGTTAAACAACAATCAGTATTAAAACAATATTGTTTTTTAATTTTATATTTTCTATGAAAATTTTCTCAAAAGATTATGAGTTTTTAAAATAAATGGAAAAGAAAAACATAAAATTTCCTTTTTATATGCTATTTATTGATGTTGAAAATAAATTTTAAAGGAAATTTACAAGTTCACATGTGGATCACATTACTGTAGGCTTGTGATTTAAAATCACCAAATTTAAGGCGATTACGAACTCCAGCACACCTTCTTTGCGATTTCAAATCGTAATCACAACTTTCTTGCGATTTGCGATTTCTAGCACATAGGCGAATGTGTTTTATTTATTTTATTAAAGTTGCAATGAAAGAACTCAAGAGGTTTATTATAAAGGAAATAAACCAAAAACGTTATTGAAAAGGCAGTAACGTAACAATTGGTGTCAGAAGTGAAATTGCAAAAATAAAATAAATTAGAAAAAAAAAATTAAAATAAAAATAAAAAAAAATAGACAGCAATGAAATTTAAAGAACTTAAAGTGGATCAGCTCCAGAAAGAGTTGAGCAAGTTAGATCTACCAACTGCAGAAAATAAAGCAGAGCTGCAGAAGAGGTTAATAGATGAATGCGAACGACGCAATATTGACATTGGTAGCCACGAATACGAGGATTAAGAATATATAGAGGTATGCACACGTGCAGTTGCTAGCAGTATGGATTTAAACACAATGTTTGCTGCTATGATGCTAAAAATGGAAAAAAATGTCGGAAGAAAATTCTAGAAAATTTGATGAAACTTCTAGAAAAATGGTCGATAATTCCAGAAGCATGGTGATGATGATAAAAGAAAGTTCGGATGAAACTTCTAGAAAAATGGATGAAAATACCAGAGCTATTCTTGATGAAACTTCAAGAAATGTAGAAAAAATGGTAAAGGAAAATTCAATTACCATACTAGCTGAAATACAAGAGAATTCTAGAATTACCAATGATAAGCTTCAGGGGCTACTAATGAAAAACTTGAGAAGCTGCAAGAGATTTCAACTATTATAAATGAAAGAGTTGACGATCTGGAAATAGAATTCAACAAAAAGTTGTCTGATGTAAAAATAGAAGTTGATGAAAAACTACACCATCTTGAAGCAAAAGTAAATAGTCTTCAATGTAAAGAGGGACCAGTGCGGGTTATTCCAGAAGTCTCTAGTAGAATAATAGCCCCAAGTTATGATGGCAGTGTTCAATTTGAAGTGTTTAAGTTCCAATTTGAAACAGTTGCCAACAAAAACGCATGGAACAATGAAGAAAAGGCTATTGAATTAATTTTAGACTTAAAAGGAACGGCAGCGGAAGTTGTACAAAGTTTTTCAATTAGCTGTAAAAACAATTATGATGACGTGATGATGGCACTGCTGCGTAACTATGGTGGCGACAATAAAAAGGAAATCTACAAAATGAATTTATGTGGTAGAATGCAAAAGGCTAATGAGACATTACAGGACTTCGCACTGGAGATTGAGCGGTTGGTGCAGCTACTTATCCTGGTGAGAGTCATTCATTCTTGGATCACTGCAAAACTGAGGCATTTGTAAACGGTATTCGGGATGCAGATATAAAAATTGCGGTATGTACGTCACAAAAGTCTACCTTTGCAGAGACTGTTTCATTTGCCCTAGCCCAGGAAACCGCTAGAATTATTTCAAGACCACAAGTAGGCAAGGTGCGAAGGCTCGATGTGACCACCAATGGTGAAAGGGATATTGTGCAGGACATAAAAGAGACAGCTATGGAAGCTTTAAGCGAGAAGCAAAATAAAACTAAAGTAAAATGCTATAACTGCGGAAAGATTGGTCACATGCAGAGAAACTGTAAAGCACAAAATAAACGTTCAAGATCTGCTTCACCGCCCAGAAATAACCAGTTGGCTAACCACCACTCATCGCAGGAAACACCGTTTAACTAAAAAGAGCTAGCACTGCGGGGCATGAGCTAGCTCCCACATCTAAAGGCCCCACAATCTCGATCTCCGTAATGCAACAGAATAACAGAAATCTTACTGCTTGTGACTATATCAACGGTCAAAAACGGGTTCTGACTGTGGACACTGGGTCATCTCATTCAATAATTAGGCCTGATTTAATACAACAGTCCATCGAACCACTATGTGGTGTAAGTCTGCGAACAGCTACGGGGGAGCCTAAAAAAAAAAAAAAAAAAAAGTAAAAGCTAAATTATGTATGGCCAATATAAGCGCCCACCATGTGTTTATTGTGGCTGATATTGTAGCTGAAGTAATCCTTGGCTCAGATTTTATGATTGGACAAGGTATTCAACTGGATATGGGTCAACAAATTATGACTTGGCGCAATGTTGAAATTCCCCTGGATGTTGGATACGAAATCAAAGAAAATCTAAGACAGTTACTTGCCCTTGAACGTGAAAAATTGCCACCTTAGTCAGAAACCATCGTATGGGCGCGAATGGAGGTATATTGTGAGGACAACAATAGTTTATGGGTGGTAGAGACAGCAGCAATTACAGCTGATATAGTCACAGCGAATGCCCTCGTTAAAACCAGCAAGAGCTTAGTTCCTATAAGAGTCTTAAATTTATCTAACAGCGAGAAGGTCCTTACGCAAAATTTTAAGATTGGACAATGCGCCTCAACAGAGGCAATAATAAGTTGCGAGAACCATCAAGACGTAGCTAAAAAGAGTACCAAGGAGCAGGAATTACTAGACGAACATGTGCGGAAATGGACCGGGAATCTAAGGCCGCCCGAGAGAAATAAGGCAAGACAATTGCTAAAGAAATATGCCTTTATATTTGCGTCAAAAGGTAAAAACCAGGGCAGAACGTCAATCGTGAAACACGAAATTAACACCGGCGACGCCAAGCCAATTAAACAGGCCCCAAAAAGCATTCCTCTAGCAAAACGAAATGATGTTAGAGACCTGGTTAATGAAATGTAACAGGATGGCATAATAAAACCATAATCAAGTCTAGAGTTCACCGGTGGTGTTGGTAAAAAAGAAAGATGGAAGTACTAGGTTCTGCGTAGACTACAGGAAACTTAATGACGTCACCAAGAAGGACAGTTATCCATTGCCTTGGATTGATGACACCCTAGACACGTTAGCTGGAACAGAATGGTTCTCCACATTGGACTTGCAGAGCGGTTATTGGCAAGTAGAAATCGCAGACAGAGATAAAGAGAAAACTGCTTTTAGTGCAAGTGATGGCTAATGGCAGTTTATTGTAATGCCATTTGGGCTCTGTAATGCTCCAGCTACATTCGAGCGTTTGATGGAACAGGTGTTGAAAGGTCTCCACCGAAAGACATGTTTGGTGTACCTTGATGACATAATTGTCATGGCAAAAACATTCGATGAGCACCTGAAAAACCTCGAAGAGGTGTTAAAACGTATATAAACGGACTCAAGTTAAGTGTTAAGAATAATTAATAAAAACTTATATTTATGATTAACAACTATTATTTTAACAATTTATTATCATTTGAAAACTACTTTAATAATAACCCACACTCAATATATAATATTGTGTCTATAAATTTGAGAAGTATATCATCTAAATTTAACTAAATTTAATAAATTTAAAAACATAATAGCAACACTACCGCGGCTACCCAACATTATAGCAATTCAAGAAACATGGTTCCACAAAGAATGCAACTATACAATATTTCTGATTATAATGCTAAACATAGTTGTAGGTCAGGTGGATATGGTGGCACTTCTATTTTTATAGATATCAATTTAAGATATAAAACCAAAGTATGTGAAAGCAAAAATTATATGGATTCTATTGTATTATCACTATTGTATGAACTTAAAGGGAAAATCCTTATATTTTTGTACGTTCTATAGATCACAAAAATGTGAAACTAATAGATTTTTGGAGCATTTGGAAAGCTATGTTACCTTGGTCAATACCCTTGCGTCTATACAAAAAAAAAATAATTTTATGCCCCACCTTTTTTTGAAAGCTTATAGTGTGAAGTATTTTTGTGATTTAGCTATTAAAAATAAGAACGAAAATGCATGGATTTCCACGCTTTGAGGAATTATTGAAAAAAGGTCGTGTAATAAAAAAAGCTTGCAAACAAAGTATGAATGATTATTTTATGAATAATTTGGAAAGTTTTAAGAATTATCCTAAAAAAGCATGGAGTTCATAAATGAAAACCTGGGCCATAAAACCAAACAAAGTGTTAAAATAAATAATGACAATGGTGATGAAATTATTTCAGACAAACAAAAAGCCGAAACTTTAAATGATTTTTTCTTACAGTCTGTAGCAAACTCAAGATCGCAAATACAATATACGCAAGGAGATTTCTTTAATTCCCTTAGAATTTTAAATCAATATAGAACAAGATTTAACTTTAACGTAACGACTCAAGAAGAAATGAAAAATACTATTTTAGACTTAAAACCAAATAAAAGTTGGGTTTCGACGGTATTTCATCAAAAGTGTTATTAAATTGTGCTAATGAATTGGCGCCAAATTTTGTAAACATTTTTGTAGAAGATCTAGAAACAATTTCACACCCATATGGCGAAATCAGCTTAGAACAAACGAAAGACTCACAATACAAATACTTTGTGGGACCCTAGATGAATATTTAAAAAAGATTCAAATGAAATGGCAAACTTAGTATACCTTCATACACCACTGCTGATTAAGGGTTATACAATTTAATTATCATAGTTGTTTTTGGGAATACAATTATTTATGAAAATATTTTGTTTTTTGCGCATAGGAACAGATTATCCTCCAACAATAAATTACAGTATTTTTTTTTATCAATTTTTTAAAAAAAGGGAATTAAGCACAACAAACAAGATCTTTTAAGAGGTATAAAGTTGTAAAAAAAATATGTTATTAAATATATGTAGAAAATAAAATTTCTCCTTCCTGCTGAATTTGTTAAACGGTAAACTTGTTTCAGAATTCCTACTTCGTAATGTTATGCTTTCAGTTCCTAATCGCCCTTCCAGAAATTTTATTCCACTAACGGCCAATTTCACCAAGTTCAGTTATAATTAACTACCAGTTATAACTGTCGAAAACATATTATTAGCTATAAGTTAAGGTAATAGTGAAGTTTTAACTGAACTTAATGAAATTGGCTGTAAGACTTCAATACTTTCATTCTAATTATGCAAATGAGCTCTGAGTTTGACAATGTATAAACGTATATTGATTTCTATGATCCTTTTGGCATAACAATAACCTCTTAAGTATCTTAAAATAATTTTAATCTTAAATTTTTTACGTTTTTGTTATATAATAGATACTAGACTTAATTATTTTAAGCGTAATAGTCAGTAAGAAATATTAGTTTCATTGGAGAAATAAATAAAAAAAATTGGTCGGGAATCCCGGGATCCCGGGAATATAATTTTTATTTCCCGCTTTCCCGGGAATCCAAAAAGTGCGGTAATAAAAAAACTCTAGTTTTCCGTCATCGACAATGTCTTCGAAAAACTTATATATAGAGCAATTCCATATGAAAACGATCACCTTTTGGACGACCCCTCTCCGATTTTAAAATAAATAGTCTCAATCGATTGCCCAGCAAAAAATAATGTACCTACATATTTTTTTTTTTTTTTATAGTGACTGGTTTAGTGGTGGTGTACACCACTGTCATGTGACAAAATTGAAGAATTCTTCATAAGGGACCTCATACTAAAGCGATCGCAACGAGTGATAGCTCGTTGGAAAGGTATTGAATCAGGCTTTAATTGAAAAATAAAATTTTCCTAATTTTTCTTAGAAATTTACCTTTAAATTTTCCCAAGAAAATTAAATTTTCCGATTTTCCACAGAAGCTCCTAAATTTTCCGGCTTTTTTTTTGGATTCCTCATAATTTTTGCTTTAAGAATCAGCAATAAAAAAATGGGCCCCGACTCCTTGTTTGGACAGGAGAAGAGCATTTAAGAGACCACCTTGTTAAAAATACATTTTAAAAATTATTTTACAGTTAAAAATACATTTATGAAGAAAAAATCTTTCTTATTTTGCTGCTTATACTTAATTACAATATTTATTAAAAATTTCAATTGTCTTAGCATCATTATAAAATTAAAGTAACTTTAAATTTAGCACGTCGGCAGACGAAGAGTACCGCTTTACATTAATTGACATATCAGAAATATTTGGTATGAAGCAATGAAACTTTTGCGTTCCAGTTATAGTTTTGACATTATTATATCTGTTTTGAATTCGTCGCTCCATGGCATCGTGTTCTTTTTGAGTGCATAAAACTGTGTTAATGGCAATTTCCTTGCTTTGAATCCACGAAAACAAATGTTGTACATTTAAGATCTGGTCAGTATATGGCCTTTGCAAACTTGCCTTAGTCGCCATGCGTTTTAGGGTTCCCCCTAACGCATCGCATGGGCCCTTACCGTGGGACGTCGCGAAAAAGTGCCACTCGACCTTGCAGTTTTGTTCTTCTTCAATTATGCAAAGATTGTAAAAATTTTTTTATTCTTGTACTGAGAAGCCGCGCCGTCTGAGAAAAACGTTACTTTGTCGATTGCATCGAATTTTGATCTTAAGAATTCAACGGTTTCATTTGAAATAAATAAACGGACACATAATTATGAGCTAAACTCTCCGCGACAACAACAAGGCTTACGGTCTGTAGTTCGTTATCTTCGTTTTTGAAATAAATGCAAAAAGGATGCACCGTGCACTGGTCGTTTGCCCAGTGATAAGCCTGAATTTCATTCTGAACGAGAAAAGTGTAATTCTCGGCAAAGTCGCTTATCACAATGAATTCATTTTGGGCTAATTTCTCCTTACTTTCCTTTAGAAATTTCGATTGCATCTCGGATATGAAATGGTGCGCCTTCAGTTCATTCAACTTGAATCTGAATTCCTCGATGAATTCCGGAATCTGCTTTACCACGGTCTCAAGGGAACATCTGCCGCTGCTAATTATCCACTGTTTGAAATGCACCTCCTGAATTAACAGCTGTTCAAACTTTTCCGCCAAATATTGCTCTAGCTCGTCAATCTTCGGACAATTGTCGCATTTGGACAGATGACAATTTTCCATGGGGTATGCGCACAACGACTTCGACAGGAGGTCCCTATATGTTTCAATTTCACCGTGAAATACTTTCAATTTCTTGCATGGAAAGAAAATTAATTTGATGTTTTGATGAAACATGCAAACGCAGACTGAATGCGTTCCGTGCCTTCACCGCCCAGAAATAACCAGTTGGCTAACCACCACTCATCGCAGGAAACACCGTTTAACTAAAAAGAGCTAGCACTGCGGGGCATGAGCTAGCTCCCACATCTAAAGGCCCCACAATCTCGATCTCCGTAATGCAACAGAATAACAGAAATCTTACTGCTTGTGACTATATCAACGGTCAAAAACGGGTTCTGACTGTGGACACTGGGTCATCTCATTCAATAATTAGGCCTGATTTAATACAACAGTCCATCGAACCACTATGTGGTGTAAGTCTGCGAACAGCTACGGGGGAGCCTAAAAAAAAAAAAAAAAAAAAGTAAAAGCTAAATTATGTATGGCCAATATAAGCGCCCACCATGTGTTTATTGTGGCTGATATTGTAGCTGAAGTAATCCTTGGCTCAGATTTTATGATTGGACAAGGTATTCAACTGGATATGGGTCAACAAATTATGACTTGGCGCAATGTTGAAATTCCCCTGGATGTTGGATACGAAATCAAAGAAAATCTAAGACAGTTACTTGCCCTTGAACGTGAAAAATTGCCACCTTAGTCAGAAACCATCGTATGGGCGCGAATGGAGGTATATTGTGAGGACAACAATAGTTTATGGGTGGTAGAGACAGCAGCAATTACAGCTGATATAGTCACAGCGAATGCCCTCGTTAAAACCAGCAAGAGCTTAGTTCCTATAAGAGTCTTAAATTTATCTAACAGCGAGAAGGTCCTTACGCAAAATTTTAAGATTGGACAATGCGCCTCAACAGAGGCAATAATAAGTTGCGAGAACCATCAAGACGTAGCTAAAAAGAGTACCAAGGAGCAGGAATTACTAGACGAACATGTGCGGAAATGGACCGGGAATCTAAGGCCGCCCGAGAGAAATAAGGCAAGACAATTGCTAAAGAAATATGCCTTTATATTTGCGTCAAAAGGTAAAAACCAGGGCAGAACGTCAATCGTGAAACACGAAATTAACACCGGCGACGCCAAGCCAATTAAACAGGCCCCAAAAAGCATTCCTCTAGCAAAACGAAATGATGTTAGAGACCTGGTTAATGAAATGTAACAGGATGGCATAATAAAACCATAATCAAGTCTAGAGTTCACCGGTGGTGTTGGTAAAAAAGAAAGATGGAAGTACTAGGTTCTGCGTAGACTACAGGAAACTTAATGACGTCACCAAGAAGGACAGTTATCCATTGCCTTGGATTGATGACACCCTAGACACGTTAGCTGGAACAGAATGGTTCTCCACATTGGACTTGCAGAGCGGTTATTGGCAAGTAGAAATCGCAGACAGAGATAAAGAGAAAACTGCTTTTAGTGCAAGTGATGGCTAATGGCAGTTTATTGTAATGCCATTTGGGCTCTGTAATGCTCCAGCTACATTCGAGCGTTTGATGGAACAGGTGTTGAAAGGTCTCCACCGAAAGACATGTTTGGTGTACCTTGATGACATAATTGTCATGGCAAAAACATTCGATGAGCACCTGAAAAACCTCGAAGAGGTGTTAAAACGTATATAAACGGACTCAAGTTAAGTGTTAAGAATAATTAATAAAAACTTATATTTATGATTAACAACTATTATTTTAACAATTTATTATCATTTGAAAACTACTTTAATAATAACCCACACTCAATATATAATATTGTGTCTATAAATTTGAGAAGTATATCATCTAAATTTAACTAAATTTAATAAATTTAAAAACATAATAGCAACACTACCGCGGCTACCCAACATTATAGCAATTCAAGAAACATGGTTCCACAAAGAATGCAACTATACAATATTTCTGATTATAATGCTAAACATAGTTGTAGGTCAGGTGGATATGGTGGCACTTCTATTTTTATAGATATCAATTTAAGATATAAAACCAAAGTATGTGAAAGCAAAAATTATATGGATTCTATTGTATTATCACTATTGTATGAACTTAAAGGGAAAATCCTTATATTTTTGTACGTTCTATAGATCACAAAAATGTGAAACTAATAGATTTTTGGAGCATTTGGAAAGCTATGTTACCTTGGTCAATACCCTTGCGTCTATACAAAAAAAAAATAATTTTATGCCCCACCTTTTTTTGAAAGCTTATAGTGTGAAGTATTTTTGTGATTTAGCTATTAAAAATAAGAACGAAAATGCATGGATTTCCACGCTTTGAGGAATTATTGAAAAAAGGTCGTGTAATAAAAAAAGCTTGCAAACAAAGTATGAATGATTATTTTATGAATAATTTGGAAAGTTTTAAGAATTATCCTAAAAAAGCATGGAGTTCATAAATGAAAACCTGGGCCATAAAACCAAACAAAGTGTTAAAATAAATAATGACAATGGTGATGAAATTATTTCAGACAAACAAAAAGCCGAAACTTTAAATGATTTTTTCTTACAGTCTGTAGCAAACTCAAGATCGCAAATACAATATACGCAAGGAGATTTCTTTAATTCCCTTAGAATTTTAAATCAATATAGAACAAGATTTAACTTTAACGTAACGACTCAAGAAGAAATGAAAAATACTATTTTAGACTTAAAACCAAATAAAAGTTGGGTTTCGACGGTATTTCATCAAAAGTGTTATTAAATTGTGCTAATGAATTGGCGCCAAATTTTGTAAACATTTTTGTAGAAGATCTAGAAACAATTTCACACCCATATGGCGAAATCAGCTTAGAACAAACGAAAGACTCACAATACAAATACTTTGTGGGACCCTAGATGAATATTTAAAAAAGATTCAAATGAAATGGCAAACTTAGTATACCTTCATACACCACTGCTGATTAAGGGTTATACAATTTAATTATCATAGTTGTTTTTGGGAATACAATTATTTATGAAAATATTTTGTTTTTTGCGCATAGGAACAGATTATCCTCCAACAATAAATTACAGTATTTTTTTTTATCAATTTTTTAAAAAAAGGGAATTAAGCACAACAAACAAGATCTTTTAAGAGGTATAAAGTTGTAAAAAAAATATGTTATTAAATATATGTAGAAAATAAAATTTCTCCTTCCTGCTGAATTTGTTAAACGGTAAACTTGTTTCAGAATTCCTACTTCGTAATGTTATGCTTTCAGTTCCTAATCGCCCTTCCAGAAATTTTATTCCACTAACGGCCAATTTCACCAAGTTCAGTTATAATTAACTACCAGTTATAACTGTCGAAAACATATTATTAGCTATAAGTTAAGGTAATAGTGAAGTTTTAACTGAACTTAATGAAATTGGCTGTAAGACTTCAATACTTTCATTCTAATTATGCAAATGAGCTCTGAGTTTGACAATGTATAAACGTATATTGATTTCTATGATCCTTTTGGCATAACAATAACCTCTTAAGTATCTTAAAATAATTTTAATCTTAAATTTTTTACGTTTTTGTTATATAATAGATACTAGACTTAATTATTTTAAGCGTAATAGTCAGTAAGAAATATTAGTTTCATTGGAGAAATAAATAAAAAAAATTGGTCGGGAATCCCGGGATCCCGGGAATATAATTTTTATTTCCCGCTTTCCCGGGAATCCAAAAAGTGCGGTAATAAAAAAACTCTAGTTTTCCGTCATCGACAATGTCTTCGAAAAACTTATATATAGAGCAATTCCATATGAAAACGATCACCTTTTGGACGACCCCTCTCCGATTTTAAAATAAATAGTCTCAATCGATTGCCCAGCAAAAAATAATGTACCTACATATTTTTTTTTTTTTTTATAGTGACTGGTTTAGTGGTGGTGTACACCACTGTCATGTGACAAAATTGAAGAATTCTTCATAAGGGACCTCATACTAAAGCGATCGCAACGAGTGATAGCTCGTTGGAAAGGTATTGAATCAGGCTTTAATTGAAAAATAAAATTTTCCTAATTTTTCTTAGAAATTTACCTTTAAATTTTCCCAAGAAAATTAAATTTTCCGATTTTCCACAGAAGCTCCTAAATTTTCCGGCTTTTTTTTTGGATTCCTCATAATTTTTGCTTTAAGAATCAGCAATAAAAAAATGGGCCCCGACTCCTTGTTTGGACAGGAGAAGAGCATTTAAGAGACCACCTTGTTAAAAATACATTTTAAAAATTATTTTACAGTTAAAAATACATTTATGAAGAAAAAATCTTTCTTATTTTGCTGCTTATACTTAATTACAATATTTATTAAAAATTTCAATTGTCTTAGCATCATTATAAAATTAAAGTAACTTTAAATTTAGCACGTCGGCAGACGAAGAGTACCGCTTTACATTAATTGACATATCAGAAATATTTGGTATGAAGCAATGAAACTTTTGCGTTCCAGTTATAGTTTTGACATTATTATATCTGTTTTGAATTCGTCGCTCCATGGCATCGTGTTCTTTTTGAGTGCATAAAACTGTGTTAATGGCAATTTCCTTGCTTTGAATCCACGAAAACAAATGTTGTACATTTAAGATCTGGTCAGTATATGGCCTTTGCAAACTTGCCTTAGTCGCCATGCGTTTTAGGGTTCCCCCTAACGCATCGCATGGGCCCTTACCGTGGGACGTCGCGAAAAAGTGCCACTCGACCTTGCAGTTTTGTTCTTCTTCAATTATGCAAAGATTGTAAAAATTTTTTTATTCTTGTACTGAGAAGCCGCGCCGTCTGAGAAAAACGTTACTTTGTCGATTGCATCGAATTTTGATCTTAAGAATTCAACGGTTTCATTTGAAATAAATAAACGGACACATAATTATGAGCTAAACTCTCCGCGACAACAACAAGGCTTACGGTCTGTAGTTCGTTATCTTCGTTTTTGAAATAAATGCAAAAAGGATGCACCGTGCACTGGTCGTTTGCCCAGTGATAAGCCTGAATTTCATTCTGAACGAGAAAAGTGTAATTCTCGGCAAAGTCGCTTATCACAATGAATTCATTTTGGGCTAATTTCTCCTTACTTTCCTTTAGAAATTTCGATTGCATCTCGGATATGAAATGGTGCGCCTTCAGTTCATTCAACTTGAATCTGAATTCCTCGATGAATTCCGGAATCTGCTTTACCACGGTCTCAAGGGAACATCTGCCGCTGCTAATTATCCACTGTTTGAAATGCACCTCCTGAATTAACAGCTGTTCAAACTTTTCCGCCAAATATTGCTCTAGCTCGTCAATCTTCGGACAATTGTCGCATTTGGACAGATGACAATTTTCCATGGGGTATGCGCACAACGACTTCGACAGGAGGTCCCTATATGTTTCAATTTCACCGTGAAATACTTTCAATTTCTTGCATGGAAAGAAAATTAATTTGATGTTTTGATGAAACATGCAAACGCAGACTGAATGCGTTCCGTGCCTGTCTAATGCCAGCACGCATTCTTTTGGTCGTAGGATGGCAAACTTAGAAAATCCCACTTTTTCTGCTGGGTATTTCTCATTGAACGGATGGTATGCTTCGGATAGATTACATAATAATAATCTGCGCTGCTTGTGTACTTTTTCTCCATCTTCACGTGTGATAACATAGTCACGTGTACCTGGGCAGGCGCGGCTGTTGTCATCATTGCAGTAAAAATCTTGAATCAATTTCACCGTTGCTTCGCTGAGGGTCCTTGAGCCAAATTTCTTGGTGGGAGTCGCCAATATGCCCTTCTGTCGAACTAATTCTTTGCTTCTTCTCGCGATGTAAAAAGATGTTTGAAACTTTTTTTTTTTTTTTTGCAGTATTTATTTATTGAATCTTCATATATTAAATATGAACTAACAATAATTAATCAAATCTTATCCTAATTTTTACTTAATGTCCTGCCAGTGCCAGACAAAAAGATTTAGTCATCACGGTTTCTGTTCACATATGTAGGTGTTTATCGCTCATCTGATTGGGTGAGTGCTGCAGTGTCTCTTCTCCTTAATCGAGTGTGGCCGCCATAATTTAAAATATTTCGAGCTAAGGGATTTGGGTGCAGTTCCAGCCTTTTTAAATATTTTACTGCATATTTCGTTATCATAGTTTTTACCAATGGCACATTGAGATCCTTGTGGATATTTGAGTTTTTGACATACCAGGGAGCGGCTGTTATTATTCGAAGAAGTTTATTTTGGCGCCTTTGAATTTTTTCGATATTAGAAGCCGAGGCAGTGCCCCATAACTGAATACCGTAGCACCAAATTGGCTTTAAGATAGAGTTGTAAAGTAGAAGTTTGCAATCGAGACTAAGAACAGAATTTCTTCCAATGAGCCAATTAATTTGAATTGCTTTTAGTTTCATTTGAGTTAATTTTGCTTCTATGTGCCATTTCCACGTTAAACGTCGATCTAGATGTATACCGAGGTATTTTACATGCGAGTGTTGGGGTATTATTTGATTATTGATTTTAATAGGGGGGCATGTTTCCCGACGCAATGTGAATGTTATATGTGCGCATTTTTGCTCATTGATCTTTATCCTCCATTGTTTTAACCACCTTTCCAGTTCAAATATGTGATCCTGTAAGTAACGAGATGCTTCTTGACAGTTTTCATGTACGCTTAGGAAAGCTGTGTCATCCGCAAATGTTGAGGTTTGTGTGTAGCTGTTTGTTGGCATGTCCGAAGTATAAATTAAGTACAATAGAGGGCCCAGGATGCTGCCTTGTGGGACTCCAGCGTTAACTGGCTGAGGAGAACTTAAAAAATCGCCTTCTTTAATAATAAATTGACGACCGACTAAGTAGCTTTCTAACAGCTTGTGTATGTTTGCTGGCAAGTTTTGCTGCAATTTCAGTAGTAAACCTTCATGCCAGACTTTATCAAAAGCTTGAGACACATCGATGAAGAGTGCTGAGCAATATTTTTCTTCTTCAAAGGCTTTTCTTATTACATTTACTATTCGATGAGTTTGTTCAATTGTGCTGTGCTTTCTTCTAAATCCAAATTGATGATTAGGAATACATCTATTTTCATTTATAATCGGCGTTAATTTTGCCACTAGTAGTTTCTCAAATAGCTTTGAAATATTAGATAATAAGCTAATAGGCCTGTATGACTCAACTTTTGTGTGATCCTTTCCTGGCTTTGGTATCATGGTTACTAAGGAAACCTTCCATTTATGAGGGTAGTATTGAAGTCGTAAAATAGCATTAAAAATAAAAAGAATAATTTTCTTTGCTATACTTGGTAGCTCCAAAAGCATTTTATTACTGATCTTATCAATACCGGATGCCTTCTTGGTGTTTAAATTACAAATAGCCTTTTCGATTTCTCTAAACTCGAATCTTAGGGGAATAGCTGCTCTAACATTTACAGACGGTAAATCGACTGCTATATCGTGAAATATATTATGGGTAAATACATTTTTCAGATGATTAGCAAACAGATTTCCTTTTTCAATATCATTTCTTGCCCAACTTCCATTCAATTTTCTCAATGGTGGCTTAGAGATAACTGGTCTATTGAGGCTTCTAGCTGCACGCCATAATGAGTAATCTGATTGTGGAGTTGCATCAAGTCCCTTAAGATATTTTTCCAGGGAAGCCGTTTTCTGAGACTGCAGTAACTTTCTCAGCCTTTTTGTGCACTCTTTTAATAAAGTCTTAAGTTGGGGGGATCTGTGCAATTGCCACTCTCTACGAACTCTCCTTTTTTCAGTCAATAGACGCTCGACATCTGTAGAATATATGATTTTGTTTTTGGTTTTTTGAGTGTTATGCTGGAATGTTGAACAGCTAGTTTGAGATAACTGTCCAAATTAACAATAGCGAGATCCACGTTCTCCGGTGTGCTAAGCGGAATATTTTCTGTGCAATGGGCACTCAGATATTTTTTATATTTTAACCAATTTATTTGTGAGGCTGATGTCGATAAGTAACCAGACGGAGATACGATTCTATTTGGATTCATTATAGTAACAATTGTAGGTGTGTGATCTGAAGATAATTCTAGGGACGCTTCCACATGAATCGTGTCTATGGGGATGTTATTAACCACGCCAAAATCTATGACATCTGGAACTTTTTGCTGATCAGTAGGCCAATATGTTGGTTGTCCGCTCGCGACCACATTTAGGTCCATTTTACAAATTGTGTTAAACAAAACACGACCCTTAGGTGTAATAAGTCGTGACCCCCAGAAAGTGTGTTTAGCGTTATAATCGCCAGCAGCCAGGAAGCATGGTCCTAATGATTTGAAATATTTATTATATTGGCTTTCTGATATTGAAAATCTAGGTGGGGAGTATAATGATGAAATTACTATGTTTCGAGATAATTCCTCAACGCAAATGCTCGTTGCTTGGAGATAATCTTCACGATGATCGCACATTAGGTAGTGTTTTACTCGGTTTTTTATCAAAATGGCAGAACCTCCACAAGCTCTACCTCGAGGGTCCTTGGTATCATATAATATATAACCATTGACTTGAAACGTGTTTCTTGAGGTCAGATGGGTTTCAGAAACCATCATAACATCAATTTGTTTATTTTTAAGGAAGTATTCTAGTTCATTTTTATGTTGGCGGATGCCGTTTGCGTTCCAAAAGCAAATTTTTAAACAGTTCATGGCTTGTTTAGTACAGCTTGCAATAACATCGATTGCATTCTTAACATTTCCTGCATCATATTACCCATTGTGTTTGTAAAGTTATTTACTGTTTGTACTAATGTTTCCATGGTTTTCTCTAGACGACTTAAGTTAGAAACTGGAGTTTCATCATTATTTGGCAACTCACCTTGCATTGGCATATGGTTTGATTTTAGGACGTTAGCGTAGGATGTTCTGTTATTACTAGGCTGCGGTACCTGAACGTCATTAATGTAAACTTGATTTGTTGCCTGCATTTGAGGGGGATTAGGTTTCGGTCCAACCGAGCGCTTGACGATAGAGTATACAGGGCATCCTCTATAGTTGGCCGTGTGATTACCACCGCAGTTGCTACATTTTTTTACATTGGGGTCGTTTTTAGACTTATCGCAGAGAGCTGTACCATGTAATTCTCCACATACGACGCAAACAGGGGTTAAATGACAATATGCCTTAGTGTGACCAAATTCTTGGCAGTTTAAACATTGCACGGGACCATTCCTTTTGTGCGGCTCCTCTATTGTTATTTTTCTATACAGGATATATTTAAGATTATAAATGGGATGCGTTTCGTTCTTTTTGAGCTTAATGTCGCCGGGTTCTAACTCCACTCGAAATAGTGGCTGAGGATTTTTGTCTCTATTTTTAATGTTTATTACAGTTTTTATTTTGAAGCCCTTCTCTTCTAAAAACGTTTTTATCTCACCTGGGTCCACGCATGAGTCAATGCCCTTAATCACTACCTGAAGACCTTTACTGCTCTTCAGTTGATATGTATAAAAATTCTTATTAAGTGCTTCAAATTTAGTTATTACCTTACGAAAATCTTCTTCACGATTAACTTGTATTTTTGTCTCATTAATACTACCCCGTTTTATTGCAGCTACATAAAAAGAATTTTCACCTATTACCGATATCAAATTCTTTATTAATTCATTTGAGTTTTGCTCTCTAAGATATATCGGCGGTGGCTTAGAAGATTTGATAACGTTTTGTGCTTCCGGAGATTCCTCATCCAGAATTGCAAAACGATTTTGTGAACTTGTTCTATCAGCTGTACCATCTTTTGAGACTTTTGAGACCGAAGCAACTGCTGAGGAGGTTGGGCTGCGTCCCCGTTTAAGCACTGTTATGTACCTATCAATACCTACTTGAACTGGAGGCTTTTGAGCACTTTTTACTTGTAGAGCTGAGTTTTCCATCATGCCTGATTTAGGGGTAATATTTTCATCACTTATTAAAATCGTTTTTGCCGCTGGGGCACCGCTTGCAGGTTTTATATTTTTTATTCTATTAAGATCAACCGTATTATTAGACACCGAAGGTGATACTGAGTTATCTATTATGCCTGAATGGGGGTTAATATTTACATCACTTATTAAAATTGTTTTTGCTGTTGAGGCAACGCTAGCAGGTTTTATATTTGTTATTGTATCAACCGTGTTATTAAATACAGACGGTGAAAGGGATCGCGTGCGAGTAATAGGTTTAGCCGTTAGGTATTTGCTATCATCGATTCTTTTTTTTATTTCTGCATTTGTTTCGTTAACACTCACTGTGATATATGCATTTCTACTGTTTGCACTCATAAAAGTTTTTTTTTTTTTTTTTTTCTTTTACTGTTTACAGTTTTGCTCTTCTTATTTGTTATTGTTTATCAACACCGAGAATAAAAAAAATGTGTGTTTATGTATGTATGTACATACATGTATTTTTTTTTCTTTACTTGTTTTTACTTTTTTTAATACTTTATTTGTTCAAAAAAAAAAAATAAACCGTATGCCGAGCTTAGAAAACACGTCTATCTTCAACGAGCGCGACAGACAGAATGTTTGAAACTGTTCAGAAATCTTGCGTATAGACCATGATTGAGGCAGCACAGATAAAATGAGATATTTCTCCGGAAAAGTGGTCGCTAAATTGAATTTTCTTTTCAACTGCTCAATCATTTGTTTGCCGTCATCAACGTCATCTGCTTGACTGCATTCGTTATCAGAGCCTTCATCAAATATTGTCGCGATTGCACTCATAACCTTGCCTTTTTTTCTCTTTCCTGTATGTTTCACTTCGCAACTTTCTTTTTCTAATAGGCGTTTCACCTAAAGTGGTAATAGCCTCATTCAAAGGACTCAAAGACATATTGACCATCGGAATGTCTGCCTCACTATCAGATGAAACATTTTGTTCACTTGTCATTTCACTCTCGGATTGTGGCTGCATTTGTTTCAATGCATTTGCTTGTTGAGACAAATCGATTTTACACTTGGGGCAAATGAATTCTGCTTCTTCACCGTATTGTATATTTAATTCATTCATGTATCGCTTCGAAACACCAGTTAATTTTAATACTTTTATCTTTTTCGAACGATGTCCACTCTTGTTAAACGGATTGCAGCAAAATTTATTCATTTTACTTTAAATTGTCTTTACAGCTTTACTCTTTACTTTACAAAAAAAAAAACACTTTAACACTTTCACGTTTAGTATTCAACTGAAATTTGACTCAGAGTGTGTGAAGTATTTATATTTATTTTTTGGTAAAAAATAGGTAAAAAAAAATAAGCGATATTTGCTTTTCTTTAATAGGAAAATTTGCGTGAACTACTGGTCATAAAATGTTTTTTAAAAGGGACTTAATTGGTTACTGCCAATAAGCCGACGACAGGTCATAAAATGTTTTGCAAATTTTTTAAATTACATGGTAATAAATATTTCGCCATATTTATGGAAAATCCGTGTTTTATGACTTGTTTCTGCACGTGTCATTTTAGGCGAAATATTTATTACCTGGTAATTTAAAAAATTTACAAAACATTTTATGACCTGTAGCCTCAGTCGAGTTTGGTGTGCCATTACATGCCACTGCTGCTATTATCCATGGATTTATGGCCGATCTTGTGAAGACAGGCAGACCATATTCACTACACACTCAACTTGGGGCTCTTAAAAAAAAATTGATTTTTTCTTCATAAATGTATTTTTAACTGTAAAATAATTTTTAAAATGTATTTTTAACAAGGTGGTCTCTTAAATGCTCTTCTCCTGTCCAAACAAGGAGTCGGGGCCCATTTTTTTATTGCTGATTCTTAAAGCAAAAATTATGAGGAATCCAAAAAAAAAAATTAGCCGGAAAATTTAGGAGCTTCTGTGGAAAATCGGAAAATTTAATTTTCTTGGAAAAATTTAAAGGTAAATTTCTAAGAAAAATTAGGAAAATTTTATTTTTCAATTAAAGCCAGTCACTATAAAAAAAAATATGTAGGTACATTATTTTTTGCTGGGCAATCGATTGAGACTATTTATTTTAAAATCGGAGAGGGGTCGTCCAAAAATTTGCCAATTTTGATCGTTTTCATATGGAATTGCTCTATAATCAAATTTCATCATTATATATAAAATAATAACATTCTCAATGACTTTCAATACGGATTTAGGAAAGGATGTGGAACAGAAGAAGCTGCTATCAATGTAATTTACTTTATTTGTAAAAGCTTGGATGGAGGACACAGTGGTGTAGCTGGTATTTTTTATGATTTAAGTAAGGCAGTTGATCTTATAGACCATAATATTTTGTTGGAAAAGTTTAAAATGTATGGATTTTAAGGAAAAAGTCTCTTGCTTCTAAAAAGTTATTTAACTAACCGAGCGCTGTTTGTGCAAATTTGTGAACAAAGAAGTTCCACACGGCAAGTTTTACATGGAGTTCCTCAAGGAAGCGAACTTGGTCCATTGCTATTTATAATTTTCCTTAACGACTTACACAACCTTGGTCTTACTGATAAAATCTTTATGTATGCTGATGATATTTGTTTGTTTAATCCCTATAAACATGAAACTGTTGTTAAAGCATATATTGAACGTGATGCTGCTTTAATTTGTGAATTTATCAGAATAAATTAACTTGTCTTAAATGCAAATAAAACACAATTATTAAGGTTTAAGCCAAGCCGTCGTAATAGCAATTTTTTCGTTATTGTTGAGGGAAGAGAAATTTATGAAGTAAACTCAATTAAATACTTGGGCTTTAATATTCAAAAAAATCTTGGATGGAAAAGTCATATACTTAATCTGAAAACTAAAAATTACGCAAGCTGTTGGGGTATATATATAAGTTTAAAAATAAGTTTACTCAGGAAGCTAAACATTTTTAATATATAATGCCACAATCCAAAGTCATTTAAATTATTTGACTATTATATATGGTTATAAAAAACTGGCTAGTTCAAAGCGCTTCAGCGAATGCAGAACAAGGCTGTTAAGGTGATACACAATCTTCCATCATTATATCCATCAAACTTACTTTATACTGAAATAAACCCCACAATTTTGACTATACATAGTCTCTATAAAGTGCAATTACTCATTTATGTTGCTTAATGCCTTAATAACATTGGTCATCACACTACGAAATAATCATGAAATAAATACGAGAAGTAATGGAAGCTTATTAATACCTCTGTGTAGGTTCGAAACAACCAAACAGCGTATAACGTTTATGGGTAGTCGTGAGTTAAATAATTTGCCACAGAATTTGAAAAATATAACGAGAGATTAATAAAATAATTTTTAAACCAACATGTTGCTTAATATCTAATAAATGATATTGCTGATAATGTCAAATTTAAAATATATATATTTGCTATTTTATTTTTTATTGTATTATTAAAAATATTTTATAAGATTTAGTATTTATATGTAAATTTTTGTATCTTATGAATATACCTGCCAACTCGGCTCAATAATGCCTTCAAGGCGCTGGGGCAACTGAATTATTTTGAATTAATATGATGAAATTTATATATAAATAAAATAAAAAAAAAAAAAAATCGCTAAAAGTTTAAGTTCTATTAATGGTTTTTTCTGTTCTGATTTTGAAAAGCTTTTCGAAGCGAAATAAATTGGTAAGTCGTGGCCATTAAAATGTTGGCTTAGAATTGCTCCACAACCCAGCTTAGACGCGACTACCGTTAATAGAATTGATTTAGAAAAATCTGGGTATTGTAAAATTTTTGGTGATAAAAGAGCAGATTTAAGGCTTTGAAAAGAGTTATGACATTTTTCATTCCAATCGAATTGGATATTCTTCCTTGTCATTTTGTTTAATGGTGCTGCTGAAGTTGCAACATTGGGTATAAATCTTCTGTAATAATTGGCGAATGCCACAAAACGTCTAATGCAATCTTTATCAATTGGAATCGGATAATCTTTTATTGTTCTAACTTTACTATCGTCTGGTGATAGATCATTTGATATACATTTATGACCTAGAAACGTAATTTCAGGTCTAAAAAAGCTTTATTAGTTGTGAGACCAGAAACTGCTATTGTCATCATTCGTAAAAAAGAGTTAGGCGCTATATTTAACCCAAAGGTAGGACTTTCCAACGAAATGAACCGTTGTCAGTGCTAAAAGCGGTGATATCGCGAGAATCTATGCAACGGAATCTGGTGGAAACCAGAAAATAAATCTATAATTGTAAAATATTTTGCCTGACCTAAATTATCTAAAATGTCATCGATACGCGGCAACGGGAATTTATCGGCGATAAGTTTTATGTTTACTGCACGATAATCAACGCACATGTGATATGATTTGTTACATCCAGCACTCTTTTTGGGAACCAAAATTAAAGGACTATTAAAATTTGAACTACTAGGTTCAATTAAATTGTTCTCTAACAAATTTTTTACTTGTCTGTTAATTTCCTCTCTCTGACTATAAGTAAGCCTATAGTTTTTAATATAAACTGGAGATGAATCCGTTAATCTAAGTTTTTGGTCATAAAAATTATTGATAGTCATTTTATCACTATCCAAAGAAAAAATTTTTGCGTATTGTTTGCAAAGTGGAATTAAAATATTTTTAAGTCAGAAGGTATTTGACTTTTTAATATATTTATTAATTTAGTTTTACGATCTTGGTCTATTTTATTCTCATTTAATGAGTATACATAATAGTTTCTAAGTTTCTCTGCTATGATTTTATCTGATTATTTCTGATTGATTTCAATTGTTATAAAGAGTACGGCTATTTCTCTCTGGGATAATAACCTCCACTAAAATTCGTGCACCCACGATATGAAGTACCACGGAAGTTATTTCGAAAATCTAAGTTTTTCCCTTGATAAAAATCATGAAGGCAAAAAAGATGATGAAGGCAAAAAAGATTTTACCAAATCTGATATTACATTAAGACGACATACCGACACTGTCTGCTCAATCGCCATTTCGTGAGCTTTGCTCTTTGTGATACCTTCGACAGTTAATGATCGTTTTAGCGCATCTGCCAAATCTTCTGCCTGTTTTGCAGATTCTGTAAAATTATTGTTCCTAACAGTCAGTGCAGCAATTTTGGCTGCTATTATTTTGGAGTTATCTGGTTTTAGAGCATTTTTTTATGTCCTCAACGGTACTAACGTTTTCCGGTAGAGCTTCACGAGCTTTGTCCTCCAATTTTGATTTTAAAAATGCAACGAAAGTGTTCTCGAGATTTTCGTTCGTTTAATCCTCTATTAAGGCAACTTTATCTAAAAAAGATTCTAAAGCTAGCGGGTTTCCGTCATAATTATCCCTAATGATATTGGCGCACATGCCAATATACGAACTTTTTTGTTCACTGGATGCCATGTTTGTCTCCAGACTGTTTGTAATACTCAGATGACCTTGGGCTTTCCTATCGTTGGTTTCGCTTTCTACTAAAATGTTATTTTGATCAGTTTCTTCTATACTAACCTTAATATCTTCTTCAGTTTTTCCAGCCTCTAAATCCGAATCAGAATCTGACAAGATTTCCTCGTTAACCAGTTCAAACATTTCAATGTCATGAGGTATCTTAATTCTGCTCAAAAGTTCTCTGTTTATATGTATATTCCTTAACAATAGTTGATAGGTAATGTATATGCAAACTTGTATATGATAAAATTTCATTGTAACCTTTGATTAATAAATGTTTGTATTTTTTTTGATTCTTTTGTTGACAATGGGCGCTTTTGTAAAATTCTTTTCTTAATTTTATAAAATTTCTCGTCAATTTCTTTAAATTTCTCTTTGTTAAATGTTGGCATTTATTACAGAACTGTATTTTACTATTGGGATAACATTATCTAAAATGTTATTAAAAATGTAGTTAACAGAATGAAACCATTGCATTTTAAAAGCATAGTATTTATGAGTGTTCTCTTTATTTTATGATTATTCTTTTATCTTCTTTTTCTTATTTTAAATAGTTTCTTTGCATCGGTTTGTTGAAATCGTCTATTTTGTTCAAAATATCATACATTCAAAAATAAATACGCAAAAGAAAATAATAATTTTTACATATGAAAATTATTTTTTTTTTTTGTTTTTCAATACAAAATGAATACAAAATGAATACTAATTATAAATATAAGACATTTTTTATATTCTTACATATTTAGATGTATTTATATGTGTACATTTTCAATATTGAAAAACAAAAAAAAATAATTTTCATATGTATGCTTGATTCAAGTACGGATTATTTAAGTGCCAAATACTTATAGCCAATTCAACGATGTCACATGTTAACGTTCGCATAGAAAATTACATTTAAAACAAAAACAATTTCTAAAATTTGTTTTTGTTTTAAACGTGTGGCATCGTGGGTTTGGCTATTAACTTGGTCATATTTAATCCCAGATCCATACTTAAAATAATCCGAAAAAGGGATTGACTTAATTAAAGCTGAGATATTAATCTCAAACTGTGCTTGATAAAAGAATTTCTAATTTGGTTTAAACCCGATTCTTGACTTGAAATCCGAAATTGAGATTAGTTTCTTACCTACCTTACCACTTACCCCAGGAAACCTGAGATATAGGGAATATTATTCTTTACTTACCCGTTACACATGTTTGTTCAACTTTTGCTTACAGAAGAACTCTCAACTACAAGACACCTGCACCATGCCTGATATTATTTTCTTAATAATTTTACTTTAAAAATTTTGTGTATTTAATTAAATAATTTTAACAAATATAATATGGGAATTATTGCTTATTATTTTACTTTTTTAACATGAAAATAATCAGTATGTTTCTTCTTCTACTGCTGTTGTTGTTTCTACAACAAAATTTTACAAACACATGCGTGTTTTAAGTATTTTTTAGTGTTATTCGTACTTAATTTTTTAAAAAGGACTCGTACTTAAGTAAGTAAAAAAAATTAGTACGCGTTTTTTCTTGCGGTGTACATTTTAAAAGAAAAATATTTTTCTTAAACATATTCTGAAAGAAAAATTACCTGTGAATTTTATATTGCCTCACATTATTATTTCAAATTCTTATTTACAGGTACAGGGCCCTCCCCCTCCATACCCAAATAATATTCAAGTTAAACGTTTCAAGGAAGCAATCGCTACCGATACACAGGCAGGAAATCCACCTACGCAGCCTTCATTTTGTCTAACACAGCAGCAATCGCAAATGCTCCAGTATTTACAACAAAAACAAAACTTAAATACACAAGAAGAAATGTTGCTTCAGCAACTAAACAGCCAATATAAGTTAATGGAACAATACCAACAAGGTGTAGTACAGCAAAACTCAACCAATAAATTAGATATATCGAAAACTGATTCCACTCTATTTGAAACTGAGCAAGCAGATATCCCTCCGCCTTGTTATTACGAATCTAATATGGATGCAAGTATTTTAAAAACTAATTCCAAGTTTCCGTTTGTCGAAAATAATGAACTAGGTAAGTAATGTATTACTTTATTGTACTGAAGTTTATCTAGGGTACTGATACACGTAAAATGTATATTTATTGAACGTGTAGCATATTGATCAATCAATATTGATTGATCCATTTCGCAGAATAGCAAGATCTGGATCGCAGTTTATGTGATACGTTTGTAAAAAGTAAAAAACGAAAGAAAACCAAACCAAAATGTAAAAGATTTTGGCTATAAGGAAAAGAAATAAAAATATAAGCGATACGCAAGGCAATAAAAATTAAAACAATTTTTTTTTTCTTTTTTTCTACCTATGCTTATCCCGCGAAGCTCTAAGCTTTTCTGCAGGAAGGAAACCAGAGTCTCTGGCGGGAATCGAACCCGCAACCCCGGCGCTGATAGACTAGCTCATTACCAACTAGCCTACCGGGGCACCCTAAGAAAGAGTGCTATATTCGGCTATGCCGAATCTTATATACCCTTCACCATGATGCAATAGTAACAGAAAGTTATATAAATACTTATCTTTAGATATAAATAAATCAACTTTCTGCCACGCACCCTTGTCCAATCCCTCTCAGATTGTGCATTTTTGTGGAATTTTTGGCTCCTGTCGTTCTCCAGATATACATATAAATAAGGTTAAAAACAACAACAAGGGACTTTGGGGTAAAATTAGAGGCAGTCGTGGTATCTCAGCCATTTGTGAACCGATCAGGCTGAATTTCAATAGCAAATAATTCCGGACTATATCAGGAGTGGTCTGGAAATTGAAAACGCCAAACGCAAGAATTCTGAAGTTCTTTGTAATGCACTGAATCCAATTTTTATAATATTGTTATAGAATTCTGTTTAATAGAGAAATATTTGTATTGTATTGTATTTGTTTTTCTTTTTCTACAAAAATCTTTTAAAAAAACGACTTTTAAATTCTTGACCCTGTATATGACATAAATATATAACTACCAAGTACCCATCATATCTAAGGTCTTCGGAAACCCCATTTCAACGGACAGGCGTACTGACATCCTTAAATCAACTTCGATACTTATAAGGGCCCAGAATATATGTATATACATTATAGGGTCTAACATCAATATACATACCCTTCTAGGGTATAAAAATAAGACTCGAAAAGTATAATGTAAATACTTTATTTAACATGTAGCATGTGCATGAGTTATATACCACTCTTTGTACAGAATCTTTCGTTGGCAAAATGTAGGAAAACACAAGCTTAATAAATGAATTTGACACTTTTTTGTTTTCGTTGTCACGATAAAACAAGTTTGACACATAAATTTTCGTTTCCCACATTTTGAGGAAATGCTGTGTAAATAGTAATGAATACGTTGCATAGCTTTAAGGCCGCTTTAGCCAACCGTAAATGTAATGAAATGCAATGTAACGAACCATAACGTACTGTAAGCTCGTGTGTGGACTTATAGAACATGTAAAAACGTGTCAGCTGTTTTTCACAAATATATATTGCCAAGTGGTCGAAATTCGATCAAAATTATTTATACATGTGTTCTCTTCCACTCCATGTGTTCTCTTTCACTCAATACCGTGAATGTTTGAATAAGTTTTGTAAGTTTAACAATATCAAAAAAATCAGAAAGTACCATTTTAGAAAGTATGTTTCTAAGTTCATTGTTTATAAAAATTCAAAAAGTACCAGTGAAAGAACGAAAAAGCTGTTTCGTTTTGTAAGTTCAACAATATCAGAAAGTTCCATTTTAGAAAGTATGTTTCTAAGTTCATTGTTTATAAAAATTCAAAAAGTACCAGTGAAAGAACGAAAAAGCTCCCCGTTGCAAATTATATTTCACTCAGAACCATGAATGTTCAATTTTATGTGTTCTAGGTCCAATATTAACGAATTCAAAAAGTACCAGTTATAGAACAAAAACGTACCAATAAGTTCCCTCTTATAGATCCTCATTCACTCAGGACATTATATGTTCAATTTTATATTTTTAGGTCCAATAATGACGAAAAAATTTACCAGATTAAGGACGACAAAGTACTTAAAAGCTCCCCTTTACAAATTCTTATTCACTCAGCACCATGCATTTTTGATATTCTGTTTCTGAGTCTAATAATTTTGTCTTATGTGCTCTCAGCACTCAAAAAACTGAGCGATTTTCATATACATTTTACTACACAATCAATTGCTTGTCACCTGGAAACATCAGTATTAATATTTGATCTTTTTCACTGATCCTAAAAATTTTTAATTTATATTTTAACAAACTTATAATATTTGGTCCTTTTTACTGATCCTTGAAATGTTTAATTTATATTTTAACAAATTTAAAGTATTTGGTCCTTTTCACGGATCCTTAAAACGTTGAATTTATATATTATCAAATTTATAATATTTGGTCCTTTTCACGGATCCTTAAAATAAAAATATATTGCATTAAAAGTGATACCAACTTTTTAGAAGCAAAAAGTTGTTTTAAATATATTTTTAAACAAATGAAATTTTTGTTAATTTTTTTGTTTTAATTTTTTTTAAATCAAGAGAACTTATAACTTATTTTTAAACGTTAATAGATTATTTTTATTTTATAACGAGCTTTCTTTCTTAGCTTTGATAATTTTTTAAGTTTTAAGTTGAACAATTTTACATTTTTTTGACATTATTTAATTTTTTATCGATAATTTTAGTAAAATATTTGACGGTTTGCATAATAAAAATTTTTATATTTATAATTTTATTACTGTTATTGTTTTTGCATATAAAAAATATATTTATTACAACCATTTTATTTTCTTACTTTTTTTGTAACGATAGGGAAAATTATCAAATAGGGGAAAATCCAATTTTAACAAAACAAGAAAGACAACAAACACACGAATGATTAGTGTGATTTTTAACTTAACTCAGGTTTTTTTATTGTAAGATGTATGAATTTGAGTTCATCAAACAATAAACAATAATAGGGACACACACACAATTAGTGTTAGTGTATGTGGCTGTGTTGATCTCCCATTTCAAATGATTGAGCGTGAATGACTAGCTCTCATTTTTTTACACATTTGATTTGAATATCAAATACATACGCAACAATCATTTGGTTAGCAAATACAAAAAAAAAACAAAACTGAACATGATTGTGCATGCACAATAACAAGTAACAGTGAAAGCTTGGGCATGAAGAACAATATAGCGTTTGTCGTAAATTAACATACAAGTACTTGCTTAAAATATTGTGTGTACGTTAATCAATCGAACACTTAATTTATATACATACATATATACATATGTACCCTGCAAACAATTTCGATCGAAAAATAATCTAAATAGTTTCTCCATTTAGCAAAAACCTATCGCTTTTGCTATTCAATTCTTATTGATGTAGTTACATCGTTCGGGAAGAAGTGTCCCACTATGGTAATATTTACTTTAAGAATCCACTTAGTGTCTATATTATATGACGAATTAGAGCGCTTTGGAAGTTTAATATCAATTATATTTAGTAGTATCGCTGTTGGCTCCAAAAAGTAATTTTTTGAAGTTACATTTTTTCTTATTGTTCTATATAATAAAAAAGTGGGTAATTTTACTGTTTATCTTTGTTTGATTTTGTAAGGGAAATCTAAGTAAAATATAAAAAAATGAGCTTAAAGTTAAACAAATATTAAAAAATCTACGTTACATTTAATCAAAATAGCTGTTAATGTTTTAAAGTTAAGAACCTAATGTGGACAAATTTTGTTAAAGAAAACTACACAAAATCACAAATTTGTTCAAACACTAACTTTGTAAACTTTCATCATATTATAACTAGCATATCTTTTTATTGCAAATTTTTATTTACAAACTTTCTTCACTCAAAGTTATTGTTGATCTTCACTAGAAAAATTTAACAAAAACACCAATTTTCACACTAAAATTTTTAAAGTCATTAAATAAACAGACAGTTTAAAAAAAATCACTAATATCCTTTAAAAAAGATAATTATCAAATTATTATTTTCAATTTCATTTTCATTTGCTCTAAAAAAAATATGCATGAGAAATTATTAAAACTTTAACTAATCTAACCGAAGAATAAGTTTGGGCAGTTTTGTGCACTCATTTTTACGTGAACATTTTTTTTCGGTAACATTTGGATTCCGCGGAGTCCCAATTTTAAGTACAATACTATAACTATTTCTATTTTCAAATATTAAAAATTTCACTCTATTTTACATAATTTTATATATTAATATTATTTTACACGCACGTAGTACCGATCACATGGCAACTTAAATACAAACTGTGCTCTTTTACGTATTTGGCTTTTGTAATATTCACTATTAAACCGCAAATCGTTGCGAAGAAGTCAATATAATATGTGAAATATTCAATTGTGCCATTGTTGCAGTTGTATAACTGTTACAATTATCTGAACAACTCACTAAAGTGACGAAAAAGTATAATTTAAGAACTCATAATGCGATTCTACCGTATTTTGTTGTTGTTTAATTCCGAAAAATCTACTATTTAACTACCAAATGTGACGAAGTAGTTAAAATTCGTAGACAATCGAAAAACACTCTACCAATTGCTTGGAGGGTATGTAAGAAAGTGTGATCATTTTTGTTTACGCTTTAGTAATAGCGGAACCAAAATTGAGAGTGCTGAATCTTTTTTACTTCTCTTTTATACAACTTGTTTATAAAAGGAAGAAACAAGATTGTTCATGTTTGCTTATGGCAGTTCTTACATGCATAGTAACAAAAAATAAGTTTGCTACACTAAACAGTTTTTACGAAAAATAAAATTTGTACAACGATATACAGTATGGGTATTCATATGCATATACATACGTAGTTGTAAACATGTTTATTAACAAATGTATATACATACAAACATGTGCATTCATGTATTCAACATTATATGTATGTATATACATAACTTCTAATATTAACGACGATTCAAAAATTACCAGTTGAAGAACAAAAAAGTGCCAACATTTTTCATCTTATAGGAGCTCATTCACTCAGGACACTGAACCTATAACCTAATATTTCAATATTTTAGAAAATTTAAAAACTACCATATGCAGCACGGGAAACTAAAAGATAAGAAATTCAATTTTCCGTATATCCCCTTTTTGAAAATTTTTTCTCCCCATTGAAGTATAAAAAGTTTCTATATTGTAGTGGGAACCCATAATTTAACACTTATATGTCAATATATAGGGACAAAGGTTTTGCAAAAAAAAAGTACCAAAATAGGTACGATTTTCCCCCAGTAAACGGTCGTGTTTCGAAAAAGTATCACATATACATACATATATTTATGTTTGTAAGATTAGTTTCGAATTTGATATAATCTTTATTTCTATGTTTATTGGGTTGAAAGATAAATGGGCTGACAAAGAAGTTCCGAAATATGTGTAATGCCCATTTACTCCGCAAATAGAGTAAGTACCAGAAGCCTATCCTCTTATTTTTTTAACGATCTCTGTTAGATCTCTTTTAGGTTTGGAGATATGAGGTAACCGAATTTAGCCGTTTTTGCCCTTTTTACCCTCTTAGATTAAATAAAATATAGGTATGTTGTGCACTTATGTACTTAACTACCTTTCAAATTGTGTATTTTTTGTTCAAATCGGTTGACATTCAGAGCAGGAGAGTGTTCTTAACTGTTTTGCCTTTGCCGACTTATATATGTAGATACAAAAAACAACACAAACAGTGATGGGAATTAAAAATGTTTAAATGGTGACCGCTGTGCAGACAAAGTACAAGTGATTTAAATGGTATTGACACTGTATTTCGTGTATGTATAACTACATAAATCATTTCATATTTATATTATAGATTTACAATAAACAAATATGTTTTATAGCATATACATTCATACACATGTACAAATATTATTTGCAAATACAAAACACAAGGTTCTGATACCATTAAAAACCTTTTATATATTTCAGATTTGTTTATTGTATATGTATAAGAGATGCCAATCAGGACTGTTTTTCGCAGATCCCCGGTTTCGAGTTTCAAAAATCAAATCCTGGGTTTTTTCGGAATATCGGGATTTTTCGGAATTCGGGGTTCTTGAAATTCAAAACACAAATTTAATTACTTTCAGCCTTTTCGGGTTTGGCATCCCTAGTATGTATGCATTTGTTTGTTTTATACATCTATACATATATTTATGTATATGAAAACATGTTGTAGTTATTGAAAGTTATTTTGTCAAAAGTCCACAGATATTATTACTGAAAAAAGTACCAAAAAAAGAATGAATATACCCGAATTCCATTTAAAATACAAGGAGCCTATTACTATCTACAACTGTCACGTAACCATGGTGAAATAATGCAGATGGCATCGCTACGGCAACAAATACAACATTACAATAAAAATGGAAATTAGTCCTAGCTAATGTCAAAAATTACCTTAAACAAAAATCAAAGCCTGCCGCTGAACGTGATTAAATATATTTATTTTTAGTCAATTTTTATTAAATTATTATTAAATACTTTTTTTACTTTTAATAAGAATTATCAAAAACTTTAATAAAATACCCTACAAGAAATGAATAACCAAAACTAAAAATGAAATTTTTTTTACTAACACACTTGCAACAATTTTACATTGCATTAATAAGTAAGAGAGATTTATAATGAGTTAAAGAGAGAGGCAAAATCACATGTACACAAATTTTCGGTCAGTTTTTTCTTTTTGCTCTTAATAAACTAATAGAAACTATAACCCATATACCGGTAAGCACTACTGGTCATCTAACTAGTATAATGACCGGTAGTCTTCTTGTAGGGACACTAATCACAACACAATACGTGGACTTTTTGTAAACATAAACAAAACTTTGACAAAGGAATAGACGAACAATGCAAGAGCAATAAATCGCTTAGTTATGTCACCTGTTTATTTCACCATGCACGCAACTTCGTAATTAAATTTTATTTTCAACAGGTTGGCACGTTACGGCTAAGTAGAGAAACAAGCCGATTTAAAATTTTCGTCGGCGGCTGAAGACTTAAAATATTCGGCGGCGGCGGCTGAGATGCTTTGAGCCTAATTTTTTGACAACTAAAAAAAATATTCGGCTGTGAACTTATGTAGAGAAAACACATAAACAAACATGTTATGTAAAACAAAAAGATAAATAGTGATTTATTCATTTAAAAACTAAAAATTTTATAAATGATAAATAACATTTTTTAGAATAAAAATACTATTTACAGCAAATACCATTTAAGTTGTAAGATTCTGTCTCTCGCACTCGTTGAAGATAGACGTGTTTTCTAAGCTCGGCATACGGTTTATTTTTTAATTTTTAAAACGTGATTATTGATTTGTGTATTTAAAAAGTAAATACAAGAAAAAGAAAAAAAAAATACATGTATGTACATACATACATAAACACACATTTTTTTATTCTCGGTGTTGATAAACAATAACAACATAATAATAAGAGCACAACTGTAAACAGTAAAAAAAAAAAAAAAAAAAAAAACTCTTATGAGTGCAAACAGTAGAAATGCATATATCACAGTGAGTGTTAATGAAACAAATGCAGAAATAAAAAAAAGAATCGATGATAGCAAATACCTAACGGCTAAACCTATTACTCGCACGCGATCCCTCTCGCTGTCTGTATTTGGTAACACGGTTGATACAATAACAAATATAAAACCTGCTAGCGTTGCCTCAACAACAAAAACAATTTTAATAAGTGATGTAAATATTAACCCCCAATCAGGCATAATAGAAAACTCAGTATCACCTTCGGTGTCTAATAATACGGTTGATATTAATACAATAAAAAATATAAAACCTGCAAGCGGTGCCTCAGCGGCAAAAACGATTGTAATAAGTGATGAAAATATTACCCCCAAATCAGGCATGATGGAAAACTCAGCTCAACAAGTAAAAAGTGGTCAAAAGCCTCCAGTACAAGTAGGTATTGATAGGTACATAACAGTGCTTAAACGGGGTCGCAGCCCAACCTCTTCAGCAGTTGCTTCGGTCTCAAAAGTCTTAAAAGATGGTACAGCTGATAAAACAAGTTCTCAAAATCGTTTTGCAATTCTGGATGAGGAATCTCCGGAAGCACAAAACGTTATCAAATCTTCTAAGCCACCGCCGATGTATCTTAGAGAGCAAAACTCAAATGAACTAATAAAGAATTTGATCTCGGTAATAGGTGAAAATTCTTTTTATGTAGTTGCAATTAAGCGGGGTAGTATAAATGAGACAAAAATACAAGTTAATCGTGAAGATGACTTTCGTAAGGTAATTACGAAATTAGAGGCACTAAAAAAAACTTTTATACATACCAACTGAAGAGCAGTAAAGGTCTCCAGGTAGTGATAAAGGGCATTGATTCATGCGTAGACCCAAGTGAGATAAAAACGTTTTTAGAAGAGAAGGGCTTCAAAATAAAAAAACGTAATAAATATAAAAAATAGAGAAAAAAATCCCCAGCCACTATTTCGAGTGGAGTTAGAACCCGGCGACGTTAAGCTTAAAAAAAACGAAACGCATCCCATTTACAGTCTGAAATATATCCTGTATAGGAAAATAACGATAGAGGAGCCGCACAAAAGGAACGGTCCCGTGCAATGTTTAAACTGCCAAGAATTTGGTCACACTAAGGCATACTGCCATTTGACCCCTGTAAAAAAATGCAGCAACTGTGGTGGTAATCACACTGCCAACTATAGAGGATGCCCTGTATACTCTATAGTCAAGCGCTCGGGTGGACCGAAACCTAATCCCCCTCAAATGCAGGTATCACATCAAGTTAACACTAATGACATTCAAGTGCCGCAGCCTAGTAATAACAGAACATCCTACGCAAACGTCCTAAAATCAAACCATATTCCAATTCAAGGTAATTTGCCAAATAATGATGAGACTCCAGTTTCTAATTTAAGTCGTCTAGAAAAAACCATGGAAACACTAGTGCAAACAGTAACTAACTTTACGAACACAATGGGTAATATGATGCAGGAAATTTTAAGAATGCAATTGATGTTATTGCTGGCTGTACTAAACAAGCCATGAATTGTTTAAAAATTTGTTTTTGGAACGCAAACGGCATTCGCCAACATAAAAATGAACTAGAATACTTTCTTAAAAGTAAACAAATTAATGTAATGATGGTTTCTGAAACTCATTTGACCTCAAGAAATACGTTTAAAATTAATGGTTATATATAATATGATACCAAGGACCCTCGAGATAGAGCTTGTGGAGGTTCTGCTATTTTGATAAAAGCCCGAATCAAACACTACTTAATGTGTGATTATCGTGAAGATTATCTGCAAGCAACGAACATTTGTGTTGAAGAGCTAAATCGAAACTTAGTACTTTCATCATTATACTCTCCACCTAGATTTTCAATATCAGAAAGCCAATATTATAAATATTTTAAATCATTAGGACCCTGTTTCCTAGCCGCTGGCGATTACAACGCTAAACATACCTTCTGGGGGTCACGGCTCATAACACCAAAGGGTCGTGTTTTGTACAATACAATGTCTAAAATGGATTTAAATGTGGTCGCGAGTGGTCAACCAACTTATTGGCCTACTGATCAGCAAAAAATTCCAGATGTCATCGATTTTGGCGTGGTTAAAAACATCCCCGCAGAAACGATTCATGTTGAAGCTTCTTTAGAATTATCTTCTGATCACACACCTACACTTCTAACTATAGCAAACCCTAATAGAATTGTATCTCCGTGTGGATACTTAGTGACGTCAGCAACACAAATAAATTGGTTAAAATATAAAAAATATCTCAGTACCCACTGCACTGAAAATATTCCGCTTAGAACACCGGAGAATGTGAATCTTTCTATTGTTAATTTTGACAATTATCTCAAACTAGCTGTTCAACATTCTAGCATAGCCCGCAAAAACATCAAAAATAGTAAAATATATTTGTTAATGGAAAGAGGATTTAGTGTTTATCAGTTCAAACGCATAAATTTGAATTGACACTTAAATCCAAAGTGTCGGCAAATTAGTAAATAAAACACAATAGTTCTTCTTACTAATAAAAGACGACTGACTAAATATTGTTTGGATTTAAGTGTCAATTTAAATTTATGCGTTTGAACTGATAAACACTAAATCCTCTTTCCATTAACATTTTGGTGACCCCAACTTTTTATGTATTTAAAAGTTTCCCCCCACCAGCGGTAAGGAACTATTAAGAGCATAAAAAGAGCAACACACATCCTTCAAATTTCTGGAGTCTTAATTCAAGGATCAGGACAACTTGAAGTGATCAGGATTAACCCGGCAAGTGGTAATAATCCTAAAAACGCAATCAAGGCCTGTTTAAAACATACCTCACGAGTGGTGAAGGTTTTGGCAAATCAAAAATAGATCATACAATCTTAAACAACGCAATCAATTTCGGTTTGAAGCAGACATCACGAGTGGTGAAGGTCTTGACATATCAAAAGGAACCAACAAAAGTCAACAGAGCCCAAAACACACAGCCAACATGGCAACCGTTAAGGATCTTATCGCCCAACAAGAGGCAAGGGCAAGTGGTATTGAAAAAATAATTTCTACCATAAAAAAGGCCCCATTAGAAAGAAGGACTGAAGAATTTTATGATGGTAAAAGGAAAGAACTCATTGCCCAATGGCAGGCATTTGAGAAAACAGAAAATAGAATTCGTAGCGATCCCACCTTGTCAGAACTAGATCCTTATATTGTAGCGGATCTATATAAATCAACTGGAGCAAAATACAATGCTTCAATTGCATATATTGAAATGGAAATAAGAAAACTGTCATCTGAAAATACCAAGCCGGTGCCAACCGCAAGAAACACATCAGAAGACTTCTCAGGTGGCCAGTTTGTCGGAGAAGAAGAATCGATCCATGGACTAGCAAGAAGAATAACAGCGCGTATGACAGCGTTGACTCGTTTGCTGCAAGGTTTGGAATCAGTGGAATCAAATCAGCCAAAACAGTTTTATCAACTAAAATCCGAGACTGTGACAAATTTATGGAATCAAATTCAACAATTATATGACAACATATGGCAACAAACAGAAGACCCTTCAAGGTTGGGTCTACAGCAAGATACATATAATAACCTGGAGGACTTGGTTCAAGATCATCTGGTGAACCTCGCAGTACAATCAGATAAATGCAATGAAGGTGTAACTCCTGCGCCACATGTAGGAAGTGACATGGCAGCACACAGTGCCCTTCCACTGCCAAAAGTAACCATTCCTCAATTTAACGGTGACTGTCTCCAGTGGCGGCAATTCTATGAACTCTTCTTAGAAATGGTGGACAAACAGGCTCTCCCAAACGTACAGAAGATGTGGTATCTCAAAACCAACTTATCGGGGGAGGCTGGCAAACTCATAAGCCATCTAGCCCTAACAGAAGACAACTACAAAACTGCCTGGACACTTCTTCAGGAACGTTATAACAACAAAAGGATTCTGGTAGCCACGCTTGTCGAAAGGATCCTGAACCAACCGAAGGGCACGTCATCAACTGCCTCACTTAAAGCGCTGCATGATACAACAAAAGAGTGCATGTTGGCACTCAACAATCTAAATATCGACACATCTACTTGGGATGCCATTCTCATTCAGGTACTCCTGAAAAAATTGGAGCACACTCTGTACATTCGGTTCATGCAATCACTTTTGAACCCTAAGGAGGTTCCTACCATTAAGGAACTGTTTGACTTTTTAGAAAGACAATTTGAATCAATGGAGTCGATTGGAAAAACATTAATCACTCATCAAGGTTCAAGCAAGATTGTGTCTTCCATAGCATCAACGGAGGATAACATCAATTGCAAACTCTGTAACAATGGTAAACACCGCATTTATTATTGCAAACGATTTGCGGCGATGACAGAATCTGAAAGACTCAAATGGGTACAACAGCAGAAACTATGTGTAAACTGTTTTAAGGCCGATCATACAGCCAAGAATTGTACTTATGGTAAATGTAAAAAATGTGATAATAAGCACAATACTTTATTACATTTAACAAAAAAACCTCCAGGTACATCAATGGCTCCAAAGCAAACGTCACCCTCAAGGAACGATTCAACATCAGCCAATACTACTGCAGTCTCTTCAGCATCAGCAGAAGATCAGAAAAATGTAATTTTAGCCACTGCAAGTGTTATTATCAAGGCAGCAAATGGCATGTCAGGCGAATTCAAGGCTGTACTAGATTCAGGTTCACAAGTGAATATTGTAACCGAAAGGCTCATAAACAGGTTATCTATTAGAACAACAAAGACTTCTTTGTCCATTAATGGTGTTGGAAGAATACAAAAAAAGGCATATCATCGCGTAAATATGAAACTTATGTCTCGCAATTACGAATTTTCAACTGATTTGGAAGCCTTTGTTTTACCAACAATTATACCAGCACAGCCAAATCGTAATTTAGATGTTTCTAATTTGAAAATTCCAAAGGACATTCACTTAGCAGATCCCAGTTTTAATACAAAAGGAAAAATTGATATTCTCCTCGGTGCAGAAGTTTACTATAGTCTAATACAGCCTGGTACAATAAAACTCACAAACGATCTTCCCATTCTGCATAATACTTCGCTTGGCTGGGTTATAGGCGGATTACTCAAACAATCCACAATTGACTTTTCATCTGCATCGTTAACATGTGCAGTTCTTGACAGTGAAACTTCATTAGAACAAGCAATTGAACAACTGTGGAAACTCGATGAGGTAGAGTCAAATGAGAAAATAATGTCTCCAGTAGAAAAATTGTGTGAATCTCACTTTAATCAGCATGTGCGAACGGATATGAATGGTCGTTTTATGGTCAACCTTCCTTTTAGCGAAGATCCAACAGCATTGGGTCATTCTCATCGAATGGCGTACAATAGATTTATTAGTCTAGAGCAACGTCTACAGAAAAATGTCGATATCCAAGGCCAGTACATCCAATTCATGAAAGAATATGAGAATTTAGGACACATGCAAAAGGTCAGCCTGGATAACATACCGAATCCAAAATACTTTATTCCACACCATTGTGTTCTAAAACCTGACAGTACATCAACAAAACTCCGAGTAGTTTTCGACGCATCAGCCAAAACGTCTTCAGGCTATTCTCTAAATGATTTAATGTACACTGGGCCAACTCTCCAAAGTGAGCTGTTTTCTATTTTACTCCGTTTTCGAATGCCTAAATTTGTTTTTACAACAGACATCGAAAAAATGTACAGACAGATATCAATTAGCCCAGACAACCATCAATACCAGTTGATCATATGGAGAGAAAATCCTTCAGTACCAATTCAATATTATAGGCTTAATACAGTGACATATGGTACCAGAGCAGCTCCTTATTTGGCTACAAAATGTTTACAGAGAATTGCGGAGGAGAACATGGAACGTTACCCACTTGGATCAGGAATGCTAAAGGAAAATTTCTATATGGATGATGGCCTTGGTGGTTCTGATATATTAAGGACTGCGATTGAAACTCAAAAGGAACTAATAACTATTTTGAAAAAACACGGTTTCAATCTTAGAAAATGGTGCTCAAATACTTCTAGATTGCTGAAGGATATACCACAGAGTGACCGGGAAGTCAATTTAGATTTTAATGACAATATGAGCAAAACAATAAAAACACTGGGATTATATTGGATGCCTCAAACCGATAAATTTTGCATTAAGGTAAACATTAACCATCTTCAAGTAATATCGAAACGCACAGTCACGTCCGAGCTCGCAAAACTTTTCGATCCCCTTGGCCTCCTCGCTCCGGTTGTTGTCAAGGCAAAGATATTTATTCAGCAGTTGTGGCAACTGACATTAGACTGGGATGAACCGTTACCAGAAAATCTTTGTTCTACTTGGAATACATTTCGAAGTGAGTTGGAAAGTCTAAACAATTTCAAAATACCTCGACATATATTCGGTAACGAGATTTCAACAAAAATACAATTACATGTGTTCGCCGATGCGTCGGAAAGGGCCTTTGGCGCAGCTGTATATATTCGTTCAATAACTAAGGATGGGCGAGTAGCTGTGCGCCTGCTTTGTGCAAAATCAAGAGTAGCACCTTTGAAACAACAAACATTACCCCGACTGGAGCTATGTGGCGCAGTAGTAGCAGCTCAACTCGGTAGCAGAGTAAAATCCGATTTAAGGCTTAAAAATCAGTCTATGTTTTTATGGACCGATTCTGAAATTGTGCCTTCCTGGATAAAATCACAATCAAATTTATATAAAACGTTCGTGGCTAATAGGGTATCAACTATTCAAACATTAACATTGCCAGATCAATGGAGACACGTGCAATCGAAAGATAATCCCGCCGACATTTTATCCCGAGGCCTTCAACCGTCAAATCTGTCTACATGTGGATTATGGTTTCATGGGCCAGTGTTTCTTCATGGAAAAGAAGAACTGTGGCCAACTAAATGCTCTCCCCAAAGTTCTATTACAGATAGCATGGAACTAAAGAAGATAGTTACGACAGCGCTAGTAACAACTGACACCGATTTCATATATGAAATTGACCACAAAAACTCGTTTAAAAAATTGCAAAGAATTTTGGCATATGTGCTTCGATTCACAAGGAACTCACGTATACCAAAGACACATCGACCAAAAAACATATCACCTATTCCCACGGAGCTAGACGATTCACTTCTTCTAATTATTCATGCCATACAAAGGTCGGATTTTGCAGCTGAAATAAAACAACTGAAGGATGACAAACAAGTTAACAACCGTAGCTCTATATGCAGTCTATCACCATTCTTGGATGACAAAAGTATTCTTCGCGTAGGAGGCAGATTAAAACATTCCATTCTACCACCAGACGCAAAACACCCAATAATATTGCCATATAACGATCCTTTGGTAAAATTATTATTTATAATGATGCATGAAGAGTACAAACACTGTGGATCTCAAGCACTTCTAAACACAATGAGACAACGGTTTTGGCCAATCAAAGAAAAGATAACAGCACGATCAGTTATTCAAAAATGTATAAGGTGCACTAGAGCGCGGCCACAACTTTATCAACAAATAATGGGCAACCTGCCAGAAGAAAGGGTTGTTCCTGCTAGACCATTCATAAACTCTGGAGTAGACTATTGTGGTCCAATGTGGGTACACTACAGGGTGAGAGGTAAAAGGCCAACCAAGGCTTACGTAGCTGTGTTCTGTTGTTTTGCAACAAAGGCAGTTCACTTAGAACTCGTATCTGACTTGTCAACTGAATCATTCATTGGAGCTCTTAAACGATTTATTGCTCGTCGTGGACACTGTCAGAATATATACTGTGATAATGCCACCAATTTTATCGGAGCAAAAAATAGTTTAGCGGAATTATCTGAAAACATATATTCAGACAATGCACAAGAGGCAATCATCTCAGCTTCCAGCTCTAAGGGTATACAATTTCATTTTATCCCACCAAGAGCGCCACACTTCGGAGGTTTATGGGAAGCTGCAGTAAAATCCGCAAAGAAACTCTTGGTACGTAGTGTGACAACTGAAACACTTACCTATGAAGAATTAGAGACAATTATCATAGAAATCGAAGCCATTTTAAATTCTCGTCCACTAACACCCTTGACAAACGATCCAGACAGTCTTGAAGCATTGACACCTGGTCATTTTCTTATTGGCGAAGCGCTAACGTCACAAGTAGACAGCAGAGCAGAAACTTTGAAGACATCTAGCATATCACACTGGAAGTTAGTTTCACACATAAAACACCAATTCTGGAAAAGGTGGTCGGCGGAATACTTACATGAACTCCAACAACGTCACAAATGGAAACAAAAGATAAGCAATCTTAAAAAAGGAGATATGGTTATCATGAAAGAAGATAATCTTCCCACGATGAAGTGGCCACTAGGGAGAATTCTAAATGTATTCACTGGTGATGACGGTGCTGTAAGAGTAGCTGAAGTAAAAACATCAACAGGGGTATTTAAGCGACCCATTCATAGACTGGCTCCACTATTTCCAGAAGATAGCAAAGAATCCCCAACAAAAATAAAACCAACACGAGAACGATCATTGTCCAGAAAAGATGAAAAGGATACCATTCCAACAAAAAGATTCAAGGCGTCAAGTAACCCCATAATACTATCTTTATTATTAACACTATTCCTAATGCCTATTGTCCTATGCAACAACTTGTTAATTACACAATTTCAGGACGACCCGGGTTTTTATTTTGAAGGAATAGGAACGGTAAAACTGAACACGGCGGAATGGAAAATGTTAGTGTATTACGATTTAATGCCTTTTGTGTCAGAAATAAAATCCTTGTCATCAGGCTTGCAAACCTTGCAGCAACTGTGCCCTGTAATGCAACAACACGCGATGTGCAATATTTTCGTCAACAACATTAACCAAATGAGAAACGAATTACTCCAAGATAAGGAATTATTTACCAACAGACGCCTAAAAAGATCTCCTTTCAATATAGTTGGCACTGTTGCACGTTCACTTTTTGGTGTTCTTGATGAGGACTACGCAGAAGAAATGTCAAGGACTATTAATAAGGCAAAAATCGAAACCGAACACATAACTAGCCTCTTAAAAAATCAAACATCAATAATTGATTCAACCATCAACGTTATCAAACAGGATGAGGTCAATACTCAACAAAAATTACATGAGATTTTAGAAATGATTGAGCAAAACAACAATGAAATTGCTAAGGAATCCTCCCAACTGAGTAACACTCAACTTGTTGGACTTCTGTCAACTCACATTGCATTAACAGCAATAAACCTACAGAGAATAGAGGCTGCAATCATTAACGTCCTGACTGATACTCATAATGGAAAAATAAGCCCTCTTTTATTGTCTCCCCATCATTTAAAAAAAGAGATTACTGTCATCAAGGCTAATCTTCCACTTGCACATGCTCTACCAACAGTAGGCGATAATTTAATCGAACTCTATAAGCTTATGAGTGTCAAGGGTGCTGTAACAAAACAAGAAGTTATGTTCGAAGTTAAGATACCTCTAGTTAACCAACAGTTTTTTGAGCTTTTCAAAATAATACCAGTTCCAACAATAAAAAATAATACATTAATCGTTATTCAACCAGATACATCATACCTAGCTACAGATGCGCACAGAGATGAATATATACACCCAAGCCGGCTTTAAGATCGCAACCATCAACAATAGTGGTTATAGAATCCTGAACACAGTCGATCAATCCACCTCAGCTGCATTAACTAGAACGGTGTTGAACGCGGTGGAGAATGTTAAGAACATACATAAACATACATACATATTTTAGTTTAATTATTTTTACTTATTCTCAATACACAAACACATATTCATACATTTATGTAAATTCTTTCTGTTTAAATAAATTAAAGTTCATTAACCAATTGTTTTGTTTAACTGCTTACTGCACATTTCTTTTAATTTTTATGTCGTAATTTTGTTAACTGCATACACAACATTTTACTTCCGTGACCTATTTAAAATTTGGTTTATTTTGTTCAGCAATTTTATTTCACAATTATTTATTTCATAATTATTGATTTGTTAAGTATTTTACTATAAGTTAAGTTAAGCAAAATTAAGTGTATAAAAGAAAGGGAAAAATAAAAATTAGTCAGTCGTCTTTTATTAGTAAGAAGAACTATTGTGTTTTATTTACTAATTTGCCGGCTTCCTTCAAGTATCAAGTGCTTGCAAGGAATATTGTTTGGATTTAAATGTCAATTCAAATTTATGCGTTTGAACTGATAAACACTAAATCCTCTTTCCATTAACAATATTCTACAGATGTCGAGCGTCTCTTGACTGAAAAAAGGAGAGCTCGAAGGGAGTGGCAATTGCACAGATCCCCTCAACTTAAACATTTACTAAAAGAGTGCACAAAAAGGCTAAGAATCATACTGCAGTCTCAAAAAACGGCTTCTCTGGAAAAATATCTTAAGGAACTTGATGCAACTCCTCAATCTGACTACTCATTATGGCGTGCAGCTAGAAATCTAAAAAGACCAGTTATCACTAAACCGCCATTAAGAAACTTAAATGGAAGTTGGGCACGAAATGATATAGAAAAAGGAAATATTTTTGTTAATCTTTTGAAAACCGTATTTACCCCTCATACATCTTTCGATACTGCGGTCGAGTTACCACCTGTTGTTGTTAGATCAGCTGTTCCACTAAGATTTGAGATAAGAGAAATCGAAAAGGCTATTCATGATTTAAACCCCAAGAAAGCCCCTGGTTTTGCTAACATCAGTAACAAAATGCTTTTGGAGCTACCCCGCATAGCAAAGAAAATTATTCTACTAATTTTTAATGCTATTTTACGCCTTGAATACTACCCACAAGAGTGGAAAGTATCTTTAGTTACCATGATACCTAAACCAGGAAAGGATCCCACAAAAGTTGAGTCATATAGACCTATAAGCCTATTGTATAATATATCAAAGTTATTTGAGAAACTACTAGTGTCAAAATTAACGCCGATTTTAAATGAAAACAGATGTATTCCCAATCATCAATTCGGTTTTAGAAGAAAACACAGCACAATTGAACAAACTCATCGAATAGTAAATGTCATAAGAAAAGCCTTTGAAGAAAAAAAATATTGCTCTGCACTCTTCATCGATGTGTCTCAAGCTTTTGATAAAGTCTGGCATAAAGGGTTACTACTGAAGTTGCAGCAAAACTTACCAGCAAACATACGCAAGCTGTTAGAAAGCTACTTAGTCGGGCGTCATTTTATTATTAAAGAAGGCGATTTTTTAAGTTCTCCTCAGCCAATTAACGCCGGAGTCCCACAAGGCAGCATCCTGGGCCCTCTATTATACTTAATTTATACTTCGGACTTGCCAACAAACAGCTACACCCATACCTCAACATTTGCGGACGATACAGCTTTTCTAAGCGTACACGCAAACTGTCAAGAAGCATCTCGTTACTTACAGGATCACATATTTGAACTGGAAAGGTGGTTAAAACAATGGAGGATAAAGATCAATGATCAAAAATGCGCACATATAACATTCACATTGCGTCGGGAAACATGCCCCCCTATTAAAATCAATAATCAAATAATACCCCAACACTCGCATGTAAAATACCTCGGTATACAATATCAATGTTCAATATTTAGTTGCACGGTGGCTGTTAAAATTATTGGAATTTGATTGCGAGTTTGTGCATCGGAAAGGTTCTCGTATGGCTCACGTGGACGCCTTAAGTAGATTACAGGATTTGTCAGCCGTTGAAACCGAACCTGCGGGTTTCATAATGAATGTGAAAGTGGGTAGTGGCGACTGGGTATTCATGATGCAAATTAAGCACTTTTGAATATTGTTAAAATCCTGCGTAAAGAGATAGAATCTGAGCAGTACCCTCTAGTCCAATCGGACTACGTTTTAAGGAACAATCATGTATATCGCGAAACGCAAATGGGACCGAGACTGGTTATACCCAAATCTGTACGATGGCGAATTGCGAAATATTGTCATGATGACGTGGGTCACTACGGACTAGAGAAAAATCTTGAGCGCATTCAGGATTTTTTTTGGCTTTCTCGTATGCGAAAATATATGAAGCAGTATATATCCGCGCGCGTGGAGTGTTGTTCCAACAAATCGAAGGGTGGTTAGCCCGAAGGATGTTTATATTATAGTGTTTTGGAACCACTACCTTTCAGCCAAATACATGTGGACCATCTGAGACCGTTCGTTAGGAGTAAACGGGGTAACACCCACATCCTGGTGATTTCTGATGCTTTTACTAAGTATGCCGTCATAAAGGCCGTACGAAATACGAAATCTGTTAAATGAGCTGTCTAAGTTCTTTAGTCTACCTAGACGCATAATTTCTGATCACGGCACAGCCTTCACGTCAAATATTTTTGAAGAGTATTGCAATGATAATTCTGTCCAACACGTTAAGAATGATGTACGTATTTCCAGGGCAAATGGACAGGTTGAACGAGTCAACCATACTATCTACGACTACCGAGGATCCAAGAGATTGGGACGTAGCGTTGTACAGACTACAATGGTAAATTAACTCTCAAAAGAATTCAACATCGGGTTTTACGCCGAATGAGGCAATTTTCGACTATAAACTAATCGACGTGATTCAGAATCGTATTGTGGCAGCTATACAAGATGATGAATACTCTGAAACGGTAGTACCCATGAGTGAGAAAAGGCAAGAGGCCGTAGACAACATTGATCGGGAAAGACAACAGTGGAAGAAGATGTTTGATGGGAAGCACAGCCGACCTACCTTATACAATGAAGATGATTAAGTGCTGATTGAGAATGAAGCCCAGGCGACCGGTGAGTCGCGGAAACTTCTTCCTAGGTACCGAGGCCCTTATATCGTTAAGCGAGTGATTGGAAATGATCGATATATAATTGAGGACGTACCAGGGGTTCAGATAACGACTCGGAAGTTTTGTTCCGTTTTTAGTTCAGACAAGATTAAAAGATGGTGTGATCGTTCCCGGAACTGGATGATAATGATGAAGCCGAGGGCGAGTTAGGGTCAGGAGCGGTCGAAGTGTCAAGTTAGAAACACCCTGCCAAATTTACGATTAAAAACAACTCTGTTTACCGGTGACTGAACGTACGGCATAGACGTCTCATGTGTTTTTTTAAACAAACGGTAATTCATTGACGAGCTTGGGAACGAGACGCTAACAAACATATTTTATAATTATTAGATTAACTTTCCAAATTAATAAAAGTAGAATATTTTACAAGTGCTATGCTTCGACATTTTTTTTTTTTTTTTTTTTTTTTTTTTCTTCTTTATTTAAACAAATTAAGATTAGTTTTGCTTAACATTAACCTATAACTAGTCTCATTTAGTGACTAACTAGTAGTTCATTTATGGATATTTATTAGTTTATAGGCTCATTGGCCTTGATGTTCCCCATCGAACCGTGTAACCAGATCATGAGGTTTGAAACGATTTAGCCTTCTGCTTAATACTGATGTATTAAGCAACGTAGGAATTTCCGAGTTTGTGTGGTTTTGTAGCCTTGTGTCATGTTTTCTAGCATGTAGAATTATTTCCTGTTTAACGGAGTTTATTTTAAGATCCCGATGAAGGTCTTCATTTCTGATGTACCACGGTGCACCTACTATGTTTCTTAAAACTTTGTTTTGAAACCGCTGAATTATCTCGATTACATGGTTTTTGGCGCATCCCCAAATTTGAATGCCATACAACCATACAGGTTTGAGAACTTGGTTGTACAACATTAATTTATTGTGTGTCGAAAGATTTGAATTTCTACCAACTAGCCACATTAATTTTCTATATTTGATGTCGAGCTCATTTTTTTTCTTTTCAACATGCTTCTTCCAAAGAAGCTTTTCATCAAGCGTCATTCCCAGGTATTTTGCATGGTCGGATATAGGCACCTGTTGGTTGTCTATATAGATAGGAATATGCTCAATTTTTTTTAGAGTGAAGTCCATATGGATTGATTTAGAGCTGTTTAGTTGTAGACGCCAAGTTTTTGTCCACAGATCAACTTGATTTAACGCGTTTTAAAGAATTGTAGTTGATTCTTGATTAGATTTACCTTTCGCTAATATTACTGTATCATCAGCAAAAGTGCCTATAAAACAGTTGTTGGTGACAGGCATATCGTATGTGTACAATAAATATAACGTTGGGCCCAAAATACTACCTTGAGGGACACCAGAGGTTATTTGATGAAGTTTAGAGTACTGATTTTCGCATCTTACTCTATAGTATCTATCTGAAATGTAGGACTGAAGTAGTTCGCAATATGTTGTAGGTAGAATATTTTGTATCTTTCGCATAAGTCCAGCATGCCAGACACCATCGAAAGCTTGGGATACGTCTAAGAAGACTGCTGAGCATACCTCCTTGTGTTCAAGAGCGATCTCTATTTGATGTGTAACTCTGTGTATCTGCTCAATAGTAGAGTGTTGTTTTCTAAATCCAAATTGATGGTCTGGAATCAGGTTTTTGGTTTTAATAACGAATTCTAGTCTTGTGCTAATTATTCTTTCAAATAGTTTTCCCATTATTGGCAGTAACGAAATAGGTCGGTAGGATTTGACTTCATGAGCATTTTTTCCTGGTTTGGGGACCATTATTATTTCTGCTACCTTCCAGTAGCATGATATATATTTGTATTTTAGGGAAGCGTTAAAAATGGTAGTTAGTTTAACCACTCCGTTGTATGGTAAATTTTTTAATATGTCGGCAGTAATTTGATCGAATCCAGGAGATTTCTTGGAATTTAGGTATTTAATTTCATTTATAACTTCCTTTAGATAAACTTGTTTAATGTTGTTCAATTCTGCTATATTATTTTGATTATTGTTTATTCCAGAACTTGCAGAGTTATAATTGGCGTAATTTCCATAACTATTTAGGGAAATGTCATTTATCGAGGGGGATTGAGTTTTTTTAGTTCCAAAGACAGTGCTGAGATGATCAGCGAATGTGTCAACTTTTTCTGAATTACTTTTGGCCCAGGTACCATTTGTTTTTAAAATTGGAGTTTTGTTTGTTGTTGGTCTATTATGATCCTTAGCTGCTTTCCAAAGTGAATAGTCAGTTTTACTATCGTAAGATAGGTTTGAAAGATAATCACTTAGATTGTCTTCTTTGAATTTTTTAATTTCCCTTTTTAGAAATTGGGCTGCATGGTTTAATCTGGACTTATCATCAGGTGAGCGAGACTGTTGCCATTTTTTACGTAGCTTTCTCTTTGAAGAAATAAGCTGTTTTATTCTTAGAGGATAAGAAGGAGAACCAGGCTTCTTCGTTAGTTCGGGAGTGCTTTGCCAAGCCGCTTGTTGAAGTGTGTTTGAAAATAAAAGAGTTTCTTTTTCAATATCTTCAGTTGAGTTAATTTGACAATGATTTATTGATGAATTAATTATTGATTTAAAGTAGTTCCAATCTGTTTTCTTGTTAACAATTCTATTGTGAGATGTATTTTGTGTAACCATACCGTTAAGGGTAAGGTAAATTGGAGAGTGGTCAGAACTAAGTTCATAGCCATCTTCTATATAGACGCAATTTAGCGGAATTTTTTTGAGAATAAAAAAGTCTATAACGTCTGGCGTTTTCGTTGTATCGGTAGGCCAATAAGTTGGTTTACCAGTGGACACCACTCTACTACCAGTGTTTTTTATGGCGCTTAGTAGTTCTTTACCTTTTGTTGTTGTCAGGTTTGAACCCCATTGAATATTTTTCGCATTAAAGTCTCCTCCCATAAGAAATTTGTATTTATGTGAATTTATTAGATCTTTGTATTGATGGATTTTTATATTGTGTCTCGGTGGACTATAAACTGATGTTACAGATGTGGGAGATCCATTAAATGTAAGTGTTATTGTTGTAGCTTGAAACTCTTCGCAAGAAATCTTGTTTTCTTCCCAATGTGAAATACTCTTTTTTATTAAAATAGCACTCCCCCCTCGAGCACAGTTGCTTGGATGGATAGTGTGGTAGATCTCATACTTTTTAAAAGTCGTATAAGATTCTTTTGTAAAATGTGTTTCACTTATTAAGCAAATATCTACATTTTTTTCTTCTAAGACAAATATTAATTCTTCTTTGTGTTGAAGCAAACCATTTGCGTTCCATAGCATTATCTTAAGGGATTTATTCATTAAGTATTGCAAAGAAGTTTTGCTCAACTATATTTAAGCGACTTTCTATTGATTTATTAAATGATTCAACATGATGTTCTAAAAAAATTTTTATTATATTATAAAAATTATTTTTTTTTCTTAAAAGATTTTGTTTGTTGTGCTTAATTCCCTTTTTTTAAAAATATATAAAAATACTGGAATTTATTGTTGGAGGATAAGTTGTTACCTTTCTCGAGATAGGTAACACTAATACATGTAAAATTTTTCGCATGAAATAATAGATGTTGCTCAACAGTTTTCACAAATTGGAACAGAGTACTAGGCTTTACCTTGAAGTGTCAGCTTAAAATTGCAGTAAGACCTCGATTATCCATAGCAACAATTTTGATTAGTTTTTTGTGTGTTTCTATGTAAGTTATAAGCGAATATTTTTGTATCTACATCATATATATTTATATAATAACAAAATTATTTAGAAATTTTATATAAGTTAACAACACCAAGTGAACACCCTTAATATTAAACAACGGTTAATTAATACCCATAGTAATTATCTTGTGTTAAATTACATTGCATTGCATACTTACTGTGTGGAGCGGTGTAGTTTTAAAATAATTTCACAATAATATTTTTATGCCTGATACTCATATTTTATTAAACTCAAAACAGTAAAATTTTTATAAAAAGTGCAGACCTTAGTTAGCACTTTTATTTAATACTATTTTGCAATAGTTGTTTTAATAAAACCTTTTTCCTATTGGTCAATACATTAAAAATTTTTTAAGAAAGTGCAGACCTAGTCAGCACTTTTCACAATTGTATGTAAACTTAAAGTAGAATCAAAAATAAAAATTCATTCTATGTCGAATTATTGAAAACAAAACTTGTTTTAATTAACTGGCGCCCAACCTGGGGCTGGCGCCCGACGTGCTCGCTAGAAAAAAGGACATAGTACCCTTAAAAGCGAAATAAATAAAGTAAACTTAAAGTGATCCTTAAAAGTGAAAAAAATAAATAAATCATAAACTTAGAAAAAAGGACATATTACCCCTAAAAGCGAAAAAATATTACAAGCTTAAAGTGATCCTTAAAAGTGAAAAAATAAATAAATCATAAACTTAGAAAGAAGGGACATAGTAGCCCTAAAAGCGAAATAAACAAAAAATTTAAAAAATAAAGGACATAAAGACCTTTGAATTAAACAAATCATTAAAATTTATTGGAGCGACCAAAGCCCAATGAGAAGATAAATTGGAACAGCCGAATTTAATTGGAGAACAATTCAACCAGACGAAACAGAGGAACAATTTAATCAGACGAAACAGAAGAATAATTCAAGCAATACGAAACAGAGGAGTAATATCATCAGACGAAATGGAGCAATAGTTTAAACCATGACATTTATGTAAGTATCCTTTTGATTTTTTTTGAAAAGGTGTGTAATTTTACTTGCGCGAGCCGAGTTGATTTTGCTCCCGAAATTAAATTAATAATTAAAGTGATTAATTGTTTTTGCTGCGATCATTAAATAAAGAAAAATAAAAAATTCAATTTGTGCGTTGAGAATTTTTTTTTATTATTTTAATTGTAGTTACCCTTTTTCTCGACAATGAGTATGACAAGTGAACAAATAGTAGGTCTTGTCACCACCGCTGTGGACACATTGCGCGAACAATTTGTACGCAAGGTAGAGTTGTTATCGAACCAATTTGAACAATTAAACCCTAAAGTAACAACGTACAAACCAGTCACGTTGGCAAACGATAGGCAGGGAAATAGCTTGGACTTAGTAAAATCTCTGCCAGAATTTAAAGGAGAGATTCAATCCTATCCCGCATGGAGGGATGCGGCATACTTTGTCATGGACTACTATCCCGAGGGAACAGAAAATTATTATATAGCGATGGGAATTTAAAAAAAAAAAATAGCGGGAGCAGCAAATGCAAAAAAAATAATTTTTTTTACAAAATTTCGAAATTTTTGTTTTTTAAAAATTCATAAAAAATTTGAAAATGCAGCTATGCTTCTAATTCATCAAATTCCAAACAAAACAAGCCATAAATGATTAAAATTTGTTTGCAACTTTTGATTTTATTCACAAAAGTCAACAAATTTTAATTAATTTAAGAATTTCATAAAACGCAATATTTGTAAGGGAGCCCCCCTAAGGGATGGTGATAAAGGGAAAGTATAATTTGTGAAAATGATAAGAACAAAAAACTAATGGAGGTCAGTCATGCATTTTATCCCCCAAGGGGCGACTCCTGGGCATTTATGGGACTTTTTCTTCAATATATTTCTAGTCTGCATTGAACATTTTTTATGGAAGCCCCCTTAAGGAATGGAGATAGTGGGTGGGTATGTTAGAAATAAATGACTGAGATGAAAAATAAATTGGGGTTGGTCATACATTTGACCCATCTAGGGGCATCCTAGGCGCTGCAGGGGCCAAATTTAAGAATTTCATTAAACGGCCATATTTGTATGGGAGCCCCCTAAACATTGGAGGTCGGTCATACATTTTATCCCCCTATGAGTGAAGCCAAGGCCTTAGAAACAAATGATGGGAATGAAAAATAAAATTGCGCTGGTCATACATTTGGCCCGTCTAGGGGTATCTCAGGCGCTGCAGGTGCAAAATTTAAGGCAAGGGTTCTACGCGTATAAAAAACAAAGTTCCAAACAAAATAAGCTATAAGTGATTAAAGTCTGTCTACAACTTTTGATTTTTTCAGAAAAGATGAAATTTTTTTATTTTTTATTATAACCAAACTTAAAAATTTTAAAACCTTTATTTTTGTTGTTAATTAGTTAAAGTTAAAGTTTTTATTTCGAAACTTATTCTTCTTCCTTCTGCAGATTCCAACAAATATCCCCTAATAGCGAATCAAGTTGTTTGCCGCTATACCAGTGTTCGAGCCTGGCTGATACTTGGAGAAATCTCTCGCCATGTTCATCAGACTCGGCTGGTGATTGCTTATTAAATTTTTCGGCATGGTAATGCAAAAAATGTATTTTCAATGACACTCTAACGTTTAAGTTTTTAAATGCGGTTAGCATATTTTTGATTAAAATTCGCCAGTTTTCAGACCGAAGATTTCCTAATACATTTTCTATTACTGATTTCACACTCTCGATATCAATGCAACCTCAATTTGATGGTCCTTCATAAGACGACGAAGTCCGGTATAACAATAGAATATGTTATTTAAGTTTTTTACAAGACCGATTAGTGCGTTTGTGACTGCACAATAAAAGACCGATTTGTGTGGTTTTGTAAGCACAATCAAATACAAAAATTTAAGCATTTATGACTTTATTTGTTAATTCTAAGAATTTTTTAATCGGTAACTGTGGATTTTCCAAAATTCCTACCGCAAAGTGAAAGTGTGGTAATAATGCATGAATATTTCTTTGGAATATCATACATTTGAATATTTGTTCTTTTGTTTCGTATTTTAAATGGCACAAAAACCGCATTTAAAATATTTTACGTCAAAATGTTATTGAAAATAAATTTTCTGCATTGGCACATTCTTCATGTATACATAATGTTGAATAAAGAATTTAATAATTAAAAAAATCCTATGAAATGCAGCATATAAATTATATTTTTCATATATATTGAAGAAAAAGACCCATAAATTCCCAGAAGTCGCCCCAAGTGGTATATAATGTATGACCGACCTCAATTAATTTTTTATCCTTAACATTTTCTCGAGACATACTTGCCTTAGGAGGGCTCCCTTACAAATATTGCGTTTTATGAAATTCTTAAATTAATTAAAATTTGTCGACTTTTGTGAATAAAATCAAAAGTTGCTAACAGATTTTAATCATTTATGGCTTGTTTTGTTTGCAGCTTCGTTTTTTATATGTCTGCAGAAAATTAGAAGCATAGCTGCCAATTTTTTATGAATTTTTAAAAAACAAAAATTTCGAAATTTTGATAAAAAAATTAATTTTTTTTTTCAAAAAAAAAATTATGTTTCAATAACGACTACTCCTATTAGAAAAAAAGTTTTACTTTTCTTAAATGAAATGTTATTGCGGAATTTCGTATTTTCAATAAACTAAACAGTTTTTGAGTTACGCGAATATATGTTGTGCAACCTCCTCTATTTTCGAAATAACGGTATATCTCGAAAACCAGAGCCAATCTTAAAAAACCGCGGGCACCACTGGATTCAGCGTACTCAGCGTATTCAGGCTTGCGTCGCCCACTAAGTGATATTTTGTTTTCCACAAGACCCATAGATCTTCCGACAGCCTTAGCAACGGCCCAAGAATTGGAAGCTAATCAACGTCAACAAGAATTCGCTAGAACATTCGCGGTCGGGGACCTAGCAAAGACAAACCATCCCCAACATTAAAGGCTAAATAATCTGCCACCTCATCCGTCGTATAAGTTGGCTCAGACATTCGGCAAAGTAAGGAAGGGAAATTATAGGGAACATCAAACTCCAAAGGATATAGATCTAGGACCTTCAACTATTAGACGCGCCCAACCAGCCTCATCTGCACCACAACAGCATATGCAACCTACAACTGCACCGACTGGACAACAGTACTATCCACAAGTAGTCCGTGAAAATTTCAAGAGAAAATACGAGGATTCAGGTAGAACACGTCCTGCTCAGAAAACACAAAGAGTAAACCATCTGGCATCGGAACCTAAGGAATACGATGAAATGAGTTCCCTTTTCGAGTATGATGAAGACAGTGAGGAGATAGACGATGTTGAGGGACAAATTAATTTATTAGACTAATGCCTAATTTACCCTGTATTAAGAAGACGGTTAAGGGTAGAGAACTAAGACTATTAAGAGACACAGGGACAACAAAAAACTTTATAAAACCCATGAATCTTTTAGTGGGCATCATTAATCTTAAAAAATATTTTCAAGTAAATTCAGTGAATGGAACAAATCAGATTATCAAAAAGTGTAAAATATCAATTTTCGGCCGTATAACCCAATTTTATATTTTAGATTCATTGAAATTTTTAGACGGAATAATAGGTTGCGCATTTCTTAAAAAAATTTCCGCGACCCTTGACATAGGTAACGACGTTTTAAACTTCAACGAAGGTAGTATTCGTTTAATTTGTGACCATGGAAACGATATAAATTTAATGACATTAGATAAAAAAGACATACCGACTCATATTCACAATGACTTTGTTAAAATAATTTCTTCAAACGCTAATGCATTCGCGGATCCAAACAGATCATTAACATTCAACACCAATGTGGAGGCAACAATACAGACTAATACGGACGAAGCAATTTACAGTAGAGCATACCCATATCCAGTCTCTGTATCCGATTTTGTGAACAATGAAATAGAAGCACTTAAGAGACGGTATTATTAGGAAGTCATCTTCTCCTTACAATTCCCTAATAAATGTGGTTGGAAAGAAGGGATCGGACGAACTTGGAAATCCAAAACATATATTGGTAATTGACTTTAGGAAGCGTTAACCGCAAACAATAACAAACAAACTACAATAAATCCAGTCCTGCAAGATAGAATTAATGACCTAACGGACAGAGTTAACTTAATTTTGGAAAGAAAAACCAGTAACTCAATCAAAGAGGACGAATTGATTATATTTGAACTCATTGTCGAGAGGAATGGTGAAATCATATCGTTTTTAAATGGCCTTGCACTTTCAATTGTTCTGGCTAAGAAAAACATTATTAATCCGATAATTTTTGGAGGCATCGAAATACACTTTATACACACACAAAAATCAAAGAGATACCCATTAGCTTTAATGATATTTTAAAATCTAGTAATGTAATCGTTTTCCAAAAGAAGACATAATATTCCATATGATAAAGTACCAACTATTGACCAATTTTTGTAAATTTTTTAGAATTTATCCAGTGATTCATAATAATTCCATAGTAAGATTAGATTTGAATCAAGCTTCTAAATGTAGGTACTACACCACCCCCATAGACGACTGTATTGATGTTGGATCAGCAAAAGTCTGCCGTGAAACAAGCCAAGCGTGCCTTTTCCAACTATTGAACAACAACACAGCATGTTGCCGAACTTAATATCTGAAGGATCAATTCTTTTAAATAATGCTCTTAATACAAACATTGGCGAAGAAAATACAATAAGGATAAACGGCACAGTTCTAATAACATTCACAAATAGTGTTACCATCAACGGAACAATTTTTCAAAACAAAAATAAGAAACAGCAAGTATTAGTGGAACCTCACCCACCTAAAAATAATACTAAACCTTATAAAGAATAGCCACGAAACAAAAATTACGTTACCATACCTTCATAGAATAAACCTGGAAAATTATGATTTGATATCCGAAATACAGGAGAATATGGTGACTCATAATTTTGACCATAATAGTAACGGCACTATTTATACCAATCCTGTTATGGCTGATGTACCACTTCCGAAAATATAAAAAGACTTGCCTTACTGTGATGGAAGACATAATTAAGAAAATAAGGTCGAAACAGGGACGCTCCGACATATAAAAGGGGGAGGAGTTAACAACGCCAAGTGAATACCCTGAATATTAAACAACGGTTATTTAATACCCATAGTAATTATCTTGTGGTTTTAAATTACATTGCATTGCATACTTTCTGTGTGGAGCGGTGTAGTTTTAAAATAATTTCACAATAATATTTTTATGCTTGATACTCATATTTTATTAAACTCAACACAGTAAAATTTTTATAAAAAGTGCAGACCTTAGTCAGCACTTTTATTTAATACTATTTCGCAATAGTTGTTTTAATAAAACCTTTTTCCTATTGGTCAATACATTAAAAATTTTATAAGAAAGTGCAGACCTATGCCCTATTCCACGAAACAACTTATCAACTTTTCACTTTGCACTTATCAAATTTCATTTTTTGGCAAAGTGATAAGTGTTTCTGTTCCACAATATTCTTTGCAAATCTCACTTTGCAGTAAGCAAAGTTTTGCAAAGACTTTGCTCTCTTTGAAAAGACCTTGCCCTCTTTGCAAAAACCTTGCTCTCTTTGCAAAGTCTTTGCGCTTTCATGCAAAGTGAGTGTGCAAAGTGTTCCACAAAGCATTTAATCATCTTTGCATATTAAAGAAATAAGAGATATTTTATTCGCTAGTTTTCAAAACAATAACCTAAGTATTTCTTTGTAAAATTATTGTAAATATTTAGAACATATGTGTAATAAAAATTTTGAGCTTGAGGCTTATTTTTTATATAAAAATTTTTAATTTTATTTTATTCAATATTTCGGCACTGCTTTGTGTTTCTTCTTCAAGGTTTTTTTCTTTCTTTATTGTTTAACAAAATTTAGCAATTAAAATTGGGTCAACATGGAATTGAAAAACATTTTTGTATGCAAATAAAAAATTTTTAATTTACCCTGTTTAGAGAAAGCAGTGCGCTATATATATATATGTATATATGTATAGTGTTAAATTTGTTATATAATAAAGAAAGAATTAAACCCTGAAGAAGGAACACAAAGCAGTGCCGAAATTTTGGATAAAAAAATATTAAAAATTTTTATATAAAAAATATGTCCTAAAGGTCGAAAATTTTATTATACAATCTAAAGGTGCGTTTAGACTATGCTAATATTTGTGCAAAATCATAAAAATTTTGTTTGTCCTAGTGTAAACACTCGAATTTGTTAGCCACCAAATATTTTTCGACTGTTTGTTAGCTAACAAAAATCTTTGTTTGTGAAGAAAGCTTTGGATAGTGTAAACAGTTTGTCAGCACGTCGCAACAAATATTTGGCTCGATATTTTGTTTGTTCTTTCAATATTTTTGGCGGCACAAACAGCGACAAATACTTGTAGAAACGTGAGTTGCCAACAGTTATTTTTGACAGTGCTTAACATATAAAAAATTAAATAAATTGAAATGGCAATACTGGTCAATTCGTTTGACAGATTGGTAGGTAAAAAACACCCTTCCGTAATTCTTAATTATAAAGCATATTTTTCTGAAAGAAAATGGACGACAACGATGCAGCAGTTATTGAATCGCCCCCATCATTTGCCAAAAAAACCAAAAGGAAGAAGATGACGCATGACTGGAGCGAAGAAGATATATTTAAATTGATCGGCGAAGTGGAGTGTCATCCTTGCATTTGGAATGCATCAAGTGCTGACTACCATAATAAACCCATGCGGGATAATGCATGGACTGAGATTGGCGGTATGCTAAATATTAGAACGGAAGAAGTTTGCACAAAATGGTCGAATTTGAGGATTCAGTACCGGGGCTACCTCAACAAAAAAACAAAATCTGGACAAGGTGCAGACAATGCACCAAAATGGAAATATTTCGACTCCATTTCTTTTGTTGGACGTGCGGAGGTTAGCCAGCGGCAACCAACAACAACAAATTTATATATTCCATCTGAAAGCGAAGGTAAACTAATGAGAATGTATTCATTAATTGTTAATATTGTTGTTATCGGAAAACCTTTTTCTTACAGAATCAGCCCTATCATCTGCGCCCTCGTCGAACAAGACAACGACAAATGTCATGGCAACATTTTGTGATGTTGTCCAAACTATTAAGGACAGGCGCAAATCATTAAACCCTAATGAGGAATTCGGACGGGTTTCTGAAACTGCTATAGCTCCAGCAGTTATTAATAATAAATCTCCAATATCACTGTCACTAAACATTTTAACTTTTCACATTGCTCCACAAACACAATTTGATATTGTTTGACAGATGGATTTCATAAACATAACAACATTGACGATGATTATACCAGTTGTTTTTGGAGCTGTTTCGTTATACGTTCTTTTGACAGATTGGTCGAAGGGTATAGAAATATAAGGGGTTCAGAGTAACGAAAGCACAACCGGAAATTTAAAACTTTTTCTGATTGAACTTTGACGCTTACAAAAAAGGAAGGAATAACAAAGTTATAAAGTGAATAAAACAAAAGAAAGTCAGAAAAATAAGAAAAATCAATAAAATGGAGTGAAATGCAACACAAATAATCAGTTTTTAAGCAATTTTAATAATGTAGACAAACAAATGGTACTGAAGAAGAATGAAAATACATACGTGTATAACGAATCGTGTAGTCACGACGGTACGTGTATGTTAAAAGAACGAATAACGAAACAACTGAAAAAACAACCCATGTATTTATCCTCATTGTTTGACAAATGTTTGTCATACACACCGGACAAATAAAATTATTAGCATAGTGTAAAGAGGTATACAAATATTTGTACCAAACTTGGCTGACACAAAATTGTCTGTTATTTGCGCAAATAAAATTCAAACAAATATTAGTGCAATCTAAACCCATGCCCAAACATTTGTCACAAACCATACTATTAGCCCAAACCATTATTTGTTGTGTTTGGACAAATATTAGCATAGTCTAAACGCACCTTAAAGAATAAGGGTCAAATAAATACATATGTATGTATTTAGAACATATTTAAGTTTATATATCATTTTGAAGGTTAATAAATAAGCTAAACAGGCTGCCTGGGAGGAAGTTTTGAAACGTCATCGTGTTTTAAAATAAAACGTCTATATAAACGTCGACAACTCTTTGGATGGTTCTACAAACTGTTGATTTTGCAACACTATGTATAGCTGCAACTCCATGGTACTGGCAACAATTTCCGAGCCAATGCAAGCACAGAAGCAGTTGATTTTGATCCGACAAAGCATTACTGTGCTGTGTATTTTCCCCAATTTTATTTAAAATGAAATCAACTTGGATTTCATTTAAACGGAAGCACTCTTTAAAATTAAACTTTTGTAGTCCCGAAAAATTTTTTAGGTCTCTATAATTTCGGGTTATAACCACTTCTTCAATATCGTCAAACAAAAACTCACGTCTTAACATTTTGAAAGCTTCAAAAGATATAAGAATATGAATTTGCTAAGAGATCGTTTACCTTGCAAATTTTTGACAAACTTATCAAAATTTCCTTTGCAAAAATAGAATTTACAGTTTTTGTGGAACGAAACAGCATAATTATTTGCAAAGTCTTTGCGAATTACACTTTTCAATATTAACTTTGCAGTTTGCATAAGAGAACGTACGTGGAACAGAAATTGCAAAGAGAATATAAAAATTGCAAAGACTTTGCAAATTACACTTATCAAATTTAACTTATCACTTATCAAATTTAATAGTTTTGTGGAACATAAAGTTTTGCAAATTGACGAAAAATTTGATAAGTGCAAAGTGAAAAGTTGATAAGTTGTTTTGTGGAATAGGGCCCTAGTCAGCACTTTTGACAATTGTATGTAAACTTAAAGTAGAATCAAAAATAAAAATTCATTCTATGTCGAATCATTGAAAAAAAACTTGTTTTAATTAACTTAAACAAACTTTATTTTTTCTTTCAATGAAATTTTTGGCGTTGCGTTGCGATTTAAATGTTAAGGCTGCAGAACTATGGAAGGTGGAAAATAAGTACAAGTAGCAGTTTAAAATAGATGGCAATCTCTGTAACTACCTTTAATGTGAAATGATTTTATGGTAAAGTAAAAATAGATCGCAAGTGTATACTATTTTCTTTTAGGTGAAAGAAAATATTCAGCGGTTTAGGATGGTAGGTCGCCAATCTACAATATTGTTCTTTTAGGTGAAAGAAAATATTTAGCGGTTTAATCAAATAGATCGCGAATCTATATTTTCTTTTTGGTGAAAGAAAATATTTAGCGGTTTAAAAAAAATAGATCGCGAATCTATATTTTCTTTTTGGTGAAAGATAGATCATAAATCTATGTTTTCTTTTACGTGAAAGAAAATATTTAGCGGTTAAGAAACGTGTGTAAAAAGAACTTGGGACGTTGGTTCGCAAAGCCTTAATGTTGAGACTGATTTTAATGAGGAAATTGGCTGGAATTTTAATTCCTTTTAATGTACAATGGGATATCCAATTTTGCCTTAAATATTGTAGTGGACCGTATTTTAATTTTAATTAAGAATACATTTTAAATTTCATTAAAATTAAAATTTTTAAAAAAAATTTTCCCGAACTTACTGTTGTATTGCTAAGATTGTGATTATTAAATATACTTTCACGATTTAGAAAAAGTTCCTAAAATATTTTTAATTTAATTTGATTTTATATAAAATATTTATTAAATTTGTTGTTTCGCAAATTATCTAAATTAATTTTACAATATTTTTATTCGACTAAATTAACTTTATTAAGCTTTGAAATAGAAAATGCTTTCAATAATTTTCTTCGTGTTTAATTCACTTCTCAAAAAAATTCACCAAATTTTTCAGTGATTGTGCCCACTGTTATATGTAACTTAAATAAAAAATTAATTTTTTTTTCTTTTTTATTCAATTATGTAACTAAAGGTAATTGTGGTTAAGCATAAACGACACTTTCTGATCTTTTTAATTTGAACATTTTCGTTGACTTGTTGCTAAACTTGTTGATTTTATTAAGTAATATAACACTTTTTCCCTCTTGCTAAATGCTGTTAAAGACTTTGTATGTACTTATGTGAAAAAGACTAAAGCCTATAGTACACGGCATGTAAAAATACACATGCGCATGTGGTTCTGACGTAATTTTGACGTCAATGCAAAGCCACAATAAACATTGCGTGTTGTGTGATGACGTCAAAATTACGTGAGAACCACATGCGCATGTGTCTTTTTACATGCCGTGTACTATAGGCTTAACACTGTTAATGAGACGTACGAATGTAAAGATAAAAATTTAAAGAGAATTGTGTTGTGGTTAAAGAGATTTATGTAAAGAGATATCAGTGTATTATGTGGGATAAATGTAAATGTGGCAGTGTATTATGTGGTATGAATTTACAGATCAAAATTTAAACAGAAGTAAGCTGAGTGTTATTGTTAAAGACATTGATGTAAAGAGATGGCAGTGTATTATGTGTGATATTAATGTGTAATTGAGTAAGGGTTGAATATTGCAAGTTACTCTTTGAATATTTGTTTGTTTTGTAACTTTTTCTCCTTTGAACCTTAAGAACTTTTTTATTTATTGCGAGAACTTTTTTTTATTTTATATTTTATAGAGAACTTTTTTTTTTTTTTTTTTTTTTTTTTTTTTTTTTTTTGTTTTGCTATTCTTCTGTACACAAAATTTTTCTCTATCTGACTTATGTATGTAGGTGCACAAGAAAAGTTTGAGAAGCCAGAGGGAGGCAAAAAGAAACGGCATAAACAGGTTTTGACTTGTTTTTACTGCCCGTTCGCCGATATCGAACGTTAATGTTCGCATAGTAAATAACATTAAAAACAAAATTTCAAAAATTGTTTTTGTTTTAAATGTAATTTTCTATGCGAACGTTAACGTTTGATATCGACGAACGGGCAGTTAACTTCTTGTTTCATGAAATTTATACTTTTTCTAACCAGAATCTTACGTTTTATGAAATTTTGCGAACTTTTGACTATCCCGTTTTATGTGCTTTATGTTGTTGTTTTTCTATTTTTTTTTCGTACTATTGATATTTTGCAGTTTATGTAGACATACATATGTATTTTTTTATTTTTACTTTTGGTAATTTAAAGCAAGATTTTGGTTTTAACCATTAGCAAATTCTTTATGATTTCTTTTTCCACTTTTTCCCCGGTGTAGCTATGTACGTATTTTACTTTTCCAAAAAATTTTATGTATTATTTCACTTTCTTAAGCTAAACTTTTTTTTTTCTATTTACCACTTACGATTTTTTATTTATTTTAATAATAATTTTTCACAGCCTTTTGTTTTTGTACTCACTTTGTTTGTGTCATTATTTTTTTTTTGACTTCTGTCACTTATGTTCTGTCCGCGATATTCTTTTTGACTGAAAAGCTTGCACTTTGAGCTGCTAAGAAGTTTTTGTATGTTTAGGGTGACCCTTTGTGTATGTTTGTTGTGTTTTTTTTTCAGGTGACCAGTTTAACTTCGGCGAAGGTCCATGAAAAATTCTTAATGTTAAAAATAAAGAAATCTGAGTGCAAACTTATGTGGGTGATTGTACTCAGGTATATGGTAGATGTGGATTCAAAGTGAATATCCAGCAAGTAACAGAGTAGGTGGGGTAGTTTGGAAATGATTTTAACCAGAGCTCTGTACAAGGTTGTATCCAAAGGATGGTATAATTTCTTGGTTGCAAGAAATTACAAGTGCAGTAGTGCGGCGGTTCAATTGGAAAAGAAAGAGGCACGTTGTTAAGTTACAATTCAAAATATTCTTTATTTAAGCGAGAGATGCTTACCCTTTTCAGGTTCGATTATAATAAAAATAAAAATACACTTTTACGACCCACGAAGGCACTAGCAATATAGATGGCTAATCTTAATTGGCGCTAAATAATTGACAGATTGTTATGCTAATTTATCCGCAAGTATAATATCATTAGAGTACAACATAGGGTTTTAAATTCAGTGATTTTAAAACTATATAGTTAATTCACAATTGTTGTAACAACATTTAAAATTCAAATGTGGCAATAAACTAATTTATAAAGTAAAATAAAAAAATAAGATTTCCTTTTGCTAATTTAGACACATTGCAAGCGCCCAAAAGCGTTTTCGTTATATATATGTACGACATTATGAGATTTTCAAAAGTGCCATAGTTTCCATGGATACTATGACAATTTTAATTAAAATGTTCATTAAAATTTTTTTGATATTAGGCACAAAGACCCTATTCCATAAAGCAACTTGTATGAGGGCTATTGGAAATTATGAACCGATCCCCCACGCCCTATTCTCAATAGGCTTGGTCCTTGTACCAGTTAGTACATATGTACCAAATTATCTTCAAAATTGCGACCTGTACTGTGCGCACAGTGGACTCAGAACCACTTTCTGAGTCGATCGGTATACTTTAGGGTGGGTATATGACCAATATTTTAAAGAGTCAGCTCAAATGCATAACACCATCTCTACGAAATACAAATTATTTTGTATTTCGTATTTTAAATACATAACTTAAATGTATTTTGTATTTTAGATACACGACATGAAAGTATTTTGTATTTCAAAAATCAATGCATGTACATATTGTTACGTTTTTATTTTATAAAACCCGTTGAGGTTAATTCCCTTTATAATAAACTGTAACGATTCTGTGTTTGGGTATGATAAGTTTGGGAACGAGGCTACCTATTAGATTCGGCTGTGCTCGTCGGATGGGGGTTGTGAGGTGTTCCCAAATAAATTAATAGAAATATTCTGAATCGAAACCGGAAACTTTACTTTAGGTAGCATGACTAAAATAAATGACCTACAAAGTTAGAAAAAGAAGAGAGAAGAAAGAAGTGCTTGCTAATTGTAGGGTAGCTTGAGATGGTATAAACTACCCTATGACCTATCCCGCCCACCATGCTGACAGTATGCTAATTTTTCGTTATCAGCCCAATATAAAATAAAATAAATAAAAACGAAAACTAAATTATCCTATATACCTCCATACCCTACTTCACCTTTCGTAATAAAAAAAAATTTAGAATCCCATGTAATATAACATTATAATATTTCAAAATTTATTTGTTAAGAAGAAAACATCTTAAAATTAAAAAAAAAATTAAATTTACAATATGCTAAAACTATTTAATATGTATAGGATGTATAGGATTTACCAATGAACATCATAAATAATGTATTGAAAATTATAGGTCAATGAAGATTTTTCCCCCATTCAAATTTATTCAAATTAATAAAAAAAAAAAAATATAAGTATCTTGTGTGTGATGTGTTTTTATATTAGTAATATGATTATTCAAAATTTAGCAACCAAAACTTATTGTTTATATATTTTTATTAGCAACATTGTTAACTTTAGATACATTTGTGTTCTTTAGCAACAATCAATGTAATTGTATGTATTCATATTACTAATATACAAAAAAAATTAAAAATTGTATAAAATTATGGCGGAAATAAAATAAAACAAACAACAGATACACAATTTTATATGTGTTAAAAAAAAAAATAAAAAAAAACTGTATTTGGTATATTTAAGCAAACATGTTAGGGGTGGATATTTTAAGTGGTTTCATAAGTGTATGATGTCTGAATGTAGTGTTTTAATGAGAGAGTGAAAACTCTGTATGAATGTTTATGTACGTAGAATTGCTTGTTTATGCTTGTGTTAGTTAATGTTTTTGTATTTGAATCTTTGAATCTGGACTTAAATGAAGATAAAAAAAAAAACAAAACTTAATTATGTGACCTTATTCTATAGTATTGTAAAATTAATTATTTTTACGTGTATTAGTAACACTTAATCTAAAAAGAAAAATGTTATTTAATTAAGTTAAGATTAAAGCTAAGTAATAAAAATTAACTATATATTTCTAATTTGTGTCGTTAAAATGGAAAGTTAATTAAATTAAAGAGTTTGTAACATTCTCCAAAGTTACATTAAAAATAAATCAAATATTTAAAGGAATAATCTAGTTATTTAAAGTTATTTTTAGGGTATTTACCAAACAAAATTTGAGAATGTATCAAAATAATTAGTTTAAAATTAGTACAAACACTTATACCGTATATTTTAGAAGAGAGGTTTGTTGTGACCTCGGGTAACCCTAATGAACAAAAGGGTGTCAGAGATGGTTCTGTATATATGTAGGTGGATTTGCCTTTCAGCACTTATCAAAGAAACAAATAAGGAACCAAAATATGTACATATATTTAAACGTACTCGTATACTAATACAAATTTTCCTAGCATACGAAGACAAATGCCCCTGCTAATCCACACCTTCCCGATCTTGCAATGATAGGATAGTATCTCTTCACTACCCAAATTTTGGAATCTTCGACAAAAGATAGGCACCAACCAAATAAATAACGAAGTCTTCAAATTCCTATAATACAAAAAGAACTAAACTAAACTAACTAAAACAAATAAATTACAACACAAATTTTAATATTTCTTACCTATTGTCTTCTTAAATAAAAATTAACTTTCGCCGGAAAAGTTAAGCGATGAAGATCTTTAAATATTTTACAAGCCGCTTGCATATAAATAAAATTAAAGCCAATTTTTTTTCCTATATGCTGCAACTGACTCACTCAAGAAAATTTTTTAAAATAGAAAATTTTTCATATACAAAAAAACTGAAAATTTAAAATTCATAGCCTACCACTATTAATAATTTGAAAATGAATTTTCCTACAGCCGAAATGAAATGTTAGTAAAATGTTAACTGAAATTTAGTAAATATCAATAAAAACAAGTCGCCATCACAAAACAGATGAAATACCAAGGGTACTGTAGAATTTTATCTGAAACAGGGTGACTTTAATTAAATACTATGTCCAAATATCCTTCATATGGTATACCCCTACGTGCTTGCCGTTACTGTCCTCAAGTTCGTAATTTATGTTACCAATCTTCCGTTTTACCACAGCCTTAACACCTGTCGGAGCAAGCTTGGCATTGAACTTATCCGCCAGAGAGCTTTGTACAAAATTACGCCGAAAAACAGTTTGACCAATATTGAATTCCCGTCTGCGTGATCTCAGATTGTAGGTCTTGACATAACGTTCATATGCGTCCTTTATCTTTGTCCGTATAGAGTCATAAAGTGTAAATTTATCCTGTCTCTCCAATTGTGTATACGTCTCCGCCAAAAGTTTGAGACTACGTAAAATTTTGTAATCCTGTCCATGTGTAATCATAGTCTGTCCGAATACTAAGTCATAAGGGGTCCGTCCCGTGGTCTGATGAACACTGCTACGAATGGCACAATTGACGCTAGGAAGATATTCATCCCATTGTCGTTGGTCATTACGAATGTAAGAGCGAAGAGCCTCATTTATGGAGCGGTTTACCCTGTCGCTTGTGTTGGACTGTGGGCTATGTACAGCGGTAAATTGGTGTTGAATTCCGAACTTGTCAACTAACTTCTTGAATTCAATAGACTTGAATTGGCTTCCATTATCAGAAACAATGATCTCAGGAACACCAAAGCAAGTAAAAATCTCGTTCTGAAGATAGTCGATAGTCAAAAATTTAAGTTTCGTGAAATGGTCAAGAATTATAAAAATGCCTATATCACCGGATTTAGTACGCGGGAATGGTCCTATGAGATCCATATAAATACGTTGAAATGGCCTTTCGGTTTCAACCATCTGGCCCATAGGTGGTTTAAGACACGAGGTTGGAGCTTTGGATGTTCTGCACAATTCGCAGTTGAGGACGTATTCCCACTACACTAATTTTGGCCAGAAGAAGAATTTTCTGACTCTATGTACAGTCTTAGCTATACCTCCATGTCCCGCGTTCGGTATATCATGTGCTGTGTACATGACATCCTTACGTAGTTCATCAGGTACAACCAATTTCCATAAATCAGACTCATCATAGTTGCCAGACGTGAAACCTATTCTCCTACAGATATACTTGTCTACAACTCGATAGTCCGGTATTTCTGACTTCGAAAATTCCATTCTCAAACGGCTATACTCCAGGCTATCAAAAGCTGGAGAATTCCAATCAATAGATGGCAAGGTTTCTATGTCTATTGCAGCTATGCTATCGTCTTCTTCGAATGCTCGGGATAACGCATCTGGCACAACATTTTCGCTCCCTTTCGGTGTTCTATGGTAAAATCAAATCCTTGTAGTTTAAGCGCCCACCTGGCCAAACGTCCGGCAAGGTCCTTCTGTCGCATAAGCCACTTGAGGCTGGCGTGGTCAGTTATGACCTTAAACTCGTGACCCTCAATATGGGCTCGAAACTTTCTAATGGCCAGAATAACAGCCAAACATTCAAGCTCAGTGATGGAATAATTCCTTTGGGCTTTATTAAGTTTTTGAGACATGAACGCAATCGGCCGTTCGATACCATCGTCGTCGACCTGTGCCAACACGGCGCCGATACCATAAGTGCTAGCGTCGCATTGAACAACAAACGGTTTTTCGAAATCGGCGTGTACCAAAACGGGAGCTGAAGTTAATTTAGTTTTGACGCTGTCGAATGCCCTCTGGGCATCGACTGTCCATACAAAAGTTTTACGCTTTGACAATAGCTCGGTCAGCGGAAAAGTCACAATCGCGTAATCGTCAATGAAACGACGATACCAACCCGCCATACCAAGAAATTGGCGTAACTGGCGCACCGTTTTAGGAACCGGAAACTCAGAAATGGCCTTCACCTTTCCTGGATCTACTCTTAACGATCCTTCCTTTCCCTACGGAATGACACGGTCCATTAGTCTGCACATCGTTTGTGGTGCATTGCACAACCCAAACGGCATTCTTGTGAATTGGTACAATGGCCGATTAGGGATTGTGAATGCAGTCTTCTGTTTCGATTCTTCGTCTAATTTAATTTGCCAAAAAGCATCCTTGAGATCCACTTTTGAAATATAATAAATTGGAGGAAGTCTTGAAATAAGTCCGTCTATGTTTGGTATCGGGTCAGAGTCTTTTATAGTCACAGTATTCAATTTACGACTGTCCAAGCAAAACCTCACTTTCCCAGGTTTGACAATCGAAACCCCTGGTGATGACCAAGGTGATTTTGGGCATTCTTCAATCACACCTAGTTGCAGCATCCTGTCCACTTCACCACATAAAAGTTTTTCCCTGGCTGGTGAAATAGGGTAGTACCTTTGTTTGATAGGGGAAGAATTCCCAGTATCGATGTTGTGTTCTAGCAGTGTAGTGCATCCCAAACCGTCGCGGTCAGAATTTGGGTAATAATCAATGACTTTTTGTAATTGTTGCCTCTGGGATAGAGATAACGGTATTTTATCCGAATCTACGTAGGAAACTATCCCACTGATGGTTAGCATGGGGACGATTTGGATCCCAAATTTCTCCGAGAAGTCCATCCCACAAATCACATCCTGGGTAATAGAAGGTATTACTAAGAAATCAATTGATTTCTTTTGACCACTGTTCGTTATATCTAACGTCACGGTACCTAAAACTTGCTGTCGTTGTACGTCTGCTGTTTTGACGTTACCCATACCACGTCTAAATTGGTGAAAATTTAATATTTCAACACCAAGCTCACCACCAATTACATTGACATTCGCGCCACTGTCCATTAAAGCCAAATAATTATTATTAAAAATATTCAATCTAATGTAGGGTCTATTATCATCTTCCTTATTCACTAAAGACGAAACAACGTAAGTTCGAAAATGTTTTCTACGTTTATAAAATTCCCGAATCCTTTTGGATGATCGGGATGGCTTAGGTTTAGTATATGTTTCGTTGAAAATTCTTGCCCTAATACGATTATATTCCTCAAGGCGAATGTGGTAAGGTCGTTGTAGAGGGTGTAATTTTGGTAAGTCAGATCCACTCCTGGTATTATCAAGTACGTTACGTAAGTCAGGTAAATTAGAACATCCCGGTTTAACATCCGAAGAAACGTCACGTGTTAATTGGTTTTCGGATGTCCGTCCTTCGTCGCACGAACATCCCTTTTCCCGTTTCCCCGCTTTGACAGACAATTAAGACAGTTGGGCTTATAAATATCCTTGGCCCCACAACCGTTACAAAACACTGTCCTTGGTTCCAAACAATCTATGAAACTGTGACCAACGTTGTCACAATTACAACATTTTCCCGATTTAATCCCACAACAAATTCCCAAATCATTCTCGTCCACGTTGTCGCTTATTTGGGTGTCAGTTACCACGATCTCGGACAACTGTTTCTGAAAAGAACGTTTGCTCGAAGTTGAAGAAAAATCCTTAATAAATTTTTCGTACCTTCGTACTGCACGTCTCAATTGGGATAACCGAGTAACTTCGAGATGTAAGATCTCGTGTCTTACTTCAGGTTGCGTTGGATAGTCTCGCATAAATCATTTTCGGTAAAGGGAGTTCGTAATTTGTCACAAAGAGTCATAATTCCGTCATAAAATTCATCAAAAGTCTCGTTCGGTCTTTGTTTACGTCGTAAAATGTCGTCCTTAATGTCAAAGTCTGTAGTAAAGTCTTTATATTGACGCTTCAAAGCGTCACATAAATCGTCTCAGTCCATCAGATCAGTATCCCTGTGGAACCGCCAATACCACTTTAGGGCTTTACCTTCGAATAGAAGGTGAGCGTGCTCGTATTTTAAATCAAAATCTCCTCGAAGATTAGATCCCGTGAGAGTATTCACTCTATAAATAAATTCCTCAACACTAATTTCTGATGAGTCACCAGTGAATCTAATTCTCCAGTTCCGAATTATATTGAGAATTCGTTCCGAACTTGAACCGAAGTCCCTGGTACCACGATCATCACGTCCTTGTCTAGAAGTTACACTTCTATTATCCTCCTGAATAGGATTTCTGTCCATTCGTCCAGTTTGATATTGTAATCTGTCCTGACCATCCGGTACTACACCTGACAAGTTGACATTGCGCATTCTATTAGCAATCAAGTCAGCTATTTCATCCCTAAAACCGCTCATTGTCTCATGGACAATTTGTCGAACACGGGCATCATTCGCTGATTCCTGTTCGACTGCTTCTCGACGAGTTTGTTGACGAGTCCGAGGTCGATTATTAGGTCTAGATGCGTCACCACCTGCGGCTTCATCCAACGTCATGGTTGTGTTAGCTGTGCCCTGTCTCACATTGGTAGAAATGTCCTCACAGCTACGAGCCACAAACATTGTCACCAGTTAGGGAAAAATTTGATGTTCAGTCAATAAATTGAAGTCAAGTAAAATAGAGATATAAAAATTCGACTGAAATATTCCGTAAATTTAAAAAAAAAATCACACCAGTTAAAACAATAAGAACAGATATAAATATATATATTTACTACTACTCGGTGAAGTAAAATGGGTAGAACATAATAATAATTATGATAAATAATCATAATAACCCAAAACAATAATGAAACTATAATAAATGTTACGAAGGAAACCAAACAAAAAAAAAAAAAAAAAAAAAAATAAACTAAAAGAGATAAATAATTAAACAATCATCAACCACTGAAAAATATCAAAGTTGTTTGTTGCTCACTTTAAATGGAAACTTTTGACAGAAGCCAAAGAGTATAAAGTCCAAGATTAAAGTGATACACAGGTTTAAAACGAGGGAGTGATTATCCGGTGCAGGAAAGTAACAATTTACATTCATTAACTTTACGTCCACACAACCGGAAAAATCAAACAAGTAAACGGAATTTTGAAGTAATAGAAAAATTACCAAACGAAAAGATCAAATACTATAAATAGAAAGAGAGGAGAGAAAGAGTCGAACGAGTATTGTACCGAAACCGTCCAATACAACTTCTCTAGTTCGAACCCAAACCCTGATAAGTAGAGTCCTACTAAATGACTACCGGGAATTGGCAACTATACTAATAATGACCAATTAAGTCCTCAGTTCCAAGTATTAAAACTCAAGCTAAAAAAAACAGAGAAATGAAAAGAAAATAGAAAACAAAGCAAATCACCACCCCAAAAAGGATTCAAAGAGGCCTCAGCATCTAGCTAACAATTGCACTAAAAATCTTAAACTTACTTAAACGATTCTGTGTTTGGGTATGATAAGTTTGGGAACGAGGCTACCTATTAGATTCGGCTGTGCTCGTCGGATGGGGGGGTTGTGAGGTGTTCCCAAATAAATTAATAGAAATATTCTGAATCGAAACCGGAAACTTTACTTTAGGTAGCATGACTAAAATAAATGACCTACAAAGTTAGAAAAAGAAGAGAGAAGAAAGAAGTGCTTGCTAATTGTAGGGTAGCTTGAGATGGTATAAACTACCCTATGACCTATCCCGCCCACCATGCTGACAGTATGCTAATTTTTCGTTATCAGCCCAATATAAAATAAAATAAATAAAAACGAAAACTAAATTATCCTATATACCTCCATACCCTACTTCACCTTTCGTAATAAAAAAAAATTTAGAATCCCATGTAATATAACATTATAATATTTCAAAATTTATTTGTTAAGAAGAAAACATCTTAAAATTAAAAAAAAAATTAAATTTACAATATGCTAAAACTATTTAATATGTATAGGATGTATAGGATTTACCAATGAACATCATAAATAATGTATTGAAAATTATAGGTCAATGAAGATTTTTCCCCCATTCAAATTTATTCAAATTAATAAAAAAAAAAAAATATAAGTATCTTGTGTGTGATGTGTTTTTATATTAGTAATATGATTATTCAAAATTTAGCAACCAAAACTTATTGTTTATATATTTTTATTAGCAACATTGTTAACTTTAGATACATTTGTGTTCTTTAGCAACAATCAATGTAATTGTATGTATTCATATTACTAATATACAAAAAAAATTAAAAATTGTATAAAATTATGGCGGAAATAAAATAAAACAAACAACAGATACACAATTTTATATGTGTTAAAAAAAAAAATAAAAAAAAACTGTATTTGGTATATTTAAGCAAACATGTTAGGGGTGGATATTTTAAGTGGTTTCATAAGTGTATGATGTCTGAATGTAGTGTTTTAATGAGAGAGTGAAAACTCTGTATGAATGTTTATGTACGTAGAATTGCTTGTTTATGCTTGTGTTAGTTAATGTTTTTGTATTTGAATCTTTGAATCTGGACTTAAATGAAGATAAAAAAAAAAACAAAACTTAATTATGTGACCTTATTCTATAGTATTGTAAAATTAATTATTTTTACGTGTATTAGTAACACTTAATCTAAAAAGAAAAATGTTATTTAATTAAGTTAAGATTAAAGCTAAGTAATAAAAATTAACTATATATTTCTAATTTGTGTCGTTAAAATGGAAAGTTAATTAAATTAAAGAGTTTGTAACATTCTCCAAAGTTACATTAAAAATAAATCAAATATTTAAAGGAATAATCTAGTTATTTAAAGTTATTTTTAGGGTATTTACCAAACAAAATTTGAGAATGTATCAAAATAATTAGTTTAAAATTAGTACAAACACTTATACCGTATATTTTAGAAGAGAGGTTTGTTGTGACCTCGGGTAACCCTAATGAACAAAAGGGTGTCAGAGATGGTTCTGTATATATGTAGGTGGATTTGCCTTTCAGCACTTATCAAAGAAACAAATAAGGAACCAAAATATGTACATATATTTAAACGTACTCGTATACTAATACAAATTTTCCTAGCATACGAAGACAAATGCCCCTGCTAATCCACACCTTCCCGATCTTGCAATGATAGGATAGTATCTCTTCACTACCCAAATTTTGGAATCTTCGACAAAAGATAGGCACCAACCAAATAAATAACGAAGTCTTCAAATTCCTATAATACAAAAAGAACTAAACTAAACTAACTAAAACAAATAAATTACAACACAAATTTTAATATTTCTTACCTATTGTCTTCTTAAATAAAAATTAACTTTCGCCGGAAAAGTTAAGCGATGAAGATCTTTAAATATTTTACAAGCCGCTTGCATATAAATAAAATTAAAGCCAATTTTTTTTCCTATATGCTGCAACTGACTCACTCAAGAAAATTTTTTAAAATAGAAAATTTTTCATATACAAAAAAACTGAAAATTTAAAATTCATAGCCTACCACTATTAATAATTTGAAAATGAATTTTCCTACAGCCGAAATGAAATGTTAGTAAAATGTTAACTGAAATTTAGTAAATATCAATAAAAACAAGTCGCCATCACAAAACAGATGAAATACCAAGGGTACTGTAGAATTTTATCTGAAACAGGGTGACTTTAATTAAATACTATGTCCAAATATCCTTCATATGGTATACCCCTACGTGCTTGCCGTTACTGTCCTCAAGTTCGTAATTTATGTTACCAATCTTCCGTTTTACCACAGCCTTAACACCTGTCGGAGCAAGCTTGGCATTGAACTTATCCGCCAGAGAGCTTTGTACAAAATTACGCCGAAAAACAGTTTGACCAATATTGAATTCCCGTCTGCGTGATCTCAGATTGTAGGTCTTGACATAACGTTCATATGCGTCCTTTATCTTTGTCCGTATAGAGTCATAAAGTGTAAATTTATCCTGTCTCTCCAATTGTGTATACGTCTCCGCCAAAAGTTTGAGACTACGTAAAATTTTGTAATCCTGTCCATGTGTAATCATAGTCTGTCCGAATACTAAGTCATAAGGGGTCCGTCCCGTGGTCTGATGAACACTGCTACGAATGGCACAATTGACGCTAGGAAGATATTCATCCCATTGTCGTTGGTCATTACGAATGTAAGAGCGAAGAGCCTCATTTATGGAGCGGTTTACCCTGTCGCTTGTGTTGGACTGTGGGCTATGTACAGCGGTAAATTGGTGTTGAATTCCGAACTTGTCAACTAACTTCTTGAATTCAATAGACTTGAATTGGCTTCCATTATCAGAAACAATGATCTCAGGAACACCAAAGCAAGTAAAAATCTCGTTCTGAAGATAGTCGATAGTCAAAAATTTAAGTTTCGTGAAATGGTCAAGAATTATAAAAATGCCTATATCACCGGATTTAGTACGCGGGAATGGTCCTATGAGATCCATATAAATACGTTGAAATGGCCTTTCGGTTTCAACCATCTGGCCCATAGGTGGTTTAAGACACGAGGTTGGAGCTTTGGATGTTCTGCACAATTCGCAGTTGAGGACGTATTCCCACTACACTAATTTTGGCCAGAAGAAGAATTTTCTGACTCTATGTACAGTCTTAGCTATACCTCCATGTCCCGCGTTCGGTATATCATGTGCTGTGTACATGACATCCTTACGTAGTTCATCAGGTACAACCAATTTCCATAAATCAGACTCATCATAGTTGCCAGACGTGAAACCTATTCTCCTACAGATATACTTGTCTACAACTCGATAGTCCGGTATTTCTGACTTCGAAAATTCCATTCTCAAACGGCTATACTCCAGGCTATCAAAAGCTGGAGAATTCCAATCAATAGATGGCAAGGTTTCTATGTCTATTGCAGCTATGCTATCGTCTTCTTCGAATGCTCGGGATAACGCATCTGGCACAACATTTTCGCTCCCTTTCGGTGTTCTATGGTAAAATCAAATCCTTGTAGTTTAAGCGCCCACCTGGCCAAACGTCCGGCAAGGTCCTTCTGTCGCATAAGCCACTTGAGGCTGGCGTGGTCAGTTATGACCTTAAACTCGTGACCCTCAATATGGGCTCGAAACTTTCTAATGGCCAGAATAACAGCCAAACATTCAAGCTCAGTGATGGAATAATTCCTTTGGGCTTTATTAAGTTTTTGAGACATGAACGCAATCGGCCGTTCGATACCATCGTCGTCGACCTGTGCCAACACGGCGCCGATACCATAAGTGCTAGCGTCGCATTGAACAACAAACGGTTTTTCGAAATCGGCGTGTACCAAAACGGGAGCTGAAGTTAATTTAGTTTTGACGCTGTCGAATGCCCTCTGGGCATCGACTGTCCATACAAAAGTTTTACGCTTTGACAATAGCTCGGTCAGCGGAAAAGTCACAATCGCGTAATCGTCAATGAAACGACGATACCAACCCGCCATACCAAGAAATTGGCGTAACTGGCGCACCGTTTTAGGAACCGGAAACTCAGAAATGGCCTTCACCTTTCCTGGATCTACTCTTAACGATCCTTCCTTTCCCTACGGAATGACACGGTCCATTAGTCTGCACATCGTTTGTGGTGCATTGCACAACCCAAACGGCATTCTTGTGAATTGGTACAATGGCCGATTAGGGATTGTGAATGCAGTCTTCTGTTTCGATTCTTCGTCTAATTTAATTTGCCAAAAAGCATCCTTGAGATCCACTTTTGAAATATAATAAATTGGAGGAAGTCTTGAAATAAGTCCGTCTATGTTTGGTATCGGGTCAGAGTCTTTTATAGTCACAGTATTCAATTTACGACTGTCCAAGCAAAACCTCACTTTCCCAGGTTTGACAATCGAAACCCCTGGTGATGACCAAGGTGATTTTGGGCATTCTTCAATCACACCTAGTTGCAGCATCCTGTCCACTTCACCACATAAAAGTTTTTCCCTGGCTGGTGAAATAGGGTAGTACCTTTGTTTGATAGGGGAAGAATTCCCAGTATCGATGTTGTGTTCTAGCAGTGTAGTGCATCCCAAACCGTCGCGGTCAGAATTTGGGTAATAATCAATGACTTTTTGTAATTGTTGCCTCTGGGATAGAGATAACGGTATTTTATCCGAATCTACGTAGGAAACTATCCCACTGATGGTTAGCATGGGGACGATTTGGATCCCAAATTTCTCCGAGAAGTCCATCCCACAAATCACATCCTGGGTAATAGAAGGTATTACTAAGAAATCAATTGATTTCTTTTGACCACTGTTCGTTATATCTAACGTCACGGTACCTAAAACTTGCTGTCGTTGTACGTCTGCTGTTTTGACGTTACCCATACCACGTCTAAATTGGTGAAAATTTAATATTTCAACACCAAGCTCACCACCAATTACATTGACATTCGCGCCACTGTCCATTAAAGCCAAATAATTATTATTAAAAATATTCAATCTAATGTAGGGTCTATTATCATCTTCCTTATTCACTAAAGACGAAACAACGTAAGTTCGAAAATGTTTTCTACGTTTATAAAATTCCCGAATCCTTTTGGATGATCGGGATGGCTTAGGTTTAGTATATGTTTCGTTGAAAATTCTTGCCCTAATACGATTATATTCCTCAAGGCGAATGTGGTAAGGTCGTTGTAGAGGGTGTAATTTTGGTAAGTCAGATCCACTCCTGGTATTATCAAGTACGTTACGTAAGTCAGGTAAATTAGAACATCCCGGTTTAACATCCGAAGAAACGTCACGTGTTAATTGGTTTTCGGATGTCCGTCCTTCGTCGCACGAACATCCCTTTTCCCGTTTCCCCGCTTTGACAGACAATTAAGACAGTTGGGCTTATAAATATCCTTGGCCCCACAACCGTTACAAAACACTGTCCTTGGTTCCAAACAATCTATGAAACTGTGACCAACGTTGTCACAATTACAACATTTTCCCGATTTAATCCCACAACAAATTCCCAAATCATTCTCGTCCACGTTGTCGCTTATTTGGGTGTCAGTTACCACGATCTCGGACAACTGTTTCTGAAAAGAACGTTTGCTCGAAGTTGAAGAAAAATCCTTAATAAATTTTTCGTACCTTCGTACTGCACGTCTCAATTGGGATAACCGAGTAACTTCGAGATGTAAGATCTCGTGTCTTACTTCAGGTTGCGTTGGATAGTCTCGCATAAATCATTTTCGGTAAAGGGAGTTCGTAATTTGTCACAAAGAGTCATAATTCCGTCATAAAATTCATCAAAAGTCTCGTTCGGTCTTTGTTTACGTCGTAAAATGTCGTCCTTAATGTCAAAGTCTGTAGTAAAGTCTTTATATTGACGCTTCAAAGCGTCACATAAATCGTCTCAGTCCATCAGATCAGTATCCCTGTGGAACCGCCAATACCACTTTAGGGCTTTACCTTCGAATAGAAGGTGAGCGTGCTCGTATTTTAAATCAAAATCTCCTCGAAGATTAGATCCCGTGAGAGTATTCACTCTATAAATAAATTCCTCAACACTAATTTCTGATGAGTCACCAGTGAATCTAATTCTCCAGTTCCGAATTATATTGAGAATTCGTTCCGAACTTGAACCGAAGTCCCTGGTACCACGATCATCACGTCCTTGTCTAGAAGTTACACTTCTATTATCCTCCTGAATAGGATTTCTGTCCATTCGTCCAGTTTGATATTGTAATCTGTCCTGACCATCCGGTACTACACCTGACAAGTTGACATTGCGCATTCTATTAGCAATCAAGTCAGCTATTTCATCCCTAAAACCGCTCATTGTCTCATGGACAATTTGTCGAACACGGGCATCATTCGCTGATTCCTGTTCGACTGCTTCTCGACGAGTTTGTTGACGAGTCCGAGGTCGATTATTAGGTCTAGATGCGTCACCACCTGCGGCTTCATCCAACGTCATGGTTGTGTTAGCTGTGCCCTGTCTCACATTGGTAGAAATGTCCTCACAGCTACGAGCCACAAACATTGTCACCAGTTAGGGAAAAATTTGATGTTCAGTCAATAAATTGAAGTCAAGTAAAATAGAGATATAAAAATTCGACTGAAATATTCCGTAAATTTAAAAAAAAAATCACACCAGTTAAAACAATAAGAACAGATATAAATATATATATTTACTACTACTCGGTGAAGTAAAATGGGTAGAACATAATAATAATTATGATAAATAATCATAATAACCCAAAACAATAATGAAACTATAATAAATGTTACGAAGGAAACCAAACAAAAAAAAAAAAAAAAAAAAAAATAAACTAAAAGAGATAAATAATTAAACAATCATCAACCACTGAAAAATATCAAAGTTGTTTGTTGCTCACTTTAAATGGAAACTTTTGACAGAAGCCAAAGAGTATAAAGTCCAAGATTAAAGTGATACACAGGTTTAAAACGAGGGAGTGATTATCCGGTGCAGGAAAGTAACAATTTACATTCATTAACTTTACGTCCACACAACCGGAAAAATCAAACAAGTAAACGGAATTTTGAAGTAATAGAAAAATTACCAAACGAAAAGATCAAATACTATAAATAGAAAGAGAGGAGAGAAAGAGTCGAACGAGTATTGTACCGAAACCGTCCAATACAACTTCTCTAGTTCGAACCCAAACCCTGATAAGTAGAGTCCTACTAAATGACTACCGGGAATTGGCAACTATACTAATAATGACCAATTAAGTCCTCAGTTCCAAGTATTAAAACTCAAGCTAAAAAAAACAGAGAAATGAAAAGAAAATAGAAAACAAAGCAAATCACCACCCCAAAAAGGATTCAAAGAGGCCTCAGCATCTAGCTAACAATTGCACTAAAAATCTTAAACTTACTTAAACGATTCTGTGTTTGGGTATGATAAGTTTGGGAACGAGGCTACCTATTAGATTCGGCTGTGCTCGTCGGATGGGGGGGTTGTGAGGTGTTCCCAAATAAATTAATAGAAATATTCTGAATCGAAACCGGAAACTTTACTTTAGGTAGCATGACTAAAATAAATGACCTACAAAGTTAGAGGAAGAAGAGAGAAGAAAGAAGTGGTTGCTAATTGTAGGGTAGCTTGAGATGGTATATACTACCCTATGACCTATCCCGCCCACCATGCTGACAGTATGCTAATTTTTCGTTATCAGCCCAATATAAAATAAAATAAATAAAAACGAAAACTAAATTATCCTATATACTTCCATACCCTACTTCACCTTTCGTAATAAAAAAAATTTAGAATCCCATGTAATATAACATTATAATATTTCAAAATTTATTTGTAAAGAAGAAAACATCTTAAAATTAAAAAAAAAAATTAAATTTATAATATGCTAAAACTATTTAATATGTATAGGATGTATAGGATTTACCAAAGAACATCATAAATAATGTATTGAAAATTATAGGTCAATGAAGATTTTTCCCCCATTCAAATTTATTCAAATGTATAAAAAAAAAAAAATATAAGTATCTTGTGTGTGATGTGTTTTTATATTAGTAATATGATTATTCAAAATTTAGCAACCAAAACTTTTTGTTTATATATTTTTATTAGCAACATTGTTAACTTTAGATACATTTGTGTTCTTTAGCAACAATCAATGTAATTGTATGTATTCATATTACTAATATACAAAAAAAATTAAAGATTGTATAAAATTATGGCGGAAATAAAATAAAACAAACAACTTACTTATACAAGTTCCATCGCAGTCCGCAGGCGCCGGATGACAGATGAAATATTGCGCAGTAGGTTAAACGACGATTCTATATATCAGCAAAGAGTGTATGTGTGGAATTATCTACAACTGACAGGGTTTTTATTCGGTCATATCTAAACAACAGATACACAATTTTATGTGTTAAAAAAAAAAATAAAAAAAAAACTGTATTTGGTATATTTAAGCAAACATGTTAGGGGTGGATATTTTAAGTGGTCTCATAAGTGTATGATGTCTGAATGTAGTGTTTTAATGAGAGAGTGAAAACTCTGTATGAATGTTTATGTACGTAGAATTGCTTGTTTATGCTTGTGTTAGTTAATGTTTTTGTATTTGAATCTTTGAATCTGGACTTGAATGAAGATAAAAAAAAAAAAACAAAACTTAATTATGTGACCTTATTCTATAGTATTGTAAAATTAATTATTTTTACGTGTATTAGTAACACTTAATCTAAAAAGAAAAATTTTATTTAATTAAGTTAAGATTAAAGCTAAGTAATAAAAATTAACTATATATTTCTAATTTGTGTCGTTAAAATGGAAAGTTAATTAAATTAAAGAGTTTGTAACATTCTCCAAAGTTACATTTAAAATAAATCAAATATTTAAAGGAATAATCTAGTTATTTAAAGTTATTTTTAGGGTATTTACCAAACAAAATTTGAGAATGTATCAAAATAATTAGTTTAAAATTAGTACAAACACTTATAGCGTATATTTTAGAAAAGAGGTTTGTTGTGACCTCGGGTAACCCTAATGAACAAAAGGGTGTCAGAGATGGTTCTGTATATATGTAGGTGGATTTGCCTTTGAGCACATATCAAAGAAACAAACAAGGAACCAAAAGGGAAAAGAACGTAAACACTTATAAAGTGCCCAAACACTGGCCTAATTGTACAACTAAATATGTACATATATTTAAACGTACTCGTATACTAATACAAATTTTCCTAGCATACGAAGACAAATGCCCCTGCTAATCCACACCTTCCCGATCTTGCAATTATAGGATAGTATCTCTTCACTACCCAAATTTTGGAATCTTCGACAAAAGATAGGCACCAACCAAATAAATAACGAAGTCTTCAAATTCCTATAATACAAAAAGAACTAAACTAAACTAACTAAAACAAATAAATTACAACACAAATTTTAATATTTCTTACCAATTGTCTTCTTAAATAAAAGTAAACTTTCGCCGGAAAAGTTAAGCGATGAAGATCTTTAAATATTTTACAAGCAGCTTGCATATAAATAAAATTAAAGTCAATTTTTTTTCCTATATGCTGCAACTGACTCACTCAAGAAAATTTTTTAAAATAGAAAATTTTTCATATACAAAAAAAACTGAAAATTAAAAATTCATAGCCTACCACTATTAATAATTTGAAAATAAATTAATATAGAATTGAAAATGAATTTTCCTACAGCCGAAATGAAATGTTAGTAAAATGTTAACTGAAATTTAGTAAATATTAATAAAAACAAGTCGCCATCACAAAACCTTTGAGTTCTTTTAGTTGCAAATCAAAATAAATACGCACACGAATTCAACTTAACAAACTTTGTTGAAATTAATTATAATGTTCGCAAAATTTACACACTATTGTAAGTAGCGATCTGAACCGTTTAATGTCTCCAATCAAACTAAACTATACTTTCATGAGTTAGCCTGTATTTATAGTTCAAAACTATTCCTAGTTGATTCAAGAACCGTCTAGTATTTTCTAGAAAATTGTGTTCGAATTATTTTAAAATAACTTATACATCTAAATCTAAAGTCTACAATTACAATTGCTTGAAAATTTAGTACAGTGGCGTTCATAAAAATAGAAACTTATATGACATAAAACTATAATTTACAAGATAACTTATAGCTAAAACCATTAATAATTCATAGACAAATCTAATTTCGTAACACTGCCCTCCACTTAAGCCTGTTCGTCCCGAATAGGCTCAGATTCTCCGTTTCCATAATGGGCTAGTCGTTCTAAATTACCACCTTCATTTTTGATCTTGGACTCTTATATTTCTGAATTCGATACACCACGTCATTCAGTTTCTTTATCACCTAATATGGTCCATCCCAATGAGTCTGCAGCTTGGGAGATAATCCTTTCTTGCGTTGTGGATTAAAAAGTAAAACCAACTGGCCTTCTGTAAAGCCTTCCGAATTTGCCGCCCGTTCGTATCTGACTTTCATCTTGTTATTTGATGAATTGACACGGCTCCGTCTTAACTCGTTTTTCTGCTCTTGGGAAGAGCCCTTACTATCCACTGGTACTGATTGTTCACCAAAGTTGCACTGCTGTAGCGATGTTACTCTCTCTAATTGGACCCCTGACCGCAACACACTGTGGGCATTTTATTACGCAATCAATCAAGGCTTGGTTGCAACCGACCCAATAGTAGCTTTCTTTTAACTTCTTCATGGTTTTCAGAATCTCTTCATGACTTCGCATACTTTGGAAGACGGTACCACAATAAGGTTTTTAGCCGATTTCCCATCAGTACTTTCCCATGTACGGTATAGGCAATCATTTGATACCCTCAGACTATTCCACTGCGCCAAATACGATTTCATCAGTGGACCCTCCAATGTGATTTCATTATGAGTCGGTATTTTACCTCCAGTAGCTGTTCTTAAGCTTACCCCGCTAAGTGGTTCTACATATGCCCTTATCATATCAGCCCTTATAATGGAATGCCCTGCACCAGTTTCGATAGTCAAAATGCGGATTTCACCATTGATATACCCACAGGTCGTAATATTATTGTTGCTCCTTTTTACTAGTAAATTAATCGGGGAACATTCAGATGCTTCCTCCGCTATGCTAGCTTTTCTAAGTCTCAGCGGCGACTCTTGTGATGAATGTCGATAGGCTCTTTGGTTATCTCTTTGCGGCGAAGCAGATCGGCATCGTTTTCTTGGTGACTTGCAGTTTCGTTGAATATGACCAGTCTTACCAGAGTTATAGCATTTTACTTTGCTTTTGGTTTTATTTTGCTTGTCGCCCAAAGCTTGTAAAACTGCCTCCTTCAAGTTTCTCATTTCCTTTAAAATATCCCTTTCGTCCTCAGTAGAGAAATCAAGCTTTCGTACCGTATACGCTTGCAGCCTTGAAATTCTCCTGGCGGTTTCTTGGGCTAGGGAAAATGATACCGTTTCTGCAAACGATAATTTCTGTGATGCACATGCCCCGAGTTTTACATTTGCATCTCGTATACCATTTGCAAATGCTTAGGTCTTAAAGTGATCTAACGATGATTTTGACCTGGATAAGTAAGCTGCAGCAAACGGTCGATCTCTAGTGCGAAATCCTGCCTTTTGTACTCTGCCCCGTAATTCCATTCATAATATTTCTTTTCAGTGTTCACCACCATACTTACGTTGCAGTGCTACCATAATGTCATCATAATTGTTTCTGCAACTTACTGGTACACTTTCTAGAATTTCAGCTGCAGTTCCTTTTAAAGCCAGAATCAACTCTATGGATTTTTCTTCATTGTTCCATGCATTTTTGTTGACAACTGTGTCAAACTGGAACTTGAACACATTCAATGGTGAGCTGCCTTCAAAACTTGGAGCTCTTATTCTATTCGATACTTCTGGAAAAACTCTCACCACTCCCTCCTGATATTGAAGACAATTTACTTTTCTTCCAGATGATGTAGTTTTCCATCAAAAACCGTGACTTGTGTTTTTACATCCGAGACTTGAGTTTTTACATCAAACATATTCTGGTTGAATTCTATATCCATATCGTCAACTCTTTCATTTATAGCAGTAGAAATTTCTTGAAATTTCTTGAAGCTTCTCGAGTTTTTCATTAGTAACCTGGAGTTTCTCGTTCGTTACGCTTGAATTTTCTTGAATTTCGGCAAGAATGGTGCTTGAATTTTCCTTAGCCATTTTCTCCATGCTTTCCTCCATTTCGCTAGAATTTTCTTCCATTTTTCTAGAATTTTTTTCCATTTTTCTAGAATTTTCTTCCATTTTTCTAGAATTTTCTTTCATTTTTCTAGAATTTTCTTCAATTTTTCTAGAATTTTCTTCCATTTTTTCTAAAAGTTTCTGCAGACATTTTTTCCATTTTCTCCATCATAGCAGCAAACATTGTGCTAAGATCCATGTTGCTTGTTACTGCACGGGTAGCAACTTCTATTGCTTCTTTTTCATCAAATTCATAATCTGCGATGTCAATATTGCGTCGCTTAAATTCATCGATTAATGTTCTCTGCAGCTCAGCTTTCCAACTTGCCCAATACCTTCTTAAGCTGCTCAACTTTAAAATGCAATTTCACTTCTGACATCAATTGTTACGTTTTTACTTCATAAAACGCGTTGAGGTTTATTCCCTTTATAATAAACCTTTGAGTTCTTTTAATTGCAAATCAAAATAAATACACACACGAATTGAAATTAACAAACTTTATTGAAATTAATTATAATGTTTACAAAATTTAACCACTATTGTAAGTAGCGATCTGAACCGTTTAATGTATCCAATCAAACCAAACTAAACTTTTATGAGTTAGCCTGTATTTATAGTTCAAAACTATTTCTAGTTGATTCTAGAATGTTGTGTTCGAATTATTTTAAAATAACTGTTATACATCTAAATCTAAAGTCTACAATTACAATTGCTAGAAAAGTTAGTACAGTAGCGTTCATAAAAATAGTAACTAATATGACATAAAACTATAACTTACAAAATAACTTATAACTAAAACCATAAATAATTCTTAGACAAATCTAATTTCGTAACAATATTTTACTTAACACTGACTGGTGTTCATTAATGGTCTTCAGTACTTTCGTTTTTGAAGGGGCTGGAACATCTCACGATAAAAAAGTGTGAAGTAAAGGCACGTTTCACTGATCTTAAGGATGAGTTAGGCGAACGTTGCTGTACCCGTAACTTACTGTAACGCACTGCTTGCACGTTGGTGCACTTATAGAACATCTAAAAACGTGTCATATGTTTTTCACATACGTAAACAAAAAAGCAATAGTATACATAAAACAACACACACAGTGATGGGAAATCAAAAGTTTTAAATGTTGACCGATGTGCAGAAAAAATACCAAGTGATAAAAATGGTATTAAAACAGTATTTAGTGTATGTAATAGTTTAATATCTGATATTTATTGCCATAAACAAATATGTATTTTAACATATACATTAGGGAGATCGATTATTCGACATTTTTCAATAACCGGTTTTCGAATATTACGAATAGTTGCTATTTTAAAAAACCCGGTTTTCGGTTAAGCAATTTTTAAATAACCGGTTAACCGGTTTTAATTCGAATACTTAAAAACACAAAAATCAAATAAGTTTTTAAAATAAAACGTTAATTTGAATAAAAACAAAACAATTTGCAAAGGTAAGGAACCAACAAAATACTTAGATCAGACCTAACAAATATTTTACGATAAAATCCAAGAAAAGTGGGACCAGTAAATTGTTCCAACTTTAGCTAAATTTTCAACAATTTTTTATTGATTTGTAAGAAGATATTTGTATAATGTAATTTAGAAACTGTGGAATGATATTTTATCTAGACAAACGTTTTGCAAAAGCAAATAAATTATAGGAATTTTATAAAGTTGCAAACAAAACCTCTTAGCCAGGATTAACTATTTCAAATTGTTTCAGCATTATAGAAACGAATAGAACTGAACATTATTTTTGTGTAAAATATTTGTCAATTCGTCGACTACAATTAAAAACATTCCATAAAATTGCTTGATTTCTTCAATTTTGTTTTTTAGTTCTGGGTGTTTTTCATAAATAAAACTGGTAGAAATTTTTCCCATATCGTTGATTCTGCCGTAATTTTGTAGTTTTCAGCATGAAGAGATGCGTCCTCGGCAACACAACGTGCTAATATTTCACCCAATGATTCATTTTTTGCTGCGTTTTTTAATAAATTTTTATTTGTCGTCTCCTTAGAACTACTTCGAGTTAAATTTCATTTGGATCACATTAATGTCAAGCATGTATGCTAATTAAAGGTGATTAAGAAGTCTTGACATGGAAGAACCTTCACAACTTATCATTTTAGGGCACTTTAGGCAAATATCTTTGTCTTTTTAATCGCGTTCGAAAAACATATAGAGATAACCTTTATATAAAAATATATTTAATACTTAGAATGCTCTTGCAGAAATTACTATTTACTTTTTAACTGCACACGTTTTTGTAGTATTTTGAATAGTTTTTAGTTTTTTTTCTACAAGAACACATCTTTTATAAGCGATTTGTTTTTACAGTGTTCATAATGTTTTTGACCTTTGTTACATTTTGTTTTGACATTCTTCATATAAAGTTTAAATTTGCCCAATATGCAATTAGAAAATACTTAAATTACGGGTACATCTACAACAAGAGTAAGGAAAATGTATATAAATTACACATTACTAAAATAACCGGTTTATTATACCAAAATAACCGGTTTATTCGATATTCGAAAAATGGGCATTTTAAAATAACCGAATTGGGCAAAGCTAAAATAACCGGTTAAAACCGGTCGAATAATAACCGTTCGATCTCCCTAATATACATACACATTTACATGTGTTATTTTGTAAATAGACAAAACAATATTTTGTAACCATTTAAAGCCTTTTATATATTTCTCATTTCTATTGTATGTACATATGCATTTGCTGTTTTGTACATCTAAGCATATGTATATTTATATATAAGGAAATATGTTGTATTGTAAGTCGTTTTGTCGAAAGTCAATAGATATACTGGAAAAAAGTACCAAAAAAAAAAGAGCGAAACTACCCGCATTCAATTTAATATACAAGCAGTCCATCACTGCTTTACAACTGTCACTTAACGACGGCATGAAATTCTAATTTATACAGATTGAGACGTTCCGTCAACGTGACATTTAAATTCGGTAAGCATTTACATTGTAAGCAAATAACAAAACGGACCAGACGTTTCCTTAGGGGACGTGGACGTTCGGCTAACTCTACCTTTAGTATTGAGAAGCATACTGTTATGTCCTAGATCAAATTGGCTCGAACGTCGTGATATCTTGGCACTAAATAGCTAATAAAACTTTTCTTAAGTAATTCTAATATTAAACACGGTGGCCTTGAACCTAACTTAATTGGGGGGTAAGGGCACATCGAATTTTTTTGCTGGAGATCACATATTTGTGCTTAAGAAGCAAAATACCGCAAAAATTAAAAAAAGCCGCTTAGCCGTTTTTGTAAAAAATGTATTTTTGTACTTATAGTATAACTGTTTTTGCAAATTCTTAAATTAAAAAAAAAAAAATCTGCGTGGCACTTAAAAAAATATATAATAATAATATTTCTCAATAATTAGGCAGATAACTGTAAAATAAAAACATATTTTGCAACGATGCATTAGTTTTTCAATATATATATGGTGCTACTGTAGAATATCTACTTTATACAATTTTAAAATAAATTAAAAATATACTAGGAGCTTTGAAATTATTGAACTTAGAAAAACTTTAGATTTTTAAAAAATAAAAAATAAGGGGGTAATGTGGTGCTACTGTAGAATATCTACTTTATACAATTTTAAAATAAATTAAAAATATACTAGGAGCTTTAAAATTATTGAACTTAGAAAAACTTAAGATTTTTAAAAAATAAAAAATATTGTTAATTAGATTTTTTAAAGAAGAGTGTGTTTGATTTATAACAACTAAATATATATAAAATAGAAGAGAAGTAAATAAACGAATTTTTACATATAATTATCCGTTCACCGCGAACTTTTGTTGCGTTAACTTCGTACATAAAAGGTGTCTATTTAATTCGATATAATAACATGATGTCCAAAGATCATGCTTTAACTCATATAGAGAACAGAAAGAAAGTGTGTCTATTTTGTTTGAAAAAAAATAATAGTCATTTATTTGAAGTAAAGGGTAAATTGCAAGAACGAATAACTGTTTTAGTCAATTATGATTTCAATGATGAACGTTTGCCAAGTGTTATTTGCACTTCATGCCGAATGATTGTATATCGACAAACTGATATTAATAAAAAGTGTGCAAAGGGATCATTAAACTTTCCTGATTATTCCAATTGGACATATCCAAATCAATTGTCAACGCGATCAAATGACGGCGTTGTATGCACCTGCACTCTCTGTCAGCTCGCTAGATCTCGAAGTCAATTTAATTTCAGCTCATCTAATAAATCTGAATTAAAATCGAAAAATTTTAAGAACAAAGTAAAAAAACCACAATTGCAATAATACTTCGAATTATGATAATGTTAAAGAACACATAAATGATACTTTGAATCCCAAAGAAAAACAACAATTAATATGCCACATGATCAAAAATGATGTTACAGTAAAAAGTGATAAACAGATATCAGGGAAAAAAATTGCACTTTCTCAAAAGAAGGGTAAGCCAATGAACGTTATAGTAAATTCAAAAGCTGCAAAAAGAAATATTGAGCCTCAAATTTCAGCGGATGATATGTCAAAAATTGGAACAAGCTTTTCATTATCGAAAAATAGTATTTGTGGTATTGCTAAGGCCTTTCGAGTGGCAACAAAAAATCGTCGAATGTTTGTGCCAAAACTTGAATATGGCCTGCAAAATAAAAATCACTTGCTCGATGGCTTATTCGAAATAAAAAATATCCCAGCCATTTCTTCTAAAAAAGGTAACGTCACTTAATATAAAGAAAATATGATTATTTGTAATAATTTAAATGGCTTGATTGATTTTGTTAAAGAATCTAGACAAATTGATAGTGATCAAGTGAATTTAAAATTTGGAATAGACGGGGGTGGCGGTTTTTTAAAGGTTACTTTATCGATTCAAGTATATGGCATTGATACAGATAGTAAGAGAAAACGTCAAACGTATGATGATGCTGTTACTGCGAAAAAGATGAAAGATTCAGGGGTAAAAAAAATATTTTTAATTGGTATTGCTGAGAAAATGGAAGAATTATATGAAAACGTTGATACGGTGTGGACAATTTTGAACATAAGACAATTTTACGATGCAACAATATCTACAGATCTCAAACTCGCCAACGTATTATCAGGAATAATGAGTCATGCAAGTTGTTACCCTTGTACGTGGTGTACCGCAAAAAATGTTAATCTTGACTCTTGCGGAGGATACAGAACAATTGGAGATTGTGTGGAAAATTTTGAATCATGGAAGAGAGCGGGAAGTAATAAAAAAGATGCTCATAATTATAAAAATTGCATAAACCCTCCAATCTATTCTGTTGACAAAGATAGAGAAATAATAGATATTATTCCACCTCCGGAGCTGCATTTGTTACTAGGCGCGGTAAATCATATATATAAACATATGTTAGTTGAATTTGAGGAAGAAAGCTTAAAATGGGCCACACAGTGCAATGTTTCTCGAGAAATATTTAATAAAAGTCCATCATTTGCAGGAAATGCGTGTAAAACTTTATTAGAAAAAGTGGATATTTTACGATCATATCAAAATTTAGGCTGCCTAAAGTATGTTCAGTGCTTTCAAGACTTTCGCGAAGTTGTTCATTCTTGTTTCGGGAGTATTCTGGACCCAAAATTCACCGATCATATTATTTCTTGACTTAAATATCAGCGTTACACCTAAAATTCATGCGGTCTTTTACCATATTGAATATTTTTGCAACAAATCAAAGAGAGCTCTTGGGTATTACAGCGAACAGTCTGTAGAATCTGTGCATGATGATTTCAAAAAAACTTGGCAAAAATACAAAGCAAAAAAGGATAATGCCAATTTCTGTAATAATTTATTAAAAGCTGTGCGAGAATACAATAGTCAGCATATTTGAAGTTGTGAAAATTTATAGTACAAGCAAATGGATGTATTTTTCCATAAAAATCATCACATTTTGAAAAGTATGTATACAAAACATATTTAATGTATATATATACTTATGAATGAATAAATTACATAATATTTAATAAATTAAATGATGTCAAAATCGATAAAGGCTTTTATTTTGTTGTTACACTCATATTACATTATTTATTCCGTTTTTAAACAAGTATATTTACATTTTTCAGTTGTCTTCTCGTAAAATATGTTTTTATTTTACAGTTATCTGCCTAATTATTGAGAAATATTATTATTATATATTTTTTTAAGTGCCACGCAGATTTTTTTTTTCTAAATTAAGAATTTGCAAAAACAGTTATACTATAAGTAAAAAAATACATTTTTTACAAAAACGGCTAAGCGGATTTTTTTAGTTTTTGCGGTATTTTGCTTCTTAAGCACAAATATGTGATATCCAACAAACAAATTCGATGTGCCCTTACCCCCCCAATTAAGTTAGGTTCAAGGCCACCGTGTAAAGTTTTCAGACAGATGCGAGTGTTAAAGCCAGATGGATAACATCAGATAACTCCATTTAAAAAAATGGTGTTAAATCACACAATCTAGGTAACCTATATTCGTCATCGAAATGGGGAGTACTCGTACAGAAAATATCCCAGTCAGCAATTGAATTAATTATCGAGCTTTATGTCATGTGACAAAATTTTTTTATGATAAATAATCTATTTTACAAATTCTCTTTGCTGTGCGCTTTGCCTTGCGTTAGGTTTCTATCTTAAACTGTCAGCTTTCAATATCTTTTCAATTGAAATGGCAGCCAATTGAAATATTACTTTAATTTTGAAACAACGTTTTTATATAAGATTATTTTTAAAAAAAATTTATATGTTTATTTCTAGGTGTCATGGACCAAGAACTTCAAGATATATTGACTGAAAAAGATATTGCATCTACTTTTACAGACGATATTTTAAAATCTTTAAGTAGTACAAGAAGTGTTACTACAAGAGAGGATTCTAATGACATTAATTTAAACGCTTCATTTACAAAAAAAGAAAGTTATGTTTCTGGTTTTGTTGCTGACGATATAAATGTTGACGATGACTTACTTGAAGATTCTGGATTTAATATTCAAATGGACTCAAGCCAAATTTTACAATCAGTAAAAAACCTATCTCTTGAAGATCCACCACCAACATGCTCTATTTTAAATATAAATTCTCCAGTCCCATCGCCACCCGATTGTCCACCACAACGTCTTATTCGAGAACAGCTGCTGCCTCCAACACCCTCAGTTCATCTTGAGAATAAAAAACATGCATTCAGTCCTCAATTACAAGAATTTTGTTTAAAACATCCAATTGCTGTGGTTCGTGGTCTTGCTGGTGCTTTGAAATTAGACTTAGGTCTTTTCTCAACAAAGACCTTAGTAGAAGCCAATCCAGATCATAGCGTAGAAGTTCGTACACAAATGCATCAACCGCCCGATGAAAATTGGGACACCACACAAGCAAAACGAGTCTGGGCATGTATTTCTCATAGATCACATACGACAATTGCAAAATATGCCCAGTATCAAGCTTCTAGTTTTCAGGACAGTCTTAAGGTAAATATTATTGTTAATCAATACGCTACAAGAATTTCTTTAAAATATAATAAAAGTTACAAAAAAGCAAATACTGTTAAACCTTATATTACTGAATTGAAATTTGGTATAATTTAGTTTTTCTTAATACCAGAAATCACTCAACAGAAGTTTGTGATGATCGATCCATAACTTACTATGGGTCCAATATAAATTCCCCTCTCGAACATTATTTAAGTACGGCTGTAGCTGTAACAAATTATGATATTTTATTAAAATTAGTTCAAATAAAGTTTTATATGACTAGAAATAAAAGCAAAGAACTTTTTGATGGTAGACCAATAATATACTGACGGCAGTTTTTATAAAGATTGGTAATTTATTTATAGATCCCATAAAAAGCTCACTAGTGAAATATTCTAAATGTCGGCGGAGGGTATCAATGATTCGGCAAAGCCTAATAAAGCACTCCAACTTGATATTTTTCTAAAATTTTAGAAAAATATCAAGTTGGAGTGCTTTAGAAAAATATCACTTGGGTTCTTAAAGCGGTCCCTTTGTGATACCCTTAGCCAGTGGCAATAGCCAGCCAGTATTCACCAGACTATTCCCCAGAAGTCACGGCAGCTTCGAACCACCCCGACACCCTGCAGCATAGAAATATAGATTTCAGTCCCATATTAGACATATCCATACATGGCAATTACGGTCTCCAAAAATGCGTTAACCTAATATCCCCGAGACCGGGGCATTGGCAGAGAAAGTGAAACACTGTCTCTTCCTCATCATCATCATGACAACTTCTACAGTAGTCATTATAATCAATATATATTCTCCCTGCATAAGTCCCTATCACCCAGTGACCCCTAATGCGCGATAGCACTGTCCACAGACCAAGTAGCACGCGCCATAGAAATATTAATTTCAGTCCCATATTAGACATATCCATACATGGCAATTACGGTCTCCAAAAATGCGTTAACCTAATATCCCCGAGACCGGGGCATTGGCAGAGAAAGTGAAACACTGTCTCTTCCTCATCATCATCATGACAACTTCTACAGTAGTCATTATAATCAATATATATTCTCCCTGCATAAGTTCCTATCACCCAGTGACCCGTAATGCGCGATAGCACTGTCCACAGACCAAGTAGCACGCGCCTTCTCGCCGCGTCATAGCCAGGCCATAAAGTACTGGCCATCAAGCAGGTATACTCCCCCTGCCATCTCTCCTGAGCTATTCTATACAACTCACGTCTGATCAGAGCCTTGCAGCGAGCCATTGAAATTCCGATCAGGCCGTCGACGAACATGTCGTCCAAGTACACTACTGCCATCCGGCCGCTTAAAAGAGACCCTTATGCCCAATTCCTTGATGAAGAAACCTCCACCTATTCTGCTGCCCATCCTGGAACCATCAGTGTATGCCCTTAGGGTCGGTTCCAGAGGTCGCGAGTTATTGAACAGCTCTTCACCATTACCATGATAAACTGTAAACAAGACTCCGAAAGAGGGTTCCGCAGTGCAAAAGTCCAGTCCCAGGTCATATGATGCACGCAGCGTGGTCCTGGCATGATCGTAGTTCCTCGTAGACCATAGGCCCACCGCCCCTAACCACATCGCGTAAATTAGGGCCAACTGTTCGGTCATGACGTCAACTGGCAGCTAGTTCAGCATAGTAAACAGCGCCTTCTTCCGGTGTCGACCGAAGTGATCCCTTGGTCATTAACTCAGCGAACCTATATACTTTCTCAATCATCCTGCAGTACCGTCCTCAAAGATCCATTGAACGCCCCTGGGGCCAAGGCCCCATTTCCTGCCCACAGATCTCCTGCAGGTGAATATGGTCACAATGGCCTATCAACCCTCGAACGAACGGTTATTTCAAGACAGTTTTTCCTATCGAGAATCACCTAGGAAGCCTAAAATCACCACCCTTGTACTTCTTGGTGAAGAGTACCAACTCAGTTTTCTGTGGATTGACACCAAGTCGACAGGCGATACTCCAGGAGCTTAGGATTTTCAATACAGATTCCATTCAGCAAGATAATGTGCTTCGGTGTTTACCCATGATCCCCATGTCCCATAATCTGTCGAAGTGACTCAACAAAGTGTTTATCGTCAAGTTCAATAATAGAGAAGACAGCACCCCACCTTGCGGGGTGTCCCTGTGCACCAATCTGCAAACATTGGCAGCAAAGTAGTATGTATGTAGGTATGAAGATTTATTTAAACTATAAATCTCAAGTGACCGAAATTCGACCACCGGGTGCAAATAGTGATAATAAATATGTAATTTCATAAAAAAGATCGGTGTTGGATATCTTCGGTAAAAACTAGTATTATATGTAATTATTCATAAAATATTTATTATCATTTAAGCAAAACTAAGGTATTTTCAGAAATTGTGTTCTTAATATTATACCGTGATGCATGTATAGTACGTATAAAAGCTTAACAAATACTGCTACCGTAATGAAATTGATTACGTCACAGTTTTACTAGAAATCACACTGTCCGATTTCTTGAAGAACGGTCCATAATTTACCATAGGCCTAATCTCGGAAAACAGTTTAGTACATATAAAACCGTAACAAATAATTTTTTGTAGCAAAATCACAGAAGAAAATGTGAAGATCAGTCCATATTAAAGAGCCGCACAAGCAAATTCATTTTACCACACACACTAAGAAATTCGCTGAATTGTGCCTGACAAGAGTTAAAAAAAGATACAAACAAATTGCAGAGAACATGACAATAAACGCAAATTTAAAAGTCAGGAACTGTTTTACTCGTACACGAAAAAACGAATGTGAGTTTGTCTTATGCTTTAAACACATTCGAGACAGCAGGCAACCGACTTCAATATGTCAACAATAGAATACATGTGTGTATATGGAATTTATTATTTTAACGACGACACGGCTACATGGCGGCAGGTTGTTGTCCATGCTGATTTTGTCGTTGTAGTCAAATTAAACTAATTTCTATTTTTATTAGCTACAAAACAGAAATAGTGTTGCCAATATAATAGAATGTAATGCTTTAAACACATTCAACACAGCAGGCTACACGAACACGCGACTGCAAATGCTGCTGGGTGCAATTTTAGTCGGGTAGCCAGCTACAGAATTATTTTAAGGACGGCAGCTACAAAGTAATCAGCTGATCACAAAGTTTGACGGTTTACTAAATATTATAATTATTAATTTTGTGCGTGTGTTTTTTTAAAATGTCTGAAGAAAATTTCCGAAATTTTGTAACAGCTATTACTAAAATAGCTCATATAACAAACAAAGTATATGAAGCAAATACTTTACCAACAAAAAGTAATCGAAGATGGTGGGTCCGCCCGGTGAATATTACTCGAGATGAGGAAGGGTTTTACAAAACTTGTGTTCAACAATTAAAAAACAAAGACGAAGAACATTTTTTTAAGGCAACACGAATGACAGTGACTAATTTTAATTTATTATTAACATTACTAAAAGAAAAACTGGAGCATTTTTCATACAGAAAAGCTATAGATGCCCAGACGCACTTGGCGGTAACAATAATGTAAGAAAAGTTAAGTATTCTTAGTATTTTTACTATAAAAATCATAATTTCAGGTTTTAAGCACAAGGATGTAATATCCAAGTCCTTGCCTGGGCATACAAACTGGGTATTTCAACAGTTCGCAAAATTATGTATGAAATGTGTGATGCAATTTGGGAAGAGCTACATACTATTTATTTGTCATCTCCTAACGTGTGTGAACGAAAAACAATAGCGGATAAGTTTTATGTAAAAACAGGAATGTCAAATTGCTTAGGTGCTATTGATGGCAAACATATACGGATAGTCTGCCCAAACAAAAGTGGTTCGTTGTATTACAACTACAAAAAAACTTTTAGCATAGTTTTAATTGCGGCTTGTGATGCTAACTACGTGTTCACAAACGTTGATGTCGGGGCTTTAGGAAGCCAGAATGATGGTGGTGTACTGGCCCGAAGTGAATTTGGAAAAAAATTGTTAAATAACACTTTGGAAGTTCCTCGCAATGCCAACTTACCTGGAACTTCTATAAATTTTCCCCACTATTTTGTCGGCGATAACGCATTCCCATTAAAACACAATTTAATGCGGCCATTTCCTGGACATAGCTTACCCCAAGATAAAGACAGGTTTAACACAATGTTATCTAAGGCGCGAGTACATATAGAAAATGCCTTAGGTACTTTGGCCAATAGATGGAGAGTACTTCATACAATAATTCATATGTCCCCAAAAAATGCAGACAAAGTTGTCTTGGCCACGGTAGTGCTTCACAACTTTTTAATGCTGAAAACGACCGAAACTACTTCACTACTGAGCTTGTTGATCACTCAGGTGAAAATAGAGAAATTCAAGGTCAGTGGAGAGAAGAAGTACAAGCCCTGCCATCATACCAACCAAGATCAGCTAACCGATCCTCCACAACTGCATTTCAATTAAGAGAAATATTAAAAGATTTCATTGAAAATAATGTTTAATATAAACAAATTTTTATTAAACTACAAAAACTTATATTTATATAAAAAATTAATAAAATATTGTGCTTCAATAATACTAATAAAAAAATATAATCAGGTATGTGATGGAAATCAATTGATTTCAGAAAAATCGTTTTTAAACGGTGTGATGAATTTCGAACGACTTTTAAATCCATTTAAGAATTACAGTCATAATTTATTGTTCAAAATACAATTAAAACATACATACCTAATGTGAAATTTAAAAGAGTACATACAGAAAAGAAAATGTATTATAAATCAATTTTTAAAGTTAATGAAAACGATATTATCGGTTTCAAATCGTTTCGCTTCCAAAATCGATTTTTATCACATACTGAAATCAATATTATGGTATCTGATAAAAATCGATTTTGGAAGCGAAACGATTTGAAACCAATAATATCGTTTTCATTAACTCTAAAAATTGATTTATAATATATTTTCTTTTATTTTCTGTATGTACTCTTTTAAATTTCACATTAGGTATGTATGTTTTAATTGTATTTTGAACAATAAATTAGGACTCTAATTCATAAATGGATTTTAAAGTTGTTCGAAATTCATCACACCGTTTAAAAACGATCTTTCTAAAATCAATTGACTTCCATCACATACCTGATTATTCTACAATACTAAAAAAAAAACTAAAAAAAATAAACAAAAAAATATTGTTCTACAATAATAAATGAATGAATAAAAATAAAATAAATAAATACATAAAAATATTGTTCTACAATAATAAACTTAAAAAAAATATTGTTTTACAATAATAAAAAATTTTTCTTATGGCTATAAGGCACTGGGATCACAAAATTTAAATAATATCACAAACAAATTTATGATGTACTAGGTTTGCAAAAAAATAGTTCCATCTCCTCAAACACTAATGCGGAAACCTTTGCTTCGATTCGATTGACAATATGCGGTGGCATATTCGAATCTTTATCTTTTTTCGCTAAGCTTACAAAAAGAAGATAAGTGGAATCCTGTTCCTCCATTTGTTTGGTAAATGCCCCACAGGTTTCGGAAATGCTTGACGCAGCCAAATCTAAAAAGTCCTGAAACTTTTCGCTGTCTTTTTTCTGAAAACAAAAATTTAAATTAATTTTTATTCGACCTTTTTGTTCTACCATTAAAATAGCAATTAATTGACTTCGAGCTCAATTAATTACTATTTTTATGAAAACAAAAATTGTAAAACAATTGTGATAATTATCAAGAAAACCCCATAATTTGTACCTTTTGTTTTCGTAAGCTTGTTGAACATTGAGAAGCTGGTGACAAGAAGCTATCTTCTGAATCGATATCAATAACTTCGATATTTTCTTTGTCATTGAAAATAAAATCTTCATCACTGTTTATATTTCCAACAGTGCTTTAATGAAAAAGAAAACAATATTAGTTTTTTATTTCTATCTAACTAACAGATATTACTTACCGCCTGGAACTAGTGACGTTGTCCAAAAAAGACATGGCCTCAAAATATTTCCATTTCTTTTTCGGAGTTTCAGCACTACTGCCGGAAGCAATCTGCTGCATTCTTTTGCATCTTTTGTAGGAATCACGCAGCCCTTTCCATCGTTTCTTGCATTCTGCTTCTGTAAAATTACATACATAATTACTATTTCAAAAATAATAATTACAATTAACTTACCATTCAATAATACATTTATTGCAACTTCTCTCCATGCATATTCCTTCTTTTTTAAATTTTTGTAGTCTGCCTGACCCAGATCATACAAAATTGAACGGCTACGTACCTCTTCGATTAACGTTTCGTCTACATCCATTTTTTCTGAAATATTTAAAAAATATTAAAATAATCAATAATATAACAAAACAATAACTTACCAAATATAATTAGCCAAAACCAAACAATTGGAAAATATAAACATCTGTTTCTTGTAGAAATGCATTTACATATATTTCAGTGGTGCCACTTTAATTTTTTTGTTTTTAGTTTTATAAAAAATAAGCGTTTAAAATTCCAAAGTTATCAGATTTTAACAATCATTTTTAATAAATATATATATATAAGGTAATAATCTATTATTAACGTTTTTTGCACTCGTACTTTAATTTATATATGAAATGTAATGATTTTTCAAACATCTACATATATGTATATATAAAATTGTAACGTTACTCACTCACTCACTCACTGATTAATCATCGCACAGCCTAAACGCCTGAAAGTAAAAACTTGAAATTTTGACCAGGGCTTGGTCTCTCCCCAAATTCATCCACTAGGACGGGATTTTTTAGATATTCGAATGTTTAGGGGGTAAAAAAGGGTAAACACGGGTAAATTCGGTAACCTTACATCTCTAAAACTAAAAGAGATACAAAAAAATTTAATACTTATCGTTGTTCTTAAGAAAAATAAGCGGACAGGTGTCTGGTACTTTTTGGAAATTCAGCCCTTTAACAGAGTAAACGGGTAAAACCTGTATTTTGGTACTTTTTTGTCACCCCATCTATCTTTTAAACCCATAAACATAGAAATAAGGGTTGTATCACATTTGAAACTTATCTAAAAAAATCCAAATACGAATTTGGTACTTTTTCGAAATTCAGACATTTAAGGGGTAAAAGCCGTAACTAATTTTGGTACTTTTATAAAAAACATTTTTTTTTTTATTCAAAAATTTAATACTTATTGTTGTTCAATAAAAAAAAAAATAAGCGGACAGGTGCCTGGAACTTTTTTGAAATTCGACCCTTTTGGGGAGTAAACGGGTAAAACCTATATTTTAAAACTTTTTTGCCACGCAATCTATCTATTAAACCAATAAACATTGAAATAAAAAAATATCAGATTCGTAACGTATCTAAAAAATACAAATAAAAATTTGGTACATTTTCGAAATTCGAACGTTTAAGAGGTGAAAATCGTACCTATTACAAAGTAGCGGGTTAAAACCCAAAAACATAAACTTTGGCGTAAAAATATGTCCACGAAAGAAAAGGAGACGCTAACGAAGTAGCGGGTTAAATGCTAGTTAATTCCAAAACTTTAATAACTTTGGCATTTTATACACAAGAGTTCTAAAACGTATATCTTATGAAAGCTTGGAATGTTTTCTATAACATATTATGGTTTCAAGAATATTGTTATATCGACATAAATTTAAGATAAAGGCAATATTTTAAGAAAATTCAGTCAATTAAAATTATTTTTTTGTCGACATTAAAAAAAGTTTGCTTTTCTGATGCAGCGCAATCAGCGCAATGATGCATTTATGAACATGCCCATACATATATTGTAAAGATCCACCTTAAGAGATATTGATAAAGTATTCTGTAAATTTTACGACCTATAATTCGTTAACTAGAAGCGTTGGCGCAAAAAAACATCTTCCTGTAGAAATTCTTTTAAGAATACTAGAAAGTTATACAAATATCAATTTGGTTTTTAGACTAATTTATATTTTTAATTAAAGCCGATTTTTTTTTTGATTTACAAAATAAACATTTTTTATGTATGTACTCTTTTAAATTTCACATTAGGTATGTATGTTTTAATTGTATTTTGAACAATAAATTAGGACTGTAATTCTTAAATGGATTTAAAAGTCGTTCGAAATTCATCACACCGTTTAAAAACGATTTTTCTGAAATCAATTGATTTCCATCACATACCTGATTATATTTTTTTATTAGTATTATTGAAGGACAATATTTTATTAATTTTTTATATAAATATAAGTTTTTGTAGTTTAATAAAAATTTGTTTATATTAAACAACATTATTTTCAATGAAATCTTTTAATATTTCTCTTAATTGAAATGCAGTTGTGGAGGATCGGTTAGCTGATCTTGATTGGTATGATGGCAGGGCTTGTACTTCTTCTCTCCACTGACCTTGAATTTCTCTATTTTCACCTGAGTGATCAACAAGCTCAGTAGTGAAGTAGTTTCGGTCGTTTTTCAGCATTAAAAAGTTGTGAAGCACTACCGTGGCCAAGACAACTTTGTCTGCATTTTTTGGGGACATATGAATTATTGTATGAAGTACTCTCCATCTATTGGTCAAAATGCAAAAGGCATTTTCTATATGTACTCGCGCCTTAGATAACATTGTGTTGAACCTGTCTTTATCTTGGGGTAAGCTATGTCCAGGAAATGGCCGCATTAAATTGTGTTTTAATGGGAATGCGTTATCGCAGACAAAATAGTAGGGAAAATTTATAGAAGTTCCAGGTAAGTTGGCATTGCGAGGAACTTCCAAAGTGTTATTTAACAATTTTTTTCCAAATTCACTTCGGGCCAGTACACCACCATCATTCTGGCTTCCTAAAGCCCCGACATCAACGTATGTGAACACGTAGTTAGCATCACAAGCCGCCATTAAAACTATGCTAAAAGTTTTTTTGTAGTTGTAATACAACGAACCACTTTTGTTTGGGCAGACTATCCGTATATGTTTGTCATCAATAGCACCTAAGCAATTTGGCATTCCTGTTTTTACATAAAACTTATCCGCTATTGATTTTAGTTCACACACGTTAGGAGATGACAAATAAATAGTATGTAGCTCTTCCCAAATTGCATCACACATTTCATACACAATTTTGCGAACTGTTGAAATACCCAGTTTGTATGCCCAGGCAAGGACTTGGATATTACATCCTTGTGCTAAAAACCTGAAATTATGATTTTTATAGTAAAAATACTAAGAATACTTAACTTGTCTTACATTATTGTTACCGCCAAGTGCGTCTGGGCATCTATAGCTTTTCTGTTTGAAAAATGCTCCAGTTTTTCTTTTAGTAATGTTAATAATAAATTAAAATTAGTCACTGTCATTCGTGTTGCCTTAAAAAAATGTTCTTCGTCTTTGTTTTTTAATTGTTGAACACAAGTTTTGTAAAACCCTTCCTCATCTCGAGTAATATTCACCGGGCGGACCCACCATCTTCGATTACTTTTGTATGTACTCTTTTAAATTTCACATTAGGTATGTATGTTTTAATTGTATTTTGAACAATAAATTAGGACTGTAATTCTTAAATGGATTTAAAAGTCGTTCGAAATTCATCACACCGTTTAAAAACGATTTTTCTGAAATCAATTGATTTCCATCACATACCTGATTATATTTTTTTATTAGTATTATTGAAGGACAATATTTTATTAATTTTTTATATAAATATAAGTTTTTGTAGTTTAATAAAAATTTGTTTATATTAAACAACATTATTTTCAATGAAATCTTTTAATATTTCTCTTAATTGAAATGCAGTTGTGGAGGATCGGTTAGCTGATCTTGATTGGTATGATGGCAGGGCTTGTACTTCTTCTCTCCACTGACCTTGAATTTCTCTATTTTCACCTGAGTGATCAACAAGCTCAGTAGTGAAGTAGTTTCGGTCGTTTTTCAGCATTAAAAAGTTGTGAAGCACTACCGTGGCCAAGACAACTTTGTCTGCATTTTTTGGGGACATATGAATTATTGTATGAAGTACTCTCCATCTATTGGCCAAAATGCAAAAGGCATTTTCTATATGTACTCGCGCCTTAGATAACATTGTGTTGAACCTGTCTTTATCTTGGGGTAAGCTATGTCCAGGAAATGGCCGCATTAAATTGTGTTTTAATGGGAATGCGTTATCGCAGACAAAATAGTAGGGAAAATTTATAGAAGTTCCAGGTAAGTTGGCATTGCGAGGAACTTCCAAAGTGTTATTTAACAATTTTTTTCCAAATTCACTTCGGGCCAGTACACCACCATCATTCTGGCTTCCTAAAGCCCCGACATCAACGTATGTGAACACGTAGTTAGCATCACAAGCCGCCATTAAAACTATGCTAAAAGTTTTTTTGTAGTTGTAATACAACGAACCACTTTTGTTTGGGCAGACTATCCGTATATGTTTGTCATCAATAGCACCTAAGCAATTTGGCATTCCTGTTTTTACATAAAACTTATCCGCTATTGATTTTAGTTCACACACGTTAGGAGATGACAAATAAATAGTATGTAGCTCTTCCCAAATTGCATCACACATTTCATACACAATTTTGCGAACTGTTGAAATACCCAGTTTGTATGCCCAGGCAAGGACTTGGATATTACATCCTTGTGCTAAAAACCTGAAATTATGATTTTTATAGTAAAAATACTAAGAATACTTAACTTGTCTTACATTATTGTTACCGCCAAGTGCGTCTGGGCATCTATAGCTTTTCTGTTTGAAAAATGCTCCAGTTTTTCTTTTAGTAATGTTAATAATAAATTAAAATTAGTCACTGTCATTCGTGTTGCCTTAAAAAAATGTTCTTCGTCTTTGTTTTTTAATTGTTGAACACAAGTTTTGTAAAACCCTTCCTCATCTCGAGTAATATTCACCGGGCGGACCCACCATCTTCGATTACTTTTTGTTGGTAAAGTATTTGCTTCATATACTTTGTTTGTTATATGAGCTATTTTAGTAATAGCTGTTACAAAATTTCGGAAATTTTCTTCAGACATTTTTAAAAATACACACGCACAAAATTAATAATTATAATATTTAGTAAACCGTTAAATTTTGTGATCAGCTGATTACTTTGTAGCTGCCGTCTTTAAAATAATTAGGTAGCTGGCTACCCGACTAAAATTGCACCCAGCAGCATTTGCAGTCGCGTTTTCGTGTAGCCTGCTGTGTTGAATGTGTATAAAGCATTATGTTTGTTCGTTCGTTGGCGTTCGTACATTGTGTATGCTAATATAGAGTTCATTTAACGAGTTTATGGCATATTGGGTGTGTACACTGACAACGTTGAGTGCACATGCCACGTGTTATTCATAGTACGAATTTCGTACGTTTTAATGTTATAAATCGTAAATTTAAAGATTTATTTGCTAATGCTGCCAGTGCTGCCACGAGAAAAAAAATTTTTACAATAAAATTTTTGAAAAAGTTACCAAATGCGAAAAAATAAAACCAAATTAGAAATGCCTTTTTTTAATTGAGAAAAACATTAAAATTTATTTTAAGTTGCATTGTAAAGGTGATTTGCACTTAAAAGAAAAATATTAATGACAAATTTAGAAAATAAAACAAAAATAGTAATTCTTTTACATATTAAATAAATAACGAGAAACTTTAATCAAAAGTTTCCATAAAAAAATATTTTTATTGTATAAGAATTAAACCCGTCAAATTTCCATACAAAATTTTGGTTATTGTAAGTTAATAAATTAAATTTTTTTCGAATATGTCCTTTACAATAAACGAAATTTGTACTTCACAGTTATAAATAACGAAAAAGGAAAAATTTAATTGTTTTCCGCTTTTTAGGTGTCAGTGGCAGTGACGAATTTTTAATCCTTTTGGCGATATGGCGATTACTTTAGCGAACTTGGAAACTGTTGATGATAAGGGGAATGCATTTTTTGTGAATATTTTCTTATTTACATATATAAAAAATATACAAATGGGTATAACTTGTTTCTCTTGTTTGTACATTGTATTTTAAATTTATAATTGTTAGTATTTCTGTTAAATTGTTCTTTTTGAAATATTTTGTGAATCATTGTATAATATTATGGTGAATATAAACAAATTCGTATTTCAGGACGTACATTCAATGGGAAAAAAGTATATGACTGACAGTTAAAGGTATTTTTATAAAATCAAAATATTGACAAATCATTTAAAATTTTTAAAATTCACGGTTCTTACAGTAAATTCTAAAATTAAATATTGTCGGGTGTGTCACAGAAACTTAATTCGTACGAAAACGTGTTTACCTTTTCGTAAAAATTTAAACATAAAACATTTGTCGTTTTTTTATTTAAAAAAGCAAAACAAAAACGGTAAGAATTAAAAATTCGTAAATTTTCACTTTTGTACAAATTCTGTGACATACCTGTTCATATAAATTTTTGAAATTCCTATGTGTATTTCAATATTAAAATATACCCAGCAAAAACTTGGTAATGACTTGCAATTACTGAACAACTTACTTTTCAATGACTACTTCTTACCATCTGCATTACATAGAAGTAGTTGAGTAATGACATATAATCTGTTACATAAGTACTTGTTTATAAGTTGATTATGGAAATTTATAATTCATTCATAATAAATTGCATCTACGGTTTAATTTTTTTCAAATCTAATACAAATTGGTTTTTAATATTTATTCTTACAATTTGTTTTTTTTTTTTTTTTATTACACTGAAAGAAAAATGCTTCATATATTTAATGAATCATTTTCATAAAAAAATTTTCCTTGGGTAAATGAAAATTTTCATAGTCTAAATGGAATTTCATAGTTAGAATGAAGTATTTTCGTTAAAATCGCTTCATTGGATTTCGTAATTACGTTAAAAATTTTCATTGGATATATGAAAACTTAAGTTTGTCCAAGTTAAACAAAAAATTTTAATTGGGAACATAAAAAAACAATATACAAACATAACTATATTCATAAATTAATACAAAATTATAGTTTCCTTAAAAAAATGTTTAATTGTTAATTAAAAAAATGTAAGATTTAATTATTTCATACATCTAATGTTACATGTTTGCCATTAATTTTATGAAATCAAAAAATGTTTTTATAAAAGCAACATATTTCAATAATTGCCTTCATAAATTTAAATTTTCATTATGACAATAAAAATGTCATTTTAGTAATGAAACAAAAACTTTCAATCCACTTTCAATCAGCGTTTTTATTGTTATTATGGATAATTTAATCTCATATTTACGCTCTTAATAATTGAGTAAAAAACATAGTTTTTTTATGCAAAAACTACAATGCCCCAGTAGACAAGCTGGTAGTGAGCTAGTCTATCAGCACCGAGGTTGCGCGATCGAATCCCGCCAGAGGCAGAAAAAAAAAACAAAGTAAAAAAAAAAACAAAGTAAAATAAAATAAGAAAAAATAGAAAAAAAAAATAATTAAAAAAAAATAATAAAAAAAAATTTTTTTTTAAGTCATTATTTAAGTCCCTATTTGTAAGCGAATGTGGTAATGACTTATTTAACTCCCTATTTGTAAGCGAATGTGGTAATGACTTATTTAACTCCCTATTTGTAAGCGAGGGTGGTAAGTACTTGCCTCCAATGACATCACCGTGTTAAAATAATGAGTTAAAATGCCAATGTATAAGTAGTGATGAGTCGTTATATTAGCTTTTTAACCCATTACTTTGCAATGTAAGTTTTTGCTGGGTAGTACTGAAAAAATTTAAATTTAGAACATTTAACTTATATTCAAGTTTTTATAAACACTACAACTACTTTTAAGTACTTTTTCAGTAATGTTCTGAAATCGATCCGCATGATATACTTTAAGTATACATATCTTCACTTCTCCTTAAATCAGGAAAACTACACTATCGATTAAAACATAATTTGATTTCTATCACATTTTTTTTTCTTAACAAATATTAAAAAAAAATATCTGGTAGCTTCTTGAAAGAAAATTTTTGTTTTCGATAAAGTTTAAAAAACTTCCGTTCATTTGAAACAAATATTGAGAAAATTGTAGTGCAAAGTACACATTATTCGAAGTCGTAACTTATTTTCTTCGAATCGAAATACTCGATAACCCCCATGTACATAAAAACGTTAAAAATTTATCAAGAAAAACATATTTATACTTGTTATTATTTTAGAAAAAAAGGAACCAATATGAAAAAAATATTCATATATTGAGAAAAAAATTACCAATTTTGGATAGAAATAATCAAAAAACGGCAGCTCTGAATGCTGCATAAAGAAGAAAGAAAAACAATAAACAACATTTGTTGCATTTCGGGTGCACAGGAAGAAATGTCTAGATACATATGAAAAAAAATTTTATTGTATGAAACAAATTTTTTATTATATAAATTCTGATTGTATACAAGGTATTCAGCTTTATTCAAATTTTTAGATAGAAATTAAAACTTTTTCCCCACTATATTTTCCACATTTAAATAAGCACACACAAAAGTAGATTCAAAGTGTACTTAAAATATTTGAAATTCTGAAAAAGAGAGAAAAATTAAAGTACCCAGTTGAGATAGTATGTGTTTTGTTTTTAAACAACAAAAGCGACGGTGACCTGCTTGTTTGAAAGCTAGTATACAACTGAATGAAGTTAAAGTTTTTTACAAACTTTGAAGTGATGCTTTAAACCAGTGGTGTCAATTATGATTGTGTTGGTGCGATTACTCTTGTCTCTTACATTCCCAGCGGGAGAAATCTGCGGTTGCGAGGCCTATTACGAGGCGTAACTCAAAAACGCTTTAGCTTACTGAAAAAGCTTAAAAAACCGAAATTCCGCAATAAAATTTCCTTTAAGAAAAGTAAAAGTAATATCCGAAGTCGTTTTAGAAACATTTTTTTTTTTTTTGGAAAAAAAAATAATTTTTTTAACAAAATTTCGAAATTTTTGTTTTTTAAAAATTCATAAAAAATTGGAAAATGCAGCTATGCTTCTAATTTTTTGCAGAAGTATAAAATTCCAAACAAAACAAGCCATAAATGATTAAAATCTGTTTGCAATTTTTGTTTTTATTCACAAAAGTCGACAAATTTTAATTAATTTAAGAATTTTATAAAACGCAATATTTGTATGGGAGCCCCCCTAAGAAGTGAAGATAAGGGGCAAGTATGTCTCGAGAAAATGTTAAGGACAAAAAATTAATTGAGGTCGGTCATACATTATATACCACTAGGGGCGACTTCTGGGAATTTATGGGACTTTGTCTTCAATATATTTCTAGTCTGCATTGAAAATTTTGTATGGAAGCCCCCTAAAGGAATGGAGATAGCGGGTGGGTATGTTAGAAATAAATGTTTGCGATGAAAAATAAAGTGGGGTTGGTCATACATTTGACCCATCTAGGGGCATTATAGGCGCTGCAGGGGCCAAATTTAAGAATTTCATTAAACGGCCATATTTGTATGGAACGCCTAAGGGGTGGAGATATATGGCAATGTTTTAAGAAAATGTTAAGAACAATAAACAATGGAGGTCGGTCATACATTTTATCCCCCTAGGAGTGAATCCTGCGGAATTTCGGTTTTTTAAGTTTTTTCAATAAGCTAAAGCATTTTTGAGTTATGCGAACATATGTTGTGCAACCTCCTCCATTTTCGAAATAACGGTATATCTCGAAAACCAGAGCCAATCTTAAAAAAACGCGGGCACCACTGGATTCAGCGTACCCGAATTATGTTAAAACGCCAGTTGCCCAGCGTGTCACGAAAAAAAGTGTAAATTTCTTGCACAGTGTTATTAGCCACCATTATAAAAAGAGAAGATTTTACTAGCCTATAAAAATATACTTTTATTTAATTTTTTTTTAAATACAGGATATAGCGCCCCGATAATTCGCTCCTAAGTATGATTAGTTCCGACTGGATGTTGAATTCATGATTCGCAACGTCGCACTTAAAAGGATTTTGGAATATGTTAAGTAGTCGTTTTATATCCTCAAAATCTTGAGAACTATCTTGAAAGTTGTAAAAAAGGGTTTCAAAAATTGCCAAATGCTAAGATTTTTTCAAATATTTCTCCTTGTCATAAATAAGCAAAGTTTTAGGAAAGTTGGAAAAAATTTCATTATTTATTTCATTTATTAATAAAATAATTTGGTTTTAAAATTAAAAACAATCGTATATATATCACTTAAATTTTTTCCCTTTCCTTATAGTTCCAAATTTAGTTCATTTAAAATGCTGCTTGTGTCCGCCAGAAACGCAAGGTCTAAAATGAACTCATAATCATTCAACTGTTTTAATTCACATTCGTCCAAATTTTCAGTTTCCCAAAAACGCAACACCTCTTTTCTAAGATCGAATAACCTGTTTAGACAATTACCCCGACTAAGCCAACGAACTTCCGTAAACATTTTTAAGTCGTGGTGATTGGCGTTTACGTTTTTAAGAAAACTTAGAAATGTTCTGTGCTTTAATGAATGACTCACTATCTACATATGCATCGAACACAAATTACCAATTGGCAAAGGTCATTAATGTCGGTGCCTTCGTCGAGGCAAAAAGAAAAATATTCACAATTTTTTAACTTTTCCCTAATCACAGATTCTAAATGGGCAGCTAAAATTGATGTGCGCTTGACGACACTATATCGGCTCATGGGAAGCGTTTTTATTACGCTGCAATTGATTTTTAAGTTTTCCAAAACTGCATTTAAAAGCATTTTTATAAATGCCCCATCGGAAAACGGTCTTTCCTGCTTTACTATTTCCAAAGTTAGTAAATTTGATATTTCTATTTTTAATTCTTCTTCTATACTATCTTCATGCTCTTCTTCTTGTTTTACCCAATATTTCAAACTATCTAAATAAAACTTTTTGTTAATCATATATTGATTTTCCCTTTCTTTGACTTCATATTGTTGAATATCATTATGAAAATGATCGAAATGCCTTTTCAAACAATTTAATCTCTTAACTTCAAATGTTTTAAAACATAAGAGACATTGAAAATCATTAAATGCATTCTTTATCATAAAATATTTTTTATATGACATAATTTATCTTTTTTTTTAATAAACTCAACCGCTTGCATGCTCGTTATCGCTGCCTACAAGACTACTTAATAAAATTCAAATTTGAAGTTTACAGAAGCTCAATAAATACAGCATCAAGGCGAATTCATCACAGTTATTCTTGATACTACAACAAGTACATCTCGTACAAAAACCACAAGCAATTTGTTTTTTTTTATAAATCATTGTACAATGTTAAGAACAGAAATAAAACAAAACAGAAACAAAGATAATAAATAATAAATGTAGGATGGGTCTTCTTTCCCACTGTACTTTATTGTACACGGACGCACGACAACGACGCATACATAGGTACTACACGAAACATGACATTCTTTAATAAAACACAAGAGAGTCAGAAGTGAACCAGCCGTCAAGAAATACACACGCGCTCGCGCATAGTAGCCGTTAATTATTATTTTATTTTAACATAATTTACATTCTTATAAGTTAACTCTAATTTGACAAATGAATTAAATAAACTTTAAACAATTAAATGTGTACGCTTTTTATTTGGATCCTACATATGGGGGCTCGTCCGGGATTTGTCAAAAAAGAGAAATTTAATTAAAAATCTGAGTGTTGTAAAAATATGAATAAAAAAAAAACTAATTGAAAACTGTACTAAGATAAAAAAGAAATGTGTTTGTGTCCGTGTTCGTCAAAACAACAAAAGCCATAGCATGTGCAAAATGTGAAACCGGTTTTTTAAAAAAAAACACACACATAAAAAAATCAGTGAAAAATTGAACGCGTTGAATCGTCAAAACAACAAAGTTCATAGCGAGTTGCGAGAGAGTAAACAATAAAACAAAGGCAAACGAAAAAACTGTGCAAAAAATTTATGTTCTTGTTATTCAAAACAATAACAACAAGTGAAGCGAGTGTGTAAAGTTACGAGCGTACGAGAGACGAAAGAGTTCGTTGATTCTTAGAGAAGAAAACATTTACAAGGGTTGAACTTGTTATATGCCAGCTATTTAACAGTGATTTAGCTAAAGAGTGCGAGAGAGAGAGAAAGAGGGAAAACGATCAAAGCCGAAAGATCGAGTGAAAGGCAGTGATTGAGTATCAGCGCCAGCAGAGGTGTAAGACGGTCGCTGAGCAGCATACCAAGAGAGAGGTGTGGCCATATGCTGTAGTGGTGATAAGTAGAATATATTATTGAGAATATTTTATTTTTTTTATGTGTATGTGCATACGTGACCAATTGATTTATAACGGACATTCGTTGGAGTTTTTGTCTTGCTATTGTATTTGTTTTTTTATGACGGTTTTGGTGGATGTTTTTGTTTGTGTATTGACAGTTTAAATTGTAACAGACGAATTTTTCTGCGACTTTTTTTTGTATATGCTTTGTATTATTTGTAATTTTTTTTTTGTGTATTACTTTTGTTTGTTTTTGTATTTTTTTTTTGCTACACTTGAATACGTGTGTACATACATACTTGTACGTTTTATTATTTTTTTTTTAATTTTAACTTTTAAGTTATTTGGTAACGACTTTTGTGAAACGGTTACTAAAAGGCGCATGTAAAATGGAGCTAAGAGAAATACTCGTCTTGACGGTTGAGGAGCTGAGGGCGAAGTGTGGTGAACTTGGACTAGACATTACTGGGACGAAGACAGACTTGCAGGAAAGACTTATTCTACATTTTAGGTCACTCTATGATGTCGGTAGAAGTTCGGAGTTTGGTGATGCGGCTTCAAGAGTGGAACAGGCAGCTGTAGGGTATTCTCGGTTCACACTAAGGGACATTGAGGACTCCATTGCAAAATTCTCGGGTGAAGGTTCTCTCGATGTTGATACGTGGATACAGGAATTTGAGGATTGTGCGCACGTGTTGAACTGGGATCAGCTGCAATTTTATATTTACGCCAAGCAATTATTAACGGGTGCCGCAAGGACTTTCGTCCGAAGTCAATCTGGGGTTAGAAATTGGGTGGCCCTTAAGGATACGTTGCGCAGGGAGTTTGGGGCAAGACCTTCGGCCATTTCTATTCATAGAATGCTAAAGAACCGGAGAAAGCGAAATGACGAAACGTTTAGACAATATTTGTATTCCCTGTTGGAGATAGGTGCACCCATTGGCTTGGACGATGCGAGTATTATAGAATATTTTATAGAGGGCGTCCCAGGTACCATGTCAAATAAGGCAATTTTGTATCAGGCTCGGACGTTGGATGAATTAAAGGAGAAACTGGACATTTATGCGAAAATCGTTTCATCGGAGAAGTCGTCAAACTTTAGAACCGAAAAACCGAAATCGGAAAAGTCCACACCGGGTATACGACCTGATGGCAGGAAGTGTTTTAAATGTGGAGAGGTAGGTCACATTTCCAAGGATTGTAGGTCAACAGTGATAACGTGTTTTAAATGCGCAAAATCTGGCCACAAGTCTTTTGAGTGTCCATCAGTTAAAAAAGAGAATGTGCACACCTTGCTCGACGACGTCCCTGCTAGGAGAATATTTAAGGAGATGACGATTTTGGGCAAAAAAGTGTCAGCGATCGTGGATACCGGTAGCGATATTAGCATTCTGAGTTTTAATACGCTTTTGAGTTTAACGGACTCTGCATACGAGCCCGTACAAAAGACGTTGACTGGAATTGGTGAGCGCACAATTAAGACCATGGGTTACATGAAGATGAGGACCAAGCTGGATGCCGTCGAGCTGGACATAACCTTTTACATCGTTAGGGATAGAGATGTACTATACTCCGCGGTTATTGGCAACGACGTTTTGAATCGGGTCGACTTGGTAATTGATTACGAGGGCGCAAAATTTAGGAATAAAATTCCGCGGGTGAACTTGAGCGGGGAAGTAAAACTGAGGGATAACACCGGTGGGGTAGGAGTTATTTACCCCGGAGAACATTGCCCGCCTCAGGAACCGACAATGGATATTTCTCCAATCGCGGAATTGGATCGAGAGTTTACGGAGATGATTCATTCAATAACATCGGATGCGAACAACAGTATTGAACTTCAGATGCAGCACTTAGATGAGCCTTTCCGTATGAATATTCAATCGGCAGTAGACAATTACCATTCACAGAAGCCAGCAGGGATTGTAACGGAAATGAAGATAATTTTATCCGATGATATTCCAGTGGCCAGTAGACCCAGAAGAACCTCATATGCGGACCAGCAGGTAATAGAGAAACAGGTCCAGGAATGGCTGGAAGAGGGCGTGATTAGAAAGAGCTTTTCCGAATATTCGTCGCCGGTGGTGTTGGTTGCCAAGAAGGATGGCACAAAGAGGTTGTGCTGCGATTACCGACGGATAAATAAAAAAATTGTGCGTGACAATTTTCCCATGGCTGTGGTCGATGATGTCATCCAGAGATTGCAACAGGCAAAGGTGTATTCGACAATCGATTTGAAAAACGGATTTCTACACGTACCGATTGCGGAGGAGTCGCGGAAATACACGGCGTTCGTTACTCAAAACGGGCAGTATGAATTCCAAGTCGTGCCTTTTGGAATTAGCAACTCACCAGCCGTGTTTTGCCGCTTTGTATCTGCTGTGTTCCAGGAATTGATTAGAGAAGGTACAATTGTGGTTTATATGGACGACATCGTTATATTGTCTAAGGATGAACGAGAAGGCATATATAATCTGCATAAAGTGCTGAAAGTCGCATCGTTAAATGGACTTCGCATTAAATGGAGTAAATGTCAATTTTTACAGCGCAAAATTAAGTTCCTGGGATATAACGTGGAGAATTCGTCAATATCACCTTCAGAGGAGAAGATCGTGGCTATTAGGCAATTCCCTATACCTGCAAATGTAGCGGCAGTACAGCGGTTTTTAGGGTTAACATCCTTCTTTCGTCGGTTTATACGGGATTTTGCCGAAATCGCGAAACCACTTTCGGATCTCCTGAGGAAGGAGGCAGTATTTAAGATGGGTGATGAGGAATTGTTAGCAGTGCAGCAGCTGAAAGCAGCCTTAACGAGTGACTCAGTTTTGAGGTTATACAATCCAAGGGCGGAAACCGAAGTTCACACGGATGCCAGCAAATATGGATATGGAGCCGTTCTTTTGCAAAAGGACTCTGAGGATCAAATGTTGCACCCTGTAGAGTACATGAGCCGAAAAACGACATCTTCAGAGGAGAAATACCACTCTTACGAGCTAGAGGTATTGGCCATAGTGGAAGCTTTGAAGAAATGGAGGATATACGTCCTGGGACTTAGAATTAAGATAGTCACCGATTGCAACGCATTCGCAATGACTATGCGTAAGGAGGACGTACCAGTCAGGGTCTCTAGGTGGGCTTTATTTCTCCAGGATTTCGACTACGAGATTGAGCATCGGTCGGGAACCAAGATGAGGCACGTGGATGCCTTGAGCCGCGCTTCATGTCTGATGATTCAGGATTCTTTGCGACATCGAATTAAGGATGCCCAGCAGAACGATGAATGGATAAAGGCTGTATGCAAGGTGTTAGAGGTAGGCTCATATGAGGATTACTATTTGAAGTATGATATTTTACACAAAGACCCAGCTAAAGAACTAATAGTGATTCCAACGGAAATGGAACGGGAAGTAATAGAAATGGCACACCGCCAAGGGCATTTTGCGGAACGTAAAACGAGGGACCTGATTGAGAGGCAATTTTTTATTCCCAAGTTGGAGTCTAAGGTAAAAATCGTGGTAAGAAGCTGCATAGAATGTCTGATAACGGAGGCAAAAACAGGAAGAAAAGAGGGCATGCTGGATCCGATCGATAAGGGGGAAGAACCATTTGTAACGTACCACATAGATCACGTAGGACCGATGGAGGCAACGCAAAAAAGGTATAATCACATCCTTGTTATAGTCGATGCATTCACAAAATTCGTTTGGCTTTATCCAACGAAGAGTACAACAAGCAAAGAAGTCGTAGAAAAAATGAGGAGACAGTCCGCCATTTTTGGGAACCCGAAAAGAGTAATAACGGATAGGGGTACCGCGTTTACCTCTAATGAATTTAGAGGGTACTGCACGGACGAGGGTATACAGCATCTGTTGATCGCAACGGGGGTACCCAGAGGAAACGGGCAGGTAGAGCGTATTAATAGAATAATCGTGCCCATGTTGGCCAAAATGTGTGCTGAGAATCCCACCCACTGGTATAAGTATGTTGATCGTGTACAGCAAATTATAAACAACAGTCCCTCCAGAAGTACCAAGGACACACCCTTTAAGTTGATGACTGGTATTGGTATGAGGACTAAGGAAAGCCCCGAACTAGGCAGAATGCTGGAGGAGTTCGCAATATCCGAGCTACAGAGCGAGAGACACCGGATGCGGGATATGGCGCGGGAGAACATATCAAAAATCCAGAAAGAGAATAAGAAAACGTTTGATAAAGGGAGAGTACCAGGACCGGAATATGAGACCGGTGAATTGGTAGCCATTAAACGCACCCAATATGGAGTCGGGATGAAATTACGCCCGAAATTTCTGGGCCCGTACAAGATAGTATCGAAGTTGGGACACGGAAGGTACAATGAGGAGAAGGTGGGTGACGGAGAAGGGGCAAGAAAATGTTCTACTGTCTTGGAGTATATGAAGCCGTGGAATCAGGCCTCGGGGCGAGGCCGACGTCAGGAGGGCCGAATGTAGGATGGGTCTTCTTTCCCACTGTACTTTATTGTACACGGACGCACGACAACGACGCATACATAGGTACTACACGAAACATGACATTCTTTAATAAAACACAAGAGAGTCAGAAGTGAACCAGCCGTCAAGAAATACACACGCGCTCGCGCATAGTAGCCGTTAATTATTATTTTATTTTAACATAATTTACATTCTTATAAGTTAACTCTAATTTGACAAATGAATTAAATAAACTTTAAACAATTAAATGTGTACGCTTTTTATTTGGATCCTACATAAATATATTATTTCTGTTTAGAGGCCTCAAAACAGGCCGTGCGATATTTCCCGCTGAATGAGAGTGTTTTGCAGTAAACAATTATATTTTACGCTCGCAAAATAAAAGAGCGTAAGCGTACATGTGAGTTTTGCTTACACAATTGTTTATGACGCTGACATTCCTGCTTTAAACCAGTGGTGTCAATTATGATTGTGTTGGTGCGCTTACTCTTGTCTCTTACATTCCCAGCGGGAGAAATCTGCGGTTGCGAGGCCTATTACTAGGCCTAATTAACATACATATTTAGCTATGGAGACTTTAGAGCAATTAATAATAATACAATTATCGAACAATTTTGAGTTATGGACAGACACAATCAGTTATTATATAAATAAATTTAATTTGGAACCAGCATTTCGCAAAAACTTTGCTTTTTTTTTTTGGAAAAATTGAGCACTTGACAGCATTTGAAGTCTTTTTACAACCTTATACAATTCTTTCCAATATTTTTAATTTTTTTGAAATTATTGTACAATGTTAAAAACAGAAACAAAGATAATAAATAATAAATATATTATTTCTGTTTAGAGGCCTCAAAACAGCCCGTGCGATATTTCCCGCTGAATGAGATTGTTTTGCAGTAAACAATTATATATTACGCTCGCAAAATAAAAGAGCGTAAGCGTACATGTGAGTTTTGCTTACACAATTGTGTATGACGCTGACATCCCTGCTTTAAAGTTTAAACCAAAGATAGGCAAACACATACATGTGTTTTTTGTAATAATGTTAGTGCTATATGACTCTCCCGCTCTCATTGTTCTGCAGCGTTGCCATAATTCTTTTTTTTTTTTTTTTTCAAAAATATTGCATATTAAACACACGTACGGAAGAAAATAATTCAGTGTCGCATGAGCAGTCATACTAAGAGGTTGTGTTGATGCTTTTTTTGTACACAAACAATTTGTATTGACGTTGTTATGGCATGCACACTTAAAAAATGTCTGATGAAGAAATGTTTAATAACTTTTTTTGTGCCGAAATTTTTTTTGGTAAAGTTGAATGTTTGATATGTCAGCAAAGTTTACCACGCACACGAAATTATTATTTGAATAGGCATTTTACTCTTTGTCATAGCGAATATCAAAATATATCTGATGATGAAAAAGAAACTTTAATTGTAGAGTTAAAGAAGCCATTTTATTAGAAAATTTTATTAGATAGTGAAGAATATAGGGCTGACGGAGATGCAGAACGTTACTCGAAAAAGAAAGCTTCTTTTGTTGTTGCTGCCGCTCTTGCTAGGCATTGCCGTGCTTTTTGAGGATGGCATATTTTTCAAGGAGGTATGTAATGAAGTTTTGGGATGTTTTGGTGTCAAAGCAGAAGAAATGCAAAAAATGATAAATGAGGTACCCATGTCCCCTCGCACAATTATTCGCCGAACTGAAAATATAAGTGCATTTATTTATTCAAATATTAAAAATAAAATTCTAAATTGCGAGTACTTTTCTATTTGCTTAGACGAATGTACAGATATCAGTGACACAGCACAGCTGATTTTATGCGTTAAAACGGAAGACAAAAACTTTAATATTAATGACGAAATGTTGGCACTGATTCCGTTACATCGCCATGTTAAAGGGAAAACTATTTTTGATGTTGTCAATGAAGAATTTTTTTTTGCTGCCAGAAGCAAGATGGTGCAAATGTAATGGCAGGAAAAAAAGATGGGTTTGTTGGTTTATTATTGCAAAATAATTTCGATATATATGCTTTTCACTGCATTATCCACCAGCAAGCACTTTTTACGAAAAACTTGAATTTATCGAATGCGATGCAAATTTTAATTAAAATCATAAACAAAATTCGTGGAGGTCATAATGCTTTGAACCACAGAAAATTTAAAGGATTTCTTGATGAGTTAAATTCTATGGCGATTTGCTATTATACACCGAAGTTCGATGGCTTAGCAAAGGACGCTGCCTTCAAAGGCTTTCTAGTCTTCGCGAAGAGGTGATTGCTTTTTTTTTTTTTTTTTTTTTTTTTCAAAGTAATATTACCATGATATTCGGGAATTACTTGCTTATTTGACAGATACCGATTTTTTACTAGATTTCGCATTTTTGACAGACATTACGGAATTTGTTAATCAATTGAACCTTCAGTTGCAAGGAAATAAAAAAACTATTTTTGAACTATTTTTTGCTGTTCAAACATTTAAAAAAAAAAAATAGAAATTTTAATAACAAATATAAAGAATAAAAATTTATCAAGTTTAAAAAGAACTTTCGAAGTTTTTAACAAATCTCCTAATATAAACAAATTGAATGAGTATGTATTGAAAAACATTGAAAACATTGAAAAACATAATGGTGACATAAAAGAAGAACTTAAAAAAATGCAAGTTGATTTATCTTTACCTCTAGAAAGTGGAATAAACTTCTGGAAAATATTAATGAAAACATATATCCAAAAACAAAAAATGAAATTCTAAAGATGTATTCGAGTGTGGATCAACGTTTATATGTGAATCTTAATTTTCTTTATTGAAGTTTATAAAAAATAAACACCGAAATCGTCTCACAGATGAACATCTCGAAGACCTCATGCGTATAAAATGTTGTCCCTACTGTAGTGTACACAAGAATTGGCACACCAAAACCTCTAGTAGTGACCACCCATGCATGCATTCTTGTGTAAGTGATCCGATAATAATCGAAGTTTGATTTGGAGTCATTGCCTTTGCATTTTTGCTAACGCAATGAATTTCAAAACAAACAAAGCGGTTGACTAATAAGTGGGTCAACTGTTTTGCATTACAATGAGTAAGGAGCATGCAAATAATTAAGCCCCTCCTTTCACATACTGCACAAGACTGCATGAGGAAAAATGTGACGTAGATAAGTAAGTAGTAATTATAGATTTGATAAGTAGAATAAGTTATAAATTATTGAGTGGATTGAGAAACCACTCAATCTTTGTTAATTGTAAAATTTTAGATATAAGAAATGAAAATTGAAAAATAAAAATTAATCTAAAACTGGAAACAGAAGAATAAAGTTCTTTCTATTGGACATAGCTAAATAAGCCAGACAAGGGAAAACATTACATGGCGATCCTGCCGGTTTCGATCCTGAAGGAAGCATTTGCCAAGAAGGAAGTTAATTGCTGAGAAGGAGGTTAAAAAAAAAAAAAATATATAAAATACAAACTAAAAATAATATTGTGTGTAAAAGTAATATTGTATATAAAATACAAACTAAAAATAATATTGTGTTATTTGACCAGAAAGTGCATGGGCATGTCTGGCAAATGAAAAACAGAATTTTGTTTTTTTTTGAAAGTGCAGAAAGTGCATGGGCATGTCTAGCATATCAAAAAAAAAAAAAATTTTTTTATAAATCAATAAATACTTTTTCAATTTTAAACCAAGACTAAAACAAAAGAACAAATATACACAGCAGTTATTTTTTTAAGTAGAAAAAAAAAGAATACATCAGACATTATCTGTTTCTGCGTGGAAATATTTAACAATTAATTATGTGATGCTATTGTTGCTTACGTTTTTTTTTTTCAAAGTGAAGGCTTGATACGTGAGAGCTTAAATGTCTGCGGAACAACCATTAGAAGAAATATTGAAAGAACTAAGAGCTGCCGAAGAACGCTGGCAGAAGTTGTTAAAAGAAAATCAAGAAAGAACAGAAAAGTCTAAAAAACCGGAGATTCTTAATATTGGTCCTAGACCAATAAAAATAAAAGCAAAATTGGTTACACAAGAGCCATTTATTCCAGTCATAAAAATCCCAAAAATAAAAAATAAATCGAGGTGATTGGTTAAGCCGGATGAAGCAAACACTTAATGTTTTGAAGTGCGAGTTAAGTACAACAACCAACCCAGAAATAAGGGCAAAAATTGAAGAAAAAATTCTAGACACAAAACTTGCGATAAAAACTTATAAAAAGGAAAAAAGAAATGGGCGTCACCCCAACAAAAATAACTGAAACTGTAACGGCTAATGTTCCAAATGCCATAAGCGTGAGCGTGGAAGTAGTCATTTTGATTTGCATAGCAGCAACAATAGTAATCATAGTAAAATACTTAAAAAAATACGTAGAGAAACAGATAAGACGTCAGATAATAAGAAGTATAGTATAAAATAAAACACTATATAGGATAAAAGAAAACTTTGTAAAAATTTATACAAAACAAGAAACCAAAAAATTGAAAAGAAAAAAAAAAGAAAATTGTTAATTCTAAATGGTAGGTCCAATTTGGGGTAATAAAATGGGTAATCCTCAGAGTAAGGTAGATATACAAGAAAACATTGTTATGAATGGAAACGCCAATAATTCGATGGTCGTTATGCCAGATAACATAAAAATCATTATTATAATATCAGTAATACTACTCATAGCCTATAAGATAAATAAATATTTTAAAAAATATGTAATGAAACATAAGTATAACAACAACAATAATGTTGCTATAGATAATGTTTAAGAATAAAAATATATAAATAAACATGAAACAATTCAAAATTATTACATAATATAATTATGAGAAGGAGTACTTAACAGTTGTAATTTTTTTTTAGAAGACAGTAATCTGACATAAGAAGAGAGAATAGATTAAAGGTTTATAGGTCTACAGGGCAAACCAACGTTACAGGATTTATATGAAAATGCTAAATGGACAGCATATATGAAAAATTAAACAGTTTTATATCCAACGCTAAGAAGTCTCTAAGCAAGGGCTATACATTAGATACAATAGGATCAAAGAAGAAGGAACTAGAAAAACTAGAAGAGTATTTTATAAAATTGTTGGCAGACACTAAATTATCTCGAGAAGAATTACAGCGACAGACTGCAAAGTTTAGACAAACTAAAGAGGAAGCATTGGAAACCCTCAAATTACACGAAGATAAACTTGCACAAGGCAGTAATACACAGACATTAGGGACAATAGTTAGAAATCCCATCAATATGACGGAGGAAAACCTTAATGCTGCCGAATTGGCATCAATCTCGAAATTAATAGCGACCTTTGAAGGAACAAAGACAGAATTAAATCCATTTTTAGCGAATTTAGAGATTCTCAGGGATACGTTCCCAACAAACAAAAGAGTTTCATTTTTCAACTTTGTATACAAAACAAAGTTAACACTCAAAGTGCAGAACAGATTAAGGCAAACAAGAGTTCCAACTTGTATAGACACTTTAATCGCAACATTAAAAGAGATTTATAAACCAAAGAAATCACCCAATGTAATTCTAAATGAACTAACGAGAATTACACAAACTGAATCAATACAGAAATTTGCTGATAGAATAGAACAACTCACGATGGAGTTAAATGAGATACAAATTAGTACCTTAGGGGAAGAAAACAGAAGTGTAATTTGTGAGACAAACGCTACAATCGCATTTAATTCTTTTAAAAACGGACTCAGTAGTAGAGAGATTGTAAGAACTTTAGAAGCAAGCAGAGTAAAGAAACTCAATGAAGCTATAGAAATAGCAACAGAAGTCTCTGCCGACATTAGGCAAAATCAAATAATGTTTCAAACTAGTCAACCGAGAAACAAAGTTAGGAATTTCTATAATAATAGGAATAATACCAACACTAATTATTCACACAACAGAAACAACAATTATAACAATTTCAATAGAAGTAACAATGGAAACAGATATCCTAATAATAACAACAATAGATTTAACAATAACAGTCAGGAGAGAAACAATTACAATAATAGAACAAATCGTAACGGGGTAAATAACAGTGATAGAGGTAACTATATGAGGAACAATAGTAACCGCGGACATAATAACAACAACAGAGACATTAACAGAGACAACAATAGAAGCAATAATAATAACAACACATATCGCAACAGTAATAACCATCGTAATAATAATAGAGGACGAAATGCATTTTGTGTACAGGAACAGGGAAACGGGACAAATCCGGAGGTAGCATACCACCAGGTATCTTCGGATCAGAGCGAATAAATTCTAACCAAATATTTAGCATTTCATCTGATCTCAAGAACTATATTAAACTAAATGTATTGAACACACATCGTGTTTTAACATTTCTGATAGATACGGGTGCAGACGTATCTCTCTGCAAAGAAGATTTGTTACCAGAGCACGATGAAGATCCAGATGACTATTGCTGTTTAACAGGAATCACTAGGGAAGAAATAAAATCGTTAGGTTCCACAGAATTATCTATAAAAATTGATGAAACAATATTTAAACATAGAATACATATGATTAGAGAAGATTTTCCCATTGGCACTGACGGCATAATCGGACGTGATTTTTTACTAAAATACAATTGCAACATAGACTATGAGACATTTATACTTACTGTCAACGTAGGAGAAGACATTTTTAAATTGCCGATATATGACAACAGATTTGGTGTAAAATTTGTGAAAATTCCACCAAGAAGTGAGATTATAATACCATTTGATATAGACATTAAAGAAGATGCAGTAATATGCAATAGAGAAATAATAGAAGGTGTATTCCTGGCAAACGCCATAATTCCAAAAAATGGAAACAATCATATAAAAATACTAAATGTTTCAAATAACCCAGCAATAATACATAATTTGAAGATAGAAACCACTCCATTAGAGGATTATAAGATATACAGAACTAGTGAAAGTAGGATTAAATGTGATGAGGAACGATTCAATCGAATCTTAAAAGAACTCAATATAGACAACCCAGATAACGTAGCAAAAGAAAGTTTATTAAAAATTCTTAAGAGATATCAGTCAGTATTCCATTTAGATAGTGAAAATTTAACAACAAACAATTTTTACAACCAAACTATCCATTTAAATGACTCAAATCCAGTTTACATAAAAAACTATCGTTTACCACAAACGCATACAGAGGAGATAAATAATCAAGTCAAAGGGCTATTAAAACAAAAAATCATAGAACCCTCTATAAGCCCATACAACGCTCCACTTTTGTTAGTTCCAAAAAAAGGACAAGACGATCTAAAGAAATGGAGGTTAGTTGTGGATTTCAGGAAACTGAATGACAAGATAGTAAATGACAAATTTCCCTTAACACGACTAGATGACGTTTTAGATAAACTGGGTAGAGCCAAATATTTCTCTACTTTGGACATGACAAGTTCATTCCATCAAATCAAACTTGATCGGGATTCAAGACCGTATACCGCTTTTTCAACTCCAAATGGTCATTTCCAGTATACCAGGTTACCTTTTGGATTGAAAATATCTTCAAATAGTTTTCAGAGAATGCTGACAATAGCATTGTCCGGATTGGAGTCTGAAGCATTTCTATATGTGGATGACATAGTTGTTTTTGGATATAGCTTACAACATCACAACGATAACTTGATTAATGTTTTCGACAGATTATCTAAATATAATCTGAAACTGAATGCAAGCAAGTGTTGTTTTCTTAAACCAGAAGTAGTATACTTGGGGCATTTGATAACATCAAACGGTATCAAACCAGACCCAAGCAAGTATGAAGCAATTTCAAAATATCCAATTCCGAGTAGTGCTGACGACGTAAGAAGATTCGTGGCATTTTGCAACTACTATAGAAGATTTATCAAAAATTTCGCAGACATTGCTACTTGTCTAAACAAATTATTGAAGAAGGGCACAAAATTTGAATGGTCTCAAGAATGCCAAGTAGCATTTGAAACTCTAAAAAACAAACTAATCAGTCCACCGATTCTACAATATCCAAATTTTGACGAAACATTCGTCCTGACCACTGATGCATCGGATTTCGCTCTAGGTGCAGTTTTATCTCAAGGTCCAATAGGTGAAGATCTACCAATATCCTATGCAAGCAGATCCCTCAATAAACATGAGAAAAATAAACCCGTGATTGAAAAAGAATTACTAGGCATTTATTGGGGAATACAATTTTTCAGACCATATCTGTTTGGAAGAAGATTTACAGTTGTCACCGACCATAGACCATTGGTATCACTATTCTCACACAAAAATCCTAGTTCAAAATTAACAAGAATTAGATTAGAGCTTTCAGAATATGACTTCGACATAATATACAAAAAGGGGGCAAAGAACACAAATGCAGATGCACTGTCAAGAATAGAAATTAATTCTGACATATTGAAAGACATGATACCATCAGAGAATGATGAGAGGATAAAGAAAACACTAGTAGTAACAAGAGGTATGAGCAAAAAGTCATCAGAAAATAATAATATCATAAGCGGATCTCACAACGAGTCTGATCAACTCTATATGTGGGACTGCATTTCCATCAATGATATTAAGCGCGCAAATAAATTGAAATTTATATTAGAAAATAGGCCAATAAACAATATTAATGAACACACAGTAGAGTGTGATATAGAAAATAATGAAACACGTGTTAGATGTAGCGATAATCCATTGTATTTAGGTACTCTTATGGAGAAACTATCATCATATTTAAAGAAAGTAAGAAACATGAAAAATAGGAAATTTGCAATCGAAAAAAATGATGCAATATTTAGTATAATTCCCGCGGAAGATTTTAAGGCCAAATACAATAAGTATTGTAAAGAAAATAAAGATGACATAGTAATACTATTATATAAAAAACCTCAGAATATTCTAGAAGAGAATAGAAAGCTAGACCTAATAAAATTATATCATGACACACCCCAAGGAGGTCATTTCGGAGTAAGAAAGACTCTGTTGAAATTGAAACAAAAATACATTTGGAAAGGTATGAATAAAAGCGTAAAAGACTATGTATCTAAATGCGATCTTTGTCAAAAAAACAAACAAATTAGACACACTAAAGAACCGCTTAAAATAACAGACACACCAACAAATAGTTTTAACACTATAGTAATTGATACAGTTGGTCCACTACGTCCAACAAATAACTATAGGTACATACTTACAATACAATGCGAATTGACAAAATACCTTATTGCTTGTCCAATGGAGACAAAAGAGGCGAAGTCAATAGCAAAAGCATTGGTAGAAAATGTAATACTCAAATATGGAATTTTTAGTGTACTCAAATCAGACAGGGGGACAGAATTCACAAATGAATTAATGAAAAACATATGCGAACTATTGAGAATAGAGCAAAAATTTTCGACTCCATACCATCATGAGACTTTAGGAACTGTAGAAAGGAATCACAGGGTACTAAACGAATATTTTCTATCCTTTGTAGAGAATGATAATTGGGAACAATGGATACCTTATTACACATTCGCATATAATACGACTCCTCACGTCGACACTGAATATTCACCTTTCGAGCTAATTTTCGGGAAGTTACCAAGTTTACCTGGGGATGAAGTCATGAATCATCCAAAGGTTTATGACTTTGAAAATTACGCCAATGAATTAAAAAGTAGATTAAAATATTCTTTAGAAAATGCTAGGATTATGATAGATAAGATAAAAAGAAAGAGACAATTAGAATCATACAATAAAATAAACAGAATAAAATTAAACTTAGGAGATTTAGTATTAATAAAAGTAGAAAATAGAAAGAAAAATGAAAATCCATATAAAGGACCATATAGAATAGTTAACATAGATGACTTAAACATAACTGTTAATATAAACAATAAAGACAAAGTTTTTCACAAGAATCTACTAAAGAAATACAAAAGCTAAAGAAACGTCAAATTATTAATGACTGACCTAAGACAACAGTTAACCTACATATGTACATGTATAAAAAAAAAAAAAAAAAAAAAAAAATTTTTTTTTACTCAAGTTTCAAAATTAACACTCTTTGCTAAAAATGTAAAACAATGAAAAATAAAAACAATGTTTATTAAGAACATTAAGTTACAATAAGCAAATCATTATTTAGTGCAAAGAACTTTAAATTAAATAAACAAAAATTGTCACATTGAACAAATAAACATACATACATACAAATAAAGAAACAAAATGTAAAAATGAAAAATATCTTTAAATTAAGTAAACAAAAAAAAATTTTTGTCACATTTAAAAAAAAAATTTTCTGCAATTTTTGTATAAACAAAAATTCCATAAATTTTTCTAAAGGGTGAGGGTGTAGTGTACACAAGAATTGGCACACCAAAACCTCTAGTAGTGACCACCCATGCATGCATTCTTGTGTAAGTGATCCGATAATAATCGAAGTTTGATTTGGAGTCATTGCCTTTGCATTTTTGCTAACGCAATGAATTTCAAAACAAACAAAGCGGTTGACTAATAAGTGGGTCAACTGTTTTGCATTACAATGAGTAAGGAGCATGCAAATAATTAAGCCCCTCCTTTCACATACTGCACAAGACTGCATGAGGAAAAATGTGACGTAGATAAGTAAGTAGTAATTATAGATTTGATAAGTAGAATAAGTTATAAATTATTGAGTGGATTGAGAAACCACTCAATCTTTGTTAATTGTAAAATTTTAGATATAAGAAATGAAAATTGAAAAATAAAAATTAATTTAAAACTGGAAACAGAAGAATAAAGTTCTTTCTATTGGACATAGCTAAATAAGCCAGACAAGGGAAAACATTACACTACAAGTTGGACATAGATGAAGTAATCAAAAGTTTTGAATAAGTTAAGTTCTTCTCTTGTGTCACCATTATGTGTTTCAATTGTACATCATAATTGATTATAATGAAGTTCGATCAAGCCTTTAAAAGGCAAAAATGTTGTAAGAAATATAATACTAAAACTGAAAGAAAAAAATTGTTAAGTAAAACTGAACAATTTACAATAAAACTCATTTTTTAAACAAAGAACTTATTTAAAAAATACTCATTTTTTAAACAAAGAACTTTTTTAAAAAAAATTTTTTTTTTGACAGAAAAACAAAAAAAATTATAAGAACTATAAAAAAAACTTTTTTTTTAATATAAAACAAAACCTTATTTTAACAAAAAAAAAAATCACGACTGCTCATTCGAGACTGAATTGATTTGTTTTTTTTTCTTCCATACGTGTGTTTAAGTCAGCGTTGCCAAATGTGCAGATTTATCTGCATTTTGCAGTTTTTCTAAGCAATGGACAGTTTGGAAGTTTTTTGTTAAAAAAGTAAGTTTTTTTGTAAATTGTGCAGATTTTGCAGTTTTTCCATTAACATTTTTTAATATAAATTTTCTTATATTATTTTTTATTTCTGAGGCCCTTATCTTACCTAATTTGCTTAACACATACTCGTATAACAGAAGAGTCAAACAAAAAACACAATCCGCTTGGGAAACACGCACTTTTCGTAAACAAATAAACCATCCAAACCTAATTAATAATTTTTCAATTCTAATAAAATATGATGCGTCGTTTCCCACTTGACTGCAAAATTTTCACTTAAATGACTAAATTTAGCACTAGGTAGCGCAAACAATTTGGAAAATATACAACATTTCGATTTTTCTACAAACATGATTGAATCGTTTGTCAAATACCCCAAATTACAACGCATGAGTCTGGTACAAACATACAATTTTGACATATTTGCCAAGCCGTTTGAGTAGTTTATTTGGCTTTTCTTTTGAAAGTTTAATTTAGTCCCTGTTTACATTTTGTGATTTTTGAGTTTGTATTCTAAACTTTTTATTGCAGCTTCTTTTCATATGTATATGTTCACTTGAAAAATTGCAAATCTGATCCCGAACTAAAATTAAATTTGTATTAAATGAGCAAACAAAACCAATCGCAAGACTACATTTCGTTGTGTACCCTAACTAGAAAGTACCGATATTCGTTAATAATTAATATTGAATTTGTTTCTGTATTACACATGTGTAAAAAAAATAAGTAAATTAAATATATCTATATTTTTTTTGTTGCTATTTTTATGTGCAGTTTTTTTAAGTTAAATTCAGTTTTGTTTTTCCGAAGATGCAGTTATTTTCCAAAAAATATGGCAACGCTGGTTTAAGTACGTGTAAATAAGAGAATAACAAAGCGCCCATGGGCGGCCTTTTGCCTATCTCTGCTTTAAACACATTCGAAGACACGGCAACATGGCTGCAGGTTCTTGTCTATGCTAATTTTGTCGTTGTAGTCAAATTAAACTAACTTTTATTTTTGTACGCTACAAAACAGAAAATGTGTTGCTAATATAATCAAAAATTAGAAGAATTAGTGCTCAAAAAAAATTATTTTTTTGTAAAACATCAAAGAACCGGATTGAAACAAGAATATAAGCGCGGCTCACCACCAAATCTATATTATTATTACTGTTTAGTATCCTTAAAAGAAGTTATATAGGAAGATGTTTGTCACGCCAACGCTCTTAGTTTAAGAGCTATAGGTCGTAAAAGTTTCAAAATTCTTGATCCATATCTCTTAAGGTATAAACTGATTCTTAGCAGGAAGGGTATCATTGAAAAATTTAAAGTGCTTTTCACATAATGTTTTAAGCACACCGAGTTATTAAAACATTAAGAGCCCATTTCAAATGCTCATACTTCTTGACTGATTTTTTTTTTTACAAAATTATTAAATTATGTCGATATAACAATAATTATTTAATAATAATATACACTTGTTAAAAAAGTTATTAGGGCTTTGATTAATACATTTTTTCTGTATTGCGAGTCTTCGCCCTTCCGGAGCACTTTTCAAATAATTACATATTACTATATTTAAATATGTAACAAGTGCATAAACTATTACCATTATATATTTTAACTCAAACTTATAAATGAATTGTGTAGTTTTCCAAAACAATTTTTAACCCAAATAACTTTAAATTTTATATGATGGTGTTTCTAAAAAATATAGCACACAAAAACTTGAAGTGTTCTCTATAATGAGGAAATATTATTATACATAACGACAAAATTTTAAGATAAATGCTCTTAAGGGGTTAATAAATCGGTATATTTAATACATCATATGAAATGCGTTTCGAAAGACTTTATGATGATACCAATACTTTAAAGATTCTGATTAATTTTTTTTTCTTCCTATACTATTGATAAAGTGCTCTTTTACGACCTATAATTCATAAACAAAGTGCGTTGAACCAAAAAATTACAGTAGAATCGCGATAAAGTTAATCTTACGAACTTTTCAGATCGTATTAATAAAAAAGTACTGATTTATATTTTAATTATTGATTATATTTTAAGCCGAAAGTTGAGAGTTTAAACAAAATTGAGCAATACATTAAAGAAAACTATCGGCGTTGTATTGCCATCTCAAAAATAAAAACGAAACGTCACAAAATTCTCGAGGCTGTAAAGAATACATAGGAAAAAGCACACAGGAAAACTTTACATAGACCGAAATATGCCGATCTTAAAGCAAGTTTGTACAAATGTTTTTCTTGAAGCAACGAAAACGTAATTACGCAATGACTGTTCTAATTACAATATCAATAGCTTAGCGCGAGTTCGTGTAGCTGCAACCTGAAAAGACAATAATGTCAGTAATGAATGGCTGGCAAAGGTTTAGAAAATACACAGAATTCGCTATCTGAAAATTTTTGAAGAACTAATTTTCTGACAAACGTCATATATAGCACCTAACACATAATACATGACTGATTGTATAATTATTAATTATAAATTGTAGTTCAAGAGCAGTTGTGAACTTGAAACCAGCCGGTACAAATTAGATCTAAGTTTCTTTTTTTGTATTGATGAAAACTAAGTCATTGAAAAAAATATAGGTACATATGCTTATTATTTCATTTTTTACAATTTAAGCCCGCTTAGAACAGTTAATAAATAAGACGAAAAAGTTAACAACCCTTATGGTATTTCAGTTTACTTTTTCGCGATTCTACTGTATTTTAGGATTTTTTATTCAACCTGCCGTGAAGATGATATTCTTTATGAGTTGCAAAAACAACAAAATTAAAATATTTAAAATGTTTTTAATAAATTCATTTGTTTTTACGTTAAAAAATGTATCACAAATATTTATATTTTTGTTGGCTTAAATTAAGTTTGTGTACGAGTCTGCAATAATGCATGTTGTTAAATTTATAAATATTAAAAATGATAGTGGCACCACTGAAATTTAAAAACGTCATTAAAAAAACACAGCTGTTTATATTGTTTCAATTGTAGCTGTCGTCTTCAAAATAATTCAGTAGCAGATTACGCGACTACAATTGCAGTCTGCAGCATTTGTAGTCGTGTGTTAGTGTTGCCTGCTGTCTCGATTGTGTTTAATGCATGAGTTTCGGTAACATTCGTGTTGTGTGTGTGAAAAACCCGAAAAGTGCTCGGCCCCTGGAGGCATAGCGTGATGATCAGAGCTGCCATTTTTGGTTATTTCTAATGTGGAGATGTGAATATTTTTTTCATTTTGGTTACTTTTTTTCTAAAATATTAATACGTATGCATATGTTTTTCTTGATACACTTGCAATTTAGATTTTTTTAACCCATTTGCGCCCAATTTTTATTTTTAAGGTTGTTAGCTAATTTCGAAAAATATAATTTTATTTATTTCAATTTATTCAATTATTAATTATTAAATTATTTGTTCATGTCACCAAATGGGATCATTGGGCGCTAATGAGTTAATATTTAACCATTTTATTTACATGGTGGGTTATTGCGTATATTGATTCCAAGGAAATTATTTACGACTTCGAACAATGTGACTTTGCACTACGATTTTCTCATTATTTGATTAAAATGAACGGAAGTTCTTTATACTTTATCGCAAACAAAAAATTCCTTTCAGAACAGCTTCCAGATATTTTTTAGGATTTTTGCTAAGAAAAAAATTGCCAAATGTGATTTTTATATTAGAAACTGCCATGTTCTGAAATTGAAATCAAATGATTTCAATTATTTTTTTTTAAATGAGCGTAGTTTTTCTGATTTTAAGAGTTGTAAAGATAAGTGGTACTTAAAGTAGAAAGTGCATATATCACGCGGAATCGATTTTAAAAAATGATTGTAAAAGTACAAAAATGTAGATTTGGTGTTTCTAAAACCTTGAATATAAGTAAAATGTTTTAATATCCACTATTTCCAGTAGTATATATTAATATATATGGATTGTTGGCAACGCTATGCCTAAGTAATAGACGCGTGTTTTGTTTTCCGCTTAATTTTTCATTAGCTTTTTGTTTTTAATATCATTTATTAACTATCAATAACTAATTAAATTATTTGTATATTCAATAATTTGAAAGACTTTTTTTCTGGTGATGGTTTTATTGTGTTGATTATGCACTGATCTTATTGATCTTATTGCTGCTGTTGTACTTATATACATTCTTTGCTGTTTTTATCAAGTACGCCATTTTTTTTTTGGAGTTTAGAAACATATCTGATACGAAAAATACAATTAATAAATTTAAAATGGCTCATGGAAAGAAAATTGATAATTGTGGGATTTGCAAACATAATATTGGTAATCGCTCCTGTATATTATGTGACATTTGTTCTGTCTGGATACATGCCTCCTGTGCTGAAGAAGATATACCTAAATTTGATGAATTAGATGCAATGTGTTTTATTTGTGCGCCTTGCAAGGATAATGTGTCTTGTGGTAATAATCGGGATGAGATTTCTAATTTAAATAAAAGATTTGATGACTTATGCTCCAAATTGGACATATTTTTTACCAAACAAAATGATGAGCGTGATTCGATAAAAATGGCGATTGTGGATGCTGTGTCTGACCTTAAAGATGAAATGTCTACTCGTTTTGAAGCAGTTAAAACTGATATTGTGGAGTGTAACAATGCTATCAAACAGGTGAAATCTGACGCAGTTAATATGGTTTCAGAATTGAGGGTGGAAAATAATTTACTTCATTTGAAATTAAATCGTTCTGACATTATGGTTAGTGGTTTGCCTGAGTGTTTACATGATATTAGAAACACTGTTGTTGATTCGCGGTGTTTTTATGAAATATCTACTACTTCCACTGATATAAATCATGCATGTTATATTAGAAATAAAAAGCGGTACTTGTGAGATTTAAAAATGTTTTGGTGCGTGACAAGGTTATGGAGAAATACTTTAAAAAAATGAAAACTCAACCTTTGAAAGCTTCTTCTTTTGTAATAGACCCAAACATCCCAAAAGCATTGTTTGAAAAACGAGTCTTTTTGAATGATCATTTTACTCCTGCGGCAGGGAAATTGAATTCACTGTGCATGAACTACGGCAAAATAAAAAGATATTGAAATTTAAACTAATAAATGCTGCTAAACCGGTTGCCAAATTTACTCTTTTGAATAATAATATTGTTGAATATAATGCTGAGGGATGTGCCAAATTGCTGAGAACTGGAGCTGTTAATCATCCTGTACATTTGTAATTATAAGTATAATTTCTTTTTCAATCCTTTGTTTTCTTTATTATCTATAAATTATGGATTTTATACTTTGTTAAATAATTTTAAATACATAGATTTATAATTTTTGAGCCATTATTACAACTTCCTGCTAGTTATGGATTCTATTTGGGTTATTTTAAAGCAAATAGACAAAATAATATTTGCTTTTGTTTACTATCTTTAATTAACTATTTGTAACTTTGACAAATACATTTGTTAGTATAACTGGTCATGTAACTGGTTTAAATATGGTTAGTGATATACTTTACCATATAATAATTATTATTTAGTTGGTTTTGATAGTATTTGCAATTGTTGATCTCTTTTCTCTTTAGCGGCTAATATTAAGAATGATATTTTTGATATGAATAATTTTCTAAATTTTGGTAATTTTTTAAAATTTTTTAATTTGAATATGTTTGTACTTTTATATCCGTTTTGGTTCCCCACTCTAGCGTTCTGTTTTTCCTTTAGTGTCTATTAATGATAACTTGGGTCCTGTTATCAGTGGTGACTCTTTTTTACAGTCGGTGTTCAAAGATGATGCTAATAGATTAAAGATTGGTCATTTAAATTGTCGAAGTCTGAGGCCATCTTCTAACTCTGTCAAATTGGATGAGATTAGGACTATCATGATGAATAGAGTTTTTAATATTTTTACAGTGTCAGAAACATGGCTAAATGAGACTGTTTCAAATAGTGCTGTGGACATTCCAGGGTATATTTTTTGCCGAAATGATCGGCTTACTAGGGGAGGTGGTGTAGGCATCTTTGTTTCTAAGGGTATACAATTCAAAACTGTTTTTAGGTCTTGCTTAGCTCAGCTCTGTGAATCACTATTTATTGAGCTTTTCTTTGAGAGCGTAAAAATCTTAGTTGGCGTTGTTTACTTACCTAGTGGTAATTTGTCTGTTTTTGAGAGTCAACATCATGATATTCTTTCAAGATATAGTAACATAATTGTTTTTGGGGATTTTAATTGTAACTTATTTAAAACGTCCAGATCTAACTTAATGCGATCGCTTTGTATGAGGGCTAATTTATCAATTGTACATAACTCTAAACCTACCCATTATGACTTGGCTAGTGACTACTTCTCTTATTGACTTTTTCCTAGTAAGTGATGTCTCCATGATTCGTTTTTCTTCCGGCACCCAACAGAGTGTCACTCTGTTTCTTGAGCCCAGCTCCTGTAGCCTTCCCCGGCATTCCGCCACCAACTTCGAGGACAATTTCCAGGAAGAGAGTGCCTTAATGGCCGCTTGGCTATCAGTGAATATCGCAATGTTGTTTCCTATCATTCCCTTGTTAAGAATGTTGCTACAGCACACATCAATGGCGTGGATCTCGGCCTGGAATACACTTGGTGTTCTTCCCATGGCTATCGAGATTCGCGTGTTTGGTCCAAATACCCCAGCACCCACCCCGTGCTCCGATTTGGATCCATCAGTATACCAGCGTAGTCCCTGGTTACCATCACAGGGGTTTCCACTGTCCCAAGCTCCCCCATTTGGGAGGATCGTGGTAAACCTTCTGTTAAAGCTGAGTTCCGTGGTCTTAATGTCCGCCCTTGTGCAGACCGACGTGTCCATTGACCCCATCTGCCAGTCCGGATGTTTGTTGGATCCTAAGGAGACTCGATATTGCGACCTTCCTTATATGGATGTGTAATGGCAAGATGCCCAAAATAGTTTCAAGTGCCGCTGTTGGACATGTGCGCATCACCCCCGTCAGAGCTACACAGACCATTCTCTGTAGCCTTCCGCACTTTTGAATCGCCGACACCTGCTGGATCTTTGGCCACCATACCAGGGATCCATAGGTGATTATCGGTCTAATCATCATGAAATAAAGCCACTTAATCATGCTAGGGCCAAAGCCCCAGGTCTTCCCAAAGAAGCTCTTACAGGCCCAGAAGGCCCTAAGTGCCTTCTTCAGGGTCGCATCCAAGTGCGAGTTCCAATTTAGCCGTTTATCCAGGACAATTCCCAGGTACTTGACTTCATTGGAGTACTCGATTTCCGTCCCATTCACTGACAGTCTACCCAATCTGTGCTTATATCTTCTCGTGAACGGGACCACGACCGCTTTTTCGGGGTTGATGTTCAGCCCCCTTTCATGGCACCATTTGAGAACCTTGTCGAGAGCACCCTGCATCACCTCAGTGATTGTTCTCTCGAATTTTCCGGTCACAATGATGGCCAGGTCGTCCGCATAACCAATGGCCCGCAGGCCGTATTCCTCAAGTCTGACGAGCAGGTCATCAATCACAAGTCACCATAGCAGGGGAGAAAGTACCCCACCCTGTGGACAACCTTTAACAGCACTAATGCTGACGCTAGCGTCATCCCAAGAGGCGGTAATTCTTCGTTGTCTCAGCATGGCGCCGATCCAATTAATGGTATAATCATCTATCCGCTTTTGCGACAAAGCATCCTTGATAGAGTCGTAACTTGTGTTGTCGAAGGCACCCTCCACGTCAAGAAAAGCACATAGTGCAATATCCTTGTTGTTATGTGCCTTCTCTATTTGCGCAACCAGATGGTGCAATGCTACTTCCGTCGACCTACCCTTCTGATAGGCGAACTGCGTTCCGTGCAATGGCGCGGAGATTCTCAGCTCGTCCCGGATGTGCAGGTCCAGTAGCCGCTCAACAGTTTTAAGCAGAAATGATGTGAGGCTAATAGGCCTATAGGACTTCGGCTTCTCTAGCGGCTTGTTGCCAGATTTGGGGATAAACACCACTCTGACCGATCTCCACGCGGTCGGAATATGACCCCAGGTGAAGCTAGCCTTAAACAGACCAATTAGCGGGAAAATCCCGTCACCACCTGGTGACTTATAAGGGCTAAAGGAGCCAACTGCCCAGCGAACCCTATCCTTGTCGAAAATTCTACCGGCCAATCCCCTGGCTCGTCCAGCTCCTGGGATTGCCGCTTCGATCTCCGCGTGTTCATTGCCCGTCACAATAGTAGAGCCTGGGAAATGAACTTGTAGCAGGGTTTCCAGAGTTTCTCTACGATTCGTAGTGAAGGTACCATCTGTTCTCTCCACTATGGCCACTCCATTGGAGTGTCCTTTGGCCATTACTCTATGAAGCCTTGCCGCATCAGGGAGGTTTGCTATGCCACTGCAAAAGCTCCTCCATGCATCCCTTTTGGATTTGCGTAAGGATCTGTTGTAATCAGTAAGAGCACATTTGTACTCCTGCCAATTCTTAGTCTTCTTTGCCTTGTTGAATAACCTTCTGACCTGTCGCCGTTTCAGTTCGAGAGTATCGTTCCACCATGGAGTTCTACGGCTGGAGCTGAAGTTGCGTATGGTCGTGCTCTCCCGAAAGGATGAGATCAGTGTATCCTCTACAAGGTTAGCTGCTAGCTCAATATCATCGACTGACCCGATGTCGGTCATTAGGAGCCCAGCCTAGCGGCTGACGAGGGACTGGAACTCCTTCCAGTCCGTTCGTCTAGGATTAAGAGCGCCTTTGCGCAGATCCGCCCTACCCGGTATGTCGAACCGTATATGTTGATGGTCCGACAGCGAGGCCTCATCCGTTACCCGCCAGTTACGAATTGAGTCTCGCAGGGCGCCGCTGACCAGTGTGAGGTCCAGTACCTCCTCTCTGATTGCATTAATAAAGGTCGGCTTGCAGCCGACGTTAGCTATGTCTAAGTTAGTACCTACCAGATAGTCCAGTAATAACTCACCTCTTTTGTTTATGTCACTGCTACCCCAAACGGTGTGATGAGCGTTGGCATCGCAGCCAAGAATTATCTGCTTACCATGCATACTGCAGTGACGTACCAGGTCCACCACCGCCTTCGGTGGAGCAAATTCTTCTTCGCCGGGGAAGTATGCCGTCGCTACGACGATCTCCGACGACCCCCATTCTGTGGGTATATAGATCTGTGCAGCCACTAGATCTCTGAAAATAAAATTTGTCAATGGAATAATTTCAACACTCTTGTCGACAAGTAACGCAGTGCGTGGTTTGTCCACTGACCGATCATAGATCAACTTACTTGAGAGGGATTGTAGGCCCCGGACCAGGCCACCACTGACCCACGGCTCTTGCAAAAGCGCAAGACCGATGTTCTCCTCGGCGAATATCCTACACAGTGTGGCCGACGCCCCTTTGGCGTGGTGTAGGTTCGCCTGTAGCACCCTAATGGTGCTCATCTCCATCTTTTATGGATCGCTGCACCAAATCCCCAAGCCTATTGCGTCGGGGTCCTTCCCTCTAGAACCTTTGGTCGGTTTTTCCGGCCTTTCCTGGGGTTGTTTGTGCTGCGATTGGCCGAAGGCTGAGGCTTTCGTTTGTTTTCCACCCTCTCATCTGCCCGTTTCCTCTCGCGAGCGATCGCCGCTCCGCTGGTAGACGGGCCATCGTGTGGGGTGGGTATTTGTTTTTTCTGAGGTGGTTCCTCGACTTCTTCAGTTTTGGCCCCCGCAGGCTTTTCTTGTTTGTTGGCTACGTCTTTCGAGACAGTGCTCTTGAGATGTAGCCTGACCTGCCCAAAGCAATAGCTGATCTTACCCCCCAGCGTAACCAGCTTGTGGTAGGAGCAGCCATCCACTGCCAGACGGAGGTGAAGGAATTCACCATGCGTCTGCCTTTGTACCACCGCCCAATGTGCAGCAGCCAAGTCATTCTGAGCTGTTATGAAGGCCAACACCTTTTCATTTGGCTGCTCCAGACTGTGTGGGAAGTACCCGCGCACAAAATGTGTGCAAGGGAATTCTTCCTCAGGGACTGTCTTGCAGTCAACACCTGATTTGGCTTGGATGAATCCAAGGTTGGCCTTTGTCCACTCCGCCGTCTCATTATTGACGCACACAAGCATCAACCAATCAGTGCGCCGTAGACAGCTCTCAAACTGCGGTTTGAAATTTCCTGACTTCTCGATGACCGCCTGCAAAATTGCACTCTTGACCCTCTCGATCTGGTCGGCGGTAAGTGACGGAGCCTCCAATGCTGAGACAAAGCCCAGTCTGATGCCCTTTGGCATTTGAACCGTCTGGATCTTTGTCTGCTTCGCACAGGCGCGCTTGGCAGGAGCTCCATCCGTGGGAGAGTTCTGCGAACGTCCCCTTTTAAGTGTGGCAGCTGCCGGAGCCCTAGTGGCTTCTTTTAGGGCGTCTTCCCTCGGCAAACCTTTTTTTAAAGCTGCTTTAAATAGCCGCCGTTCCCTAGAGTTGAGCTTCATAAAACCCACTCCAGATTTCAGGCTAAGCCCCTGAAGGTTGACGTCTCGTACTGTGCTGCCTGGCTGCACGCAACGTCCTGCTCCGCGGTATCGCTCTCTGAGCTAGAAAACAGTATCTCCTGCTGTGGTAACCTGGGCGTTCCTGTCGTGACACTGATTGTCGCAGTCGGGGACCTCATGTCCGTCGTCCTCAGGTTAATACCTCCATCCGAGCTGGAAAGCAGTGTTTTCTTCTGCGGATTTCCGACCACTAAGGTCGATTTATTTTCTCCTACATCAACAGACCACGTGTCTGTTTTCTGAAGCTTGGTACTAACTTCGGCGTGCCCAATGGCTCCGCTGATGCTGGTACTGGAGCTCGGCGCCTCCGCCATCTCCAATGCAGATGTTTTTAGAGTATCATCCAACTCATTATTTGTTTTAAAATCTTTTTCCATATATTATTATTTCTGGTAGGGATGGGGATGGTCACCCATGGCAGAGCCCGTGTACCATGGGAAGTCTTAATTTAAACTGGAGGTCGACAGGTATCCAGAGTCCGCTTACTAAAGACCAAAACTTCCCTTTGGCCATGCATCTATTGGCGTAAGCTGTTCCACCGTAGATTGGGGTAATTTTTTTTAATAGAGTTTTCTTCTCTACGCCCGACTATCATTAGCCAGCATCCAAAGCAGAGACATGACCGTGCTAAGGATCTGTTTCCAGCCGCCCTCACGTGGAGAGTATAGTCGCACTTCCGGAAGTGAGACACAGATACGGCACGATCACAAAGATCATGTAAGTCCCCCTGTGTCTCCTTCTGGCTGACGGCCTTTGTTCCAGTTGTTAAAAGGCGAATTTGCTATAGTAATAATGACTGGATGAATTCTAGTGACATTAAGTTGGCTCGATCTTTAAGAGATCTTGCATATACTACATTTAGATCTGATCGTACTTCTACTAATTGGGGCATTTACTGTAGGCTTAGGAATAAAGTGAAGAGTATTATTCGTCGTGAAAAGAGAGCTTATTATACTAGACTCTTTTTGGGCTTGGATTCAAGTGGAGTATGGATGGTGCTTAGAAATTCTGAATGTGTAAATTGTGGTTATAATGTAGGTTAAGATGGTAATGTTGATGTTTTTAATGAATCTTTTGTTGGGTCTCATGATGGAATTAATGAATCGATGTTTGATCTCAATGCTTTAGTAGATCATGTAGATAGTTTTAGCTTTCGATGTGTGAGTGAAGCTGAGGTAATGGTAGCTCTTAATAAGGTGAAATCTACAGCTGTAGATATTGATGGCATTTCCATTAAACTTTTCAAACTGGTATATCCGTACATTTCTTGTCCATTTTTACATCTTGTAAATTCTATACTAATGTCATCAACTTTTCCAACTTTCTGGAAAACTGCCCGTGTTGTTCCGATTCCGAAATCTAAGGCTATTCATGATACTGATGATCTCCGCCCTATTTCTATTTTACCGGTAATGTCTAAAGTTGTTGAGCACCTGATTAGGGACCAAATACTTCAATCTAGGACAGTGAATATTTATGAATCTCAATATGCTTTTCGTCAGGGTTATAGTGCTACATCATTGTTGCTACGATTGACTGATTTGATTAGAGAAAATGCAAATATGAAAAAGCTGTGTGCTTTATTGTCTCTTGATTTATCTAAAGCATTTAACTCTATTTGCCACAATAAAATGATTGATAAACTCTGGAATGAATTTAGTTTTTCTAAATCTGCGTGCAGACTTGTTATGTCGGTTCTGGGTGGTAGATCTCAATTTGTTGATTTAAATGAATTAATTCTAATTTACTTGCTCTTTATTCTGGTGTTCCACAAGGCTCGGTTTTAGGACCACTGCTGTTTGTAATTTATAGTAACATAAATAATAGTCTAGTAAGTATGATGCAATAGACTACTAGAAACTCGTTGGTTTTAAATACATCGAAGACAAAAGCCGTCTTGTTTGGATCGTTGGGTACTAGAATTCGAGATTTTTGCTTATTTCTGGGTAATGATGAGGTTGCGGTAGTTAGTTATCATAAATGTTTATGTGTAATACTTGATAGTTATCTTTCTTTCAAACGTCATATAGACATTTTATCTGGTAGAGTTTGGGGTGTTATACGTAGGATTTTTTCTACAAATATATATCTTCCCTTGTATATTAGACAAAGACTGGCTCATTCGCTTCTTATGTCTCAAGTTTTATATGGTATTGAAATAGTCTCAGGTTGTGCTGGTGTTAACTTTGCTAGATTGAGACGTGTTGTTAATATGATTGTAAGGTTTGTCTATAACGTTCGTCGTTGGGATCATGTTTCGGGGTATGTTTATCGATTCCTTGGATGTTCCTTTGATACTTTTGTTAAATGTCGTAATTTGGTTTCATTTCACAAGGTTATAAAAAGTGGTTTACCATCTCCTTTATGTAATACTTTCTTATTTTTGAGATCTTCAAGACATCCTCAGATTTTTATTCAAGAATGTATAAACTACTTTTTGAGAGGTCATTTATGGTAAGAATTGCTCGGTGCTGGAACTGTTTACCTCATCAATTACGTATTTTTTCTCACTCAAATAATGTTTTTCGCCGAAAAATTAATGAGTTTTTTACAAGGGGATTATAGCATCGCTGTAAATGTCGTAATTTGGTTTCATTTCACAAGGTTATAAAAAGTGGTTTACCATCTCCTTTATGTAATACTTTCTTATTTTTGAGATCTTCAAGACATCCTCAGATTTTTATTCAAGAATGTATAAACTACTTTTTGAGAGGTCATTTATGGTAAGAATTGCTCGGTGCTGGAACTGTTTACCTCATCAATTACGTATTTTTTCTCACTCAAATAATGTTTTTCGCCGAAAAATTATTGAGTTTTTTACAAGGGGATTATAGCATCGCTGTATGATGGGACTATAGTTATTTCTTTTTTTTTATTTTACATTTGAATTAAACTTCAAAACGTTTTTGTGGTTGGGGAGCCAAATGTTTTTTGGACTTTTTACATCGATTTAGGCTTAAGTTTTATTTTTTTCTCTTTGTTCTTTTTCTTTTTATATCTTGAAATAAATGTTCGTATATTAGGCTTTGTTATAACTATTTAATACATATTTATATTTTGGCCTGGAAGGCTTTGTATTACTTTATTAAATAAATAAATAAAATAAAATAAAAAATAAAATAGTGATATACACATAGGCATTTTAAAGATTTTTCAAAAAAAAAAAATTTATATAAAATCTATAATTTGAGAATTTGCGAAAATATATAATAATGTGGCAATATTTTTAATATATAAAAAATGGCTTCGACTCTCAGTCATATACATTTTTCAGAAAGTTTTTTCATGAAAAAGGTCTCACATAAATAAAACCTTTTAATTTAGGTTTCTCCATATTTTTTAATATGTACAAGAATTATATTTCTTGTTTTGTTAATTTATAATTAATATTTTTATATTAAGTGCAAATAACCTTTGTCTTACAATGCAACTTAAAATAAATTTTTATGTTATTCTCAATTAACAAAAGGCTTTCTAATTTGGTTATATTTTTTCACATCTGGTAACTTTTTCAAAACTTTTGGTTGTAAAAATTGTATTAGCCGTGGTAGCACTGGTGATGATCGTTGGTTTAAATAATAAAAAGACAATAAGACAGAATGATAAAATGAATGTGACAGTGAATGTAAACGAAAGCAATGTAGAAATAAAAGAAAGAAATGCTGATAGTTAATACCTAACGGTTATACCTATTACTCCCACGCGTTCCCTCTCACCCTCTGTATTTACATATACGGCTTATTGCAATAAACAAAAAATATTGAACGGTTACCTGCAAGTGTTGCCGCAGTGGCAAAAACCATCTTAATAAGTTATGAAATGGTTAAACCAAAAACAGACACAATGGAAAACTCAGTGCCACAAGTAAATAGTTGTCAAACGCCTTATGTACAAGTTGGTATTGATAGGTACATCACAGTTTTTAAACGGGGCCGCATCGGTCGCTAACGTATTAATAGGTGGTAAAACTGATAGAATAAGTACCCAAATTCTGGAATTTAAGTACTTTGCAATTCTGGATTATGTATCCTCTGAAGTACTAAATGTTATAAAATCGTCTAAGCAACCTCCGATATATCTTAGTGGGTAAAACTTAAATGAGTTATTAAAACGTTTTATTTTTTTAATACGTGAGAATTCTTTTTATGTAGCTGCAATTAAGCGAGGTAGTATAAACGAGACAAACATACGGACTACTAATGAGGATGATTTTCGAAAAGTAATTTCTAAATTTGAAGCGCTGAATAAAAACTTTTATCCATACCAACTGAAGAGCAGTAACGGTCTTAAGATAGTGATAAAGACGAAATAAAAACATTTTTAGAAGAGTAGGGCTTGAAAATAAATATTGCAACAAATTAAAAATACGGGAAAAAAATTCCCAACCACTATTTCGAGTTGAGTTAAAACCCGGCGACGCACAGTGTGACTATTGTTACTTTTAGGATGCCAAAAGGAAAAAAAAACATGTTCTCCGATTTTAATAATTTTATGCTATGTAATAGTAAAATGTACAACTATTACGAATATGTACTCAAAACATCAAAAAAACAACAATTAACATGATAACAGTTATCAAACTTGTGTCACTGTGACAAGTGAAGTAAATCTGTTTATAGCTTTCATTTTTTGTTGAACTTTGCGGTGGCATTACTTTTGTTTGGCAAAATATTTTTACAAAAGTCTTTTTGCGTTAATTAAGTTAGAACCTTTTCTATAAAGACTGGTAAGTTTCTGAAGCTTTAACGTTATAATTTTAATTTTTAATCAATGAAAATATGCAATCTCTAAAAATTAAGTGATTTCCAAAAATGTTTGTTTTTCGATAGAGAAAAAGCTGCATGATTCTGTAGAATTCTGTTAAGTGATTATATGGAGATTGAAGGTTTATATATCTAGTTTCAGATTCAACAATAAGTTTTTGCTCCTTTTTGCTACATTTTGATTTTTTCGCAAAAAAAATGGCAGTTCCACGAAATGCGCTCTTTGATGTTTGGCTCACAAGCAAGAAAGAAGACAAAAATGATGCCGCCATATGATGCGGACCACCATAAATTAAAAAAGTTTGTGATCAAACTTTCTGTTGATTTATGGTCAAGATGGGAACATGCTGCTCGAATAAATAGCCGTTTTTTGCAACAAAATTCTAAATGGTTGTCCAAAGATCTGAAATTTTCAGATTATATTCTCGATGTTGGGGCAAATACATCTCGCGATATATCGAAGACGGGAAGGCCTGAAAAAAACTTTTCTGAATCTTCTTTGCGCTCAAAGAAGCGAAAAGCTAAGGACCTTATGAACAATACTGATAATGACCAATTGCTTATGGCAGCGGAAATGTCACTGAGATCATCTGGAAAAAGAAATTCTGCAAAAATACTACAAGACTTGGCCGTGACTTCTCCATCAAGAGGTACTGCATTAAAGAAAACTCGATTATCTAATGAGAAAATGAAAAGTTTGTCACCAGATCAAGCACTTGCGATGATTATTGATGCAGGGCTTTCATCACATGATTATAACCTTACCAAAAGAAGTTAATGGCTTATTATCCGTGCCGGAATATGGAACCGATATTGACTGGGAGTAACTATTTTTTTTCCAGATTGCTTTTTTTTTAAATATGAAATTTAAATTAGTTTTCAAAAATATATATTAATCATATCAAAACAACTACTAATTGAAGGAATTTGTGTGTATCTAAAAATTGAGTAACATTAAAATTATTTGTATTTCTTTCCTCCATAATAAGTACTATTAAATTAGAAATTTTGATATTTTGAAAATACACCTTATATGTGTGGTGGCCAAAAAAGTGAGCGGACCACGCCCTTTTTTTTGTGTCCAATGCTATATCGATCTCATCATTATTATTGCTAAATTTCATTGCCATATCTACTTTTATTTGACTGTTACGACTTTTGGCATCCTAAAAGTAACAAAAGTCACACTGTGCGACGTTAAGCTTAAAAAACGAAACGCAGCCCATTTGCAGTTTGAAATATATTCTGTACTATTAACCCCTGTTTTTGTCGTACGTGGAGAATAACATAGTACAGTTCTTTGCGATTATTCTAAAAACGACCCCCAAGGCAAAAAATATGTCGCAACTTTGGCGGTAATCGTCCAGCGTTCGGTTGGACCGAAACCTAATCCCCCTCAAATGCAGGTAACAGATGAAGAAAACACTAATTACAGGTAACATAACGACTCACCAAATAATGATGAAACTCCCGTTTCTAATTTACCCTGCCTTTACACATGCAAGTGGTGTATACGTATTATCAACGAAAATTTCGAAGAAATAGCCGAAAGTATTGCAAGTAGCTTGAGTGTTTACACAGTTAAGTGCAACTTCATTTGTTTTGTTTATATATCAGAGTTACCAACAGCAAAACAGGGATACACTTTTATGCAAACATTTGGTATTAATAATTATTTTTACGTTTTCTATTGAGATTGATGTTTTAAAATTAAAACAATTGTCTACTATGGGTATATTTGCAAAAAAATAAACGAAATATTTTTAAATATACTTAAAATTTTTTATTGATAATTTTCCATTCTTGACTGCGCTGAGATTTGAACCCAGGCGTTCACGGACAGGTTGCCCAGACTAGTTTCGAGTGTAACCAAACAATCTCTTCAGTGGGGTTTGTCGTCTTACTCACTCGGCTATTGCAGCCGGATGACGTCAATAGTCAAACATCAATCCTTAAACCAAATGGTATTTCATCATGGTAGATCGAAATTTGCTTTTGAATGATTGATTATCTATATTAATTGATTTACATGTTCTTCCTTACTTCTGTTTTTTCGTACTTTTTGTCAAGAATTCTTCTTGAAATCCAAAGTACATTTTTTTGTTTTTCATGTTTTTCAGCACATCTTGAAGGACAAATGTAAACATAGCTCGTGCCTTAGCTGTTAACAATAATTAGTATTGTGGTTATTTTATTCAACTGTTAATGGTTTTTAATCCAAATTTAGATATTTTTAATTAGGCTTAAGTTCATTGACTTTAATTTTCATTAAATTATTTTATAAAGACAGGAATTTTACAACATGAAATTAATTAAACTTTTCTGGGCAACCTGTCCGTGAACGCCTGGGTTCAAATCTCAGCGCAGTCAAGAATGAAAAATTATCAATAAAAATTTTAATTAATTTCATGTTGGAAAATTGCTGTCTTCATAAATATAATTTAATGAAAATTAAAGTCAATGAACTTAAGCCTAATTAAAAATATCTAAATTTGGTTTAAAAACCATTAACAGTTCAATAAAAAAACCACAATACTAATTATACTTAAAAAAATTAAAACTATTATTATTGTTTCCGCAATCAAGTAAATTTGGCAACTCTGTTTATATTTTTGGCATTAATGCATTAAACACATTCGAGACAGCAGGCAACACGAAGGCACGACTACAAATGCTGCAGGTTGCAATTGTAGTCGCGTAATCAGCTACTGAATTATTTTGAAGACGACAGCTACAATTGAAAAAATATAAACAGCTGTGTTTTTTATTATGTATTTAGATTTCAGTGGTGCCACTATCATTTTTAATTTTTATAAATTTAACAACATGCATAATTGCAGACTCGTACACAAACTTAATTTAAGCCTACAAAAATATAAATACTTATTTATGATAAATTTTTTAACGTAAAAACAAATGAATTTATTAAAAAATATTTAAAATATTTTAATTTTATTTTTTTTGGAACTCATGAATAAAAAAATCATAATATACAGTATAATCGCGAAAAAGTAAACTGAAATGTCCTAAGGGTTGTTAACTTTTTCGTCTTATTTATTAACTTTTCTAAATAGTAAATAATGCAATAATAAACATATGTACATACCTATATTTTTTTCAATGACTTAGTTTTCATCTGTACAAAAAAGAAACTTAGATCTAATTTGTACCGGCTGTTTTCAAGTTCACAACTGCTCTTGAACTACAATTTATAATTAATAATTATACAATCAGTCATGTATTATGTGTTAGGTGCTACATATGACGTTTGTCCGAAAATTAGTTCTTCAAAAATTTTCAGATAGCGAATTCTGGGTATTTTCTAAACATTTGCCAGCCATCCATTACTGACATTATTGTCTTTTCGGGTTGCAGTTACACGAACTCGCACTTAGCTATTGATATTGAAATTATAACAGTGATTGCGCAATTAAGTTTTCGATGCTTCAGGAAAACAGTTGTACAAAATTGATTTAAGATCGGCATATTTTGGTCTATAAAATGTTTTCCTGTATGCTTTTTCCTATGTATTCTTCAAAGCCTCGAAAATTTTGTGACGTTTCGATTTTATTTTTAAGATGGCAACTTCAGATATACAACGCCGATAGTTTTTCTTTAATGTATTTCTCAATTTTGTTTAAACTCTCAACTTTCAGCTTAAAATTTAATCTAATTTGTTATAGTTTGTACAAATCAGTACTTTTTCTAATACGATCTGAAAAGTAAACTTAGAGTTAACGTTTAGAGCGGCACAGAAGCGTTAAAATTTGTTTAACTTGACCGCAAGATTACTGTATCGCGATTCTACTGTAATTTTTTGGTTCAACGCACTAAGTTTATGGATACACTTTATCAATAGTATAGGAAGAGAAATATAATCTGAATCTTTAAAGTATTGGTATCATAATAAAGTTTCAAAACACATTTCATATGATGTATTAAATATACCGATTTATTAACCCCTTAAGAGGATTTATCTTGAAATTTTGTCGATATGTATAATAATATTTAATCAAATATAATATGTTATAGAGAACACCCCAAGTTTTTGTATGCTATATTTTTAGAAACTCCATCATATAAAATTTTAAAGTAATTAGGGTTAAAAAAAATTTATTTTGGAAAACTTCACAATTTATATATAAGCTTGAGTTAAAATATATAGTGGTAATAGTTTATGCACTTGTTACATATTGAAATATAGTAATATGTAAATATATACAGAAAAACTTTATTAATCAAAGTCCTAATAACTTTGTTAACATGTGTATATTATTGTGAAATAATTATTATTAAATCGACATAATTTAAAGATAAAGCAAATTTAGTAAAAAAGTCAGTCAAGAAGTATGAGCATTTGAAATGGGCTCTTAATGGGTTAATAAATCGGTGTGCTTTAAACACCATGTGAAAAGCACTTTCAATTTTTCAATGATACCCATACTGCTAAAACTAAGAGCGTTGGCGTGACAAACATCTTCCTATATAACTTCTTTTAAGGATACTAAAAAGTAATAATAATATAGATTTGGTGGTGAGCCGCGCTTATATTCTTGTTTCAATCCGGTTCTTTGCTGTTTAACCTAAAAATTATTATTATATATTATAAGCACTAATTTTTCTAATTTTTGGTTATATTGTAGCGTACAAAAATAGAAATTAGTTTAATTTGACTACAACGACAAAATTAGCATAGACAACAACCTGCAGCCATTAAGCCGTGTCGTCATTAAAATAATCATTTCCATATACACACATGTATTCTAATGTTGACATATTGAAGTCGGTAGTCTGCTGTCTCGAATGTGTTTAAAGCATAACTTGCATGCAAGTGCCAAAAAATCACTGTCGTCAGAAATGTCTTGCTAGTTAGCTACAAGTTGGCTGCAAGTATGAAAATTGTGATGGCGTAAGTGAAAAAGTGCGAGTGTATTGTGTTTTTCGAACTTGCACTTGCATGTGTAAATGCTGGGTTACGTCGACTAGAAAAAACTATGGAACCATTAGTGCAAGCAGTAAACAATTTTATGAATATATGTATATGAATGGGTAACATGATGCAGGAAATGTTACATTCTCGATGTTATTGCAAACTGTACTTAAAAAGCCATGAACTTTTTAAAAATTTGTTCTTGGAACGCAAACGCCATCCGCCAACATAATTTACTGGAATACTTTCTTGAAAATAAGCAGAGTGAGGTCGTGATAGTTTCTGAAACACATTTGATAAAAGCCTGAATCAAACACTACCTAATGTCTGATCATCGTAAACATTATCTGCAAGCAACGAATATTTGTGTTAAAGAGCTTAATCGAATCCTAGCAATTTCATTTTTATATTCCCCACCTCGATTTTCTATAGCAGTATTATAAATATTATAAATATTATTTCCTATCCGCTGTCACAACTTATAACACCAAAGGGTCGTATTTGTTTAATACAATTTCTTAAATGGTTTTAAATATAGTTGCGAGCAGACAACCAACATATTTTCCTTCTGATCAGCAAAAATTCCAGATGTCATCGATTATGGCGTGGTTAAAAACATCTCTATAGAACAGATTCATGTTGAACATTCCTTAAAATTACCTTCCGATCACACACCTACAATTGTTACATTAATGCACCCAAATCAAATAGAATTGTAGCTCCGTCTGGTTACTTAGTCGTCGTCCAGACTTGCAATTTTTGTTGCTGCAATTTTTGAACGTTCTGCTTTGAAATTGCATTAGTGTCTAGATAATGAAATTGCAGTTTCTCACCCCTTTCACAAATAAACTAAAGTATTGCTGCAACAAAACAATGATTGTAACGATGACTTAGCGATGCTAGCCACACAAATAAATTGTTTAAAATATGAAAAATATCTCAATACCCATTACACAGAAAATATTCCGCTTAATAGCGGATAATGTGAATTGTTAATTTGACAGTTATCTTAAACTAGCTGCTTATCATTCCAGCATAACCCTCATAAAAATCCAAAATAATAAAATATATTCTACAGATGGCGAGCGGCTCTTGAGTGAAAAAAGGAGAGTTCGAAAACTGCAGTCTCAAAAAACGGATTCCCTGAAAAATATCTTAAGCAAGTTGATGCAACTCCACAATCAGACTACTCATTATGGTGTGCAGTTAGAAGTCTCAATAGACCAGTTATCTCTTAACCACCATTAAGAAACTTGAATGGACGTTGGACAAGAAATGAAATTGAAAAAGAATATCGGTTCATTAATCATTTGAAAAACGTATTGACCCCAGATATATCTCAAGATATAAAGGTCGAGTTACCGCCGGTTAATGTTAGAGCAACTATTCCCCGAAGATAAGAAAAATCACAAAGGCGTTTTGTGATCTAAACAACAAGCAGGCACCTGGTATTGATAAGAACAGTAACAAAATGCTTTTGGAGCTACTTCGCATAGCAAAGAAAATTATTCTTTGTATTAACTTCGATTTTAAAAGAAAATAGATGTAAATAAATGAAATAGATTAATTCGGTTTTAGAAGGAAGCACAGCACAATGGAAAAAACTCATAGAATACTAAATGTCGTAAGAAAAGGCAAGTTCTATGTTCGAAAAAGTTTCTAAATATTATGTTTAAATTACTGAAAAGCTTTGAAAATTTACCTATGATAGCAAAGTAATATTATATTTTTATTTTTGGAAAATTATCAAAAGGTGTGTTCACCCTAACAAAAACTCACAAAAAGCATGACCAGTAAATTGATCAAACTTAAGCTTTATTTTTTACAACTTCTATTGATTTACTAATCTTTATTTTTAAGAAGATAACTGTATAGAGCAATTCCATATGAAAACGATCAAAATTGGCAAATTTTTGGACGACCCCTCTCCGATTTTAAAATAAATAGTCTCAATCGATTGCCCAGCAAAAAATAATGTACCTACATATTTTTTTTTTTTTTTTATAGTGACTGGTTTAGTGGTGGTGTACACCACTGTCATGTGACAAAATTGAAGAATTCTTCATAAGGAACCTCATTGAAAGTTGTTTTTAAAAAAAACTACTAAAGCGATCGCAACGAGTGATAGCTCGTTGGAAAGGTATTGAATCTGGCTTTAATTGAAAAATAAAATTTTCCTAATTTTTCTTAGAAATTTACCTTAAAATTTTCCCAAGAAAATTAAATTTTCCGATTTTCCACAGAAGCTCCTAAATTTTCCGGCTAATTTTTTTTTTTTGGATTCCTCATAATTTTTGCTTTAAGAATAAGCAATAAAAAAATGGTCCCCGACTCCTTGTTTGGACAGGAGAAGAGCATTTAAGAGACCACCTTGTTAAAAATACATTTTAAAAATTATTTTACAGTTAAAAATACATTTATGAAGATAAAATAAATTTTTTTTTTAAGAGCCCCAAGTTGAGTGTGTAGTGAATATGGTCTGCCTGCCTTCACAAGATCGGCCATAAATCCATGGATAATAGCAGCAGTGGCATGTAATGGCACACCAAACCCGACAGAGGCTACAGGTCATAAAATGTTTTGTAAATTTTTTAAATTACCAGGTAATAAATATTTCGCCTAAAATGACACGTGCAGAAACAAGTCATAAAACACGGATTTTCCATAAATATGGCGAAATATTTATTACCTGGTAATTTAAAAAATTTGCAAAACATTTTATGACCTGTGGCCGGCTTATTGGCAGTAACCAATTAAGTCCCTTTTAAAAAACATTTTATGACCAGAAGTTCACGCAAATTTTCCTATTAAATAAAAGCAAATATCGCTTATTTTTTTTACCTATTTTTTACCAAAAAATAAATATAAATACTTCACACACTCTGAGTCAAATTTCAGTTGAATACTAAACGTGAAAGTGTTAAAGTGTTTTTTTTTTTGTAAAGTAAAGAGTAAAGCTGTAAAGACAATTTAAAGTAAGATGAATAAATTTTGCTGCAATCCGTTTAACAAGAGTGGACATCGTTCGAAAAAGATAAAAGTATTAAAATTAACTGGTGTTTCGAAGCGATACATGAATGAATTAAATATACAATACGGTGAAGAAGCAGAATTTATTTGCCCCAAGTGTAAAATCGATTTGTCTCAACAAGCAAATGCATTGAAACAAATGCAGCCACAATCCGAGAGTGAAATGACAAGTGAACAAAATGTTTCATCTGATAGTGAGGCAGACATTCCGATGGTCAATATGTCTTTGAGTCCTTTGAATGAGGCTATTACCACTTTAGGTGAAACGCCTATTAGAAAAAGAAAGTTGCGAAGTGAAACATACAGGAAAGAGAAAAAAGGCAAGGTTATGAGTGCAATCGCGACAATATTTGATGAAGGCTCTGATAACGAATGCAGTCAAGCAGATGACGTTGATGACGGCAAACAAATGATTGAGCAGTTGAAAAGAAAATTCAATTTAGCGACCACTTTTCCGGAGAAATATCTCATTTTATCTGTGCTGCCTCAATCATGGTCTATACGCAAGATTTCTGAACAGTTTCAAACATCTTTTTACATCGCGAGAAGAAGCAAAGAATTAGTTCGACAGAAGGGCATATTGGCGACTCCCACCAAGAAATTTGGCTCAAGGACCCTCAGCGAAGCAACGGTGAAATTGATTCAAGATTTTTACTGCAATGATGACAACAGCCGCGCCTGCCCAGGTACACGTGACTATGTTATCACACGTGAAGATGGAGAAAAAGTACACAAGCAGCGCAGATTATTATTATGTAATCTATCCGAAGCATACCATCAGTTCAATGAGAAATACCCAGCAGAAAAAGTGGGATTTTCTAAGTTTGCCATCCTACGACCAAAAGAATGCGTGCTGGCATTAGACAGGCACGGAACGCATTCAGTCTGCGTTTGCATGTTTCATCAAAACATCAAATTAATTTTCTTTCCATGCAAGAAATTGAAAGTATTTCACGGTGAAATTGAAACATATAGGGACCTCCTGTCGAAGTCGTTGTGCGCATACCCCACGGAAAATTGTCATCTGTCCAAATGCGACAATTGTCCGAAGATTGACGAGCTAGAGCAATATTTGGCGGAAAAGTTTGAACAGCTGTTAATTCAGGAGGTGCATTTCAAACAGTGGATAATTAGCAGCGGCAGATGTTCCCTTGAGACCGTGGTAAAGCAGATTCCGGAATTCATCGAGGAATGCGGATTCAAGTTGAATGAACTGAAGGCGCACCAATTCATATCCGAGATGCAATCGAAATTTCTAAAGGAAAGTAAGGAGAAATTAGCCCAAAATGAATTCATTGTGATAAGCGACTTTGCCGAGAATTACACTTTTCTCGTTCAGGATGAAATTCAGGCTTATCACTGGGCAAACGACCAGTGCACGGTGCATCCTTTTTGCATTTATTTCAAAAACGAAGATAACGAACTACAGACCGTAAGCCTTGTTGTTGTCGCGGAGAGTTTAGCTCATAATTATGTGTCCGTTTATTTATTTCAAATGAAACTGTTTGAATTCTTAAAATCAAAATTCGATGCAATCGACAAAGTAACGTTTTTCTCAGACGGCGCGGCTTCTCAGTACAAGAATAAAAAAAATTTTTACAATCTTTGCATAATTGAAGAAGAACAAAACTGCAAGGTCGAGTGGCACTTTTTCGCGACGTCCCACGGTAAGGGCCCATGCGATGCGTTAGGGGGAACCCTAAAACGCATGGCAACTAAGGCAAGTTTGCAAAGGCCATATACTGACCAGATCTTAAATGTACAACATTTGTTTTCGTGGATTCAAAGCAAGGAAATTGCCATTAACACAGTTTTATGCACTCAAAAAGAACACGATGCCATGGAGCGACGAATTCAAAACAGATATAATAATGTCAAAACTATAACTGGAACGCAAAAGTTTCATTGCTTCATACCAAATATTTCTGATATGTCAATTAATGTAAAGCGGTACTCTTCGTCTGCCGACGTGCTAAATTTAAAGTTACTTTAATTTTATAATGATGCCAAGACAATTGAAATTTTTAATAAATATTGTAATTAAGTATAAGCAGCAAAATAAGAAAGATTTTTTCTTTATAAATGTATTTTTAACTGTAAAATAATTTTTAAAATGTATTTTTAACAAGGTGGTCTCTTAAATGCTCTTCTCCTGTCCAAACAAGGAGTCGGGGCCCATTTTTTTATTGCTGATTCTTAAAGCAAAAATTATGAGGAATCCAAAAAAAAAAAAATTAGCCGGAAAATTTAGGAGCTTCTGTGGAAAATCGGAAAATTTAATTTTCTTGGGAAAATTTTAAGGTAAATTTCTAAGAAAAATTAGGAAAATTTTATTTTTCAATTAAAGCCTGATTCAATACTTTTCCAACGAGCTATCACTCGTTGCGATCGCTTTAGTAGTTTTTTTTTTAAACAACTTTCAATGAGGTCCCTTATGAAGAATTCTTCAATTTTGTCACATGACAGTGGTGTACACTACCACTAAACCAGTCACTATAAAAAAAAAAAAATATGTAGGTACATTATTTTTTGCTGGGCAATCGATTGAGACCATTTATTTTAAAATCGGAGAGGGGTCGTCCAAAAGGTGATCGCTTTCATATGGAATTGCTCTATAATGTAATTTAATAACTGCTAAATGCTGTTTGATCCATCCAAACGTTTTGCAAAAGCAAATAATTTTCTAATAAAACTAGTGGTTACGTGTTGGACGTCAATCATTTAATAGGTGTGAACATAGCTTAAGTAAAATTTTGTATAAGAACATAGATTTTAGGAAAATTTCCTACTTTTCATTGTTAAAGTCAGCATTTTTTTAAATCTCTATATGTAGTATGCTTAGGAGAGTTCTAATGCACTTGTTTCATACAAAGTTGGGAGCATGCCACTAGGGTTTTTCACAGTATGTGAACTCCTTTTTCATATGCCGATTCTAGACCACTTTGTTCATACAAAGTTGGTTCTATCAAATTGGTTTTTAACTTATCAGAGTAAAAACTTGAATAATCGTACTTTTACCATCAGCAGTATTAGATCACAAACCAATATAATATATTTCAACCAGTTTGCCAGGTTCAATCTGTAAGCAAGATCACAAACCAATATTCTGTCATTTTTAAATATTCATCCGCCAGCTCAGTGTTTTAATTTCTTTACGTTAGCTGGAAGTAACTTTACATTTTCAATATTCTATGTGTAAAAATTATATGTAAAAAAAATAATATAAATCTGATTACACAGTGTTTTCATCATGGATGTTTTGCATAAATTTTTTTTTTAATTTTGAATCTATAGAAATCATCCACAGAGTGTATGCGTAAATATGTATGTGTGTTGCTAAAGCCTATAGTACACGGCATGTAAAAAGACACATGCGCATGTGGTTCTGACGTAATTTTGACGTCAATGCAAAGCCACAATAAACATTGCGTGTGTTGTGATGACGTCAAAATTACGTCAGAACCACATGCGCATGTGTCTTTTTACATGCCGTGTACTATAGGCTTAAAAGAATAACATTTTTTAAAAACTGTAAAAAGTACTCAATTAAACCACCAACTCATTATGTGATATGTATGTATTAAGTATGTATATAAATATTCAGCGTTACCGTTTGATATTTTCAAAAAGTACAAAAAAGGGGGGTTTTTACGAAAAAAGTGGCACCAAAAAGGTGATTTAAAAAAAAGCGGCACATGTTTTAAAATATAAAGAAGTACACAAATAATGTTTTTGCACGTGCTTTGTTTAATTTATTTAAAATTTCCAATAACATTTTGAATGGAAAAAAATCCAGAAAATATTATATCAGATGTAAGCAAAAACCTTTTTATGTGATTTTAATTGACCTTAGCTTGCTGAATCCAAATCTGTTCAATGATTGGTTCTATCAGTTCTAGTTTTTTTAAAGCCTTTGAGTCATTCATATAATTTTATTTTTATTTTCAACTGTTTCGTTATTCACAAATTAGTGGTAATATATTTTTTGCAAAATTAGTACAATTTTTGTTTTAAAAAAATTCATACAAAAGTTAAAAGGACAAAAATTTGACATTTTAATCATTAATCTAAAAGCCACGAGCATGAATAAAATGCGGCATATTTCATGAAAATCGTAGGTCAAATGTTAATTTTATGTATTATTCATTATTGGGGGCATGATGCTAATATGTATATTTCATCATGACTTGGGAGCGATATGTCCGATTTGGATGCTATTACTAGCGAATGATTTGGAAAAAAATTCGATTTTAGGCATCTTACCAATAGTTTTTTTTATTTTCAACAGTTTCGGAGATATAAAAAAATAATGGGTAGATTTGAAAAAAATAATAAACGTTTTTAAAAATTTCCAAAAAAAAAATTATAAAAGCATAAAATTTTAAATTTTTATAAATTAGCGAAGCTAGGTATATTACGAATAAAATAAGCCAAAAACCATGAAAATGTTTATTTAAATGTTATATAAAAATCAAATATTGCGAATTTTGGCGAATTTTTTATAACAAAAATCTTACAAAAATTAAAATTGTCGTTAATTAATTCATTTATTAATGATGTGCTAATAATCCCAATTTTTTTTAAATGAAAATACTGAAATTTATTGTAGTGGGAAAGCTAGTTCCTATGCGCATTTCGTTGGTTGCTTAGGCCAGCTCGTCAGGAAACTTTTTCCAAATACTTTAGAAAAGCTAAAAATATTATACAAGTAAGACCATAAAGTGAATAAGAATTTTAAAACACTCTGGTCTTAAATGTAACAATATCAAAGCTTCAACAAAGTCACAACAATAAACCGTCAATTTTTTCTTTCTTACATTCCCCTACAATTGGCTGGGTTTTTTCCAACACAAATTGTAGTTGTAAGAGGATAGAAAGAAAAAAAACAAAATTAAAAAAAACAAGATGCTTAAATAAAGCAGATTGCCATTTCAGTTTTTTTTTTTTTTATTTGCCGGGCACATGCAAATTTATTATCAAAAATTATTTTTGGGAATGAAATATTTTATTAATTAATTCATTTATTAATGATGTGCTAATAATCCCAATTTTTTTTAAATGAAAATACTGAAATTTATTGTTGTGGGAAAGCTAGTTCCTATGCGCATTTCGCTGGTTGCTTAGGCCAGCTCGTCAGGAAGCTTTTTCCAAATACTTTAGAAAAGCTAAAAATATTATACAAGTAAGACCATAAAGTGAATAAGAATTTTAAAACACTCTGGTCTTAAATGTAACAATATCAAAGCTTCAACAAAGTCACAACAATAAACCGTCAATTTTTTCTTTCTTACATTCCCCTACAATTGGCTGGGTTTTTTCCAACACAAATTGTAGTTGTAAGAGGATAGAAAGAAAAAAACAAAATTAAAAAAAAACAAGATGCTTAAATAAAGCAGATTGCCATTTCAGTTTTTTTTTTTTATTTGCCGGGCACATGCAAATTTATTATCAAAAATTATTTTTGGGAATGAAATATTTTATTAATTAATTCATTTATTAATGATGTGCTAATAATCCCAATTTTTTTTAAATGAAAATACTGAAATTTATTGTTGTGGGAAAGCTAGTTCCTATGCGCATTTCGCTGGTTGCTTAGGCCAGCTCGTCAGGAAACTTTTTCCAAATACTTTAGAAAAGCTAAAAATATTATACAAGTAAGACCATAAAGTGAATAAGAATTTTAAAACACTCTGGTCTTAAATGTAACAATATCAAAGCTTCAACAAAGTCACAACAATAAACCGTCAATTTTTTCTTTCTTACATTCCCCTACAATTGGCTGGGTTTTTTCCAACACAAATTGTAGTTGTAAGAGGATAGAAAGAAAAAAACAAAATTAAAAAAAACAAGATGCTTAAATAAAGCAGATTGCCATTTCAGTTTTTTTTTTTTATTTGCCGGGCACATGCAAATTTATTATCAAAAATTATTTTTGGGAATGAAATATTTTATTAATTAATTCATTTATTAATGATGTGCCCGGCAAATAAAAAAAAAAAAAAACTGAAATGGCAATCTGCTTTATTTAAGCATCTTGTTTTTTTTAATTTTGTTTTTTTCTTTCTATCCTCTTACAACTACAATTTGTGTTGGAAAAAACCCAGCCAATTGTAGGGGAATGTAAGAAAGAAAAAATTGACGGTTTATTGTTGTGACTTTGTTGAAGCTTTGATATTGTTACATTTAAGACCAGAGTGTTTTAAAATTCTTATTCACTTTATGGTCTTACTTGTATAATATTTTTAGCTTTTCTAAAGTATTTGGAAAAAGTTTCCTGACGAGCTGGCCTAAGCAACCAGCGAAATGCGCATAGGAACTAGCTTTCCCACAACAATAAATTTCAGTATTTTCATTTAAAAAAAATTGGGATTATTAGCACATCATTAATAAATGAATTAATTAATAAAATATTTCATTCCCAAAAATAATTTTTGATAATAAATTTGCATGTGCCCGGCAAATAAAAAAAAAAAAAAAACTGAAATGGCAATCTGCTTTATTTAAGCATCTTGTTTTTTTTAATTTTGATTTTTTCTTTCTATCCTCTTACAACTACAATTTGTGTTGGAAAAAACCCAGCCAATTGTAGGGGAATGTAAGAAAGAAAAAATTGACGGTTTATTGTTGTGACTTTGTTGAAGCTTTGTTATTGTTACATTTAAGACCAGAGTGTTTTAAAATTCTTATTCACTTTATGGTCTTACTTGTATAATATTTTTAGCTTTTCTAAAGTATTTGGAAAAAGTTTCCTGACGAGCTGGCCTAAGCAACCAGCGAAATGCGCATAGGAACTAGCTTTCCCACAACAATAAATTTCAGTATTTTCATTTAAAAAAAAATTGGGATTATTAGCACATCATTAATAAATGAATTAATTAATAAAATATTTCATTCCCAAAAATAATTTTTGATAATAAAATTGTCGAATTTTGGCGATTTTCGGTGTATAATTGGTCACGAAGGTGAACAAAATCTGACAACCCTGATTTATACGCCATGGCATAAGTATTTATTTCATCATGGTACACCGCATACGCACGAAATTAAGTGATACTTCCCAAGAGCACTTGCGAATAATTAATCTGTACATATGCTAGATAATATATTCGCAATAAATGCTGTCCTACATATATTGAAACAACTACAGTTTATATTAAAGCTGGGAGTTGTTATAAAACAGAAAGTTAAAAAAGTATCTCACCATTTAGTAAAAAGTACCAAAAAAGTGGCAAGAATTACAAAAAGTATCACATTATCTCAACACTGGTTTGTTAACCAGTTGTAGTAAATACAAGATACAAATGCCTTTCATTTTTTTCATAAAATCCCTTGTTATTTTTTGTATTCCCATAATCGAAAGTAATAAGATGTTTGTACACTCATCAAATTATTATAGTAACTTATTGTGGGATTATTAAATTCGTTTTTCGTACTGTTAAAATTTAATAAAAGTATAGTTTTTTTTACGAATAACTTTATTTTTTAAGAATTATGCTTATAATTAAAAAAACAAACTAGCAAACAAATCATGTTTTTCCGTATTTATATTGTTAAACTATATAATTTTTATTGAATTTAGCTATATGATATTTTGAGTGTATAACTAAGTTGGTTTTCCTTATTTATTTTTTTGGTAACATATAATAAATAGATGGAGTATCATTATGAGTTTTGTTAATTTTAAATAGAATTATAAATTTATTGCTTCTGGGTGCCCCAGTAGGCTAGTTGATAGTGAACCAGTCTATTAATATGAAAAATTTAGTTTAACCTATGCGTACGATACAGTTTATACAATATATACATCTGTATTTATTAGCGTCTCCTTTTCTTTCGTAGACATATTTTTACGCCAAAGTTTATGTTTCTAGCTTTTAACCCGCTACTTTGTAGTAGGTACGATTTTCCCCTCTTAAACGTTCGAATTTCGAAAATGTACCAAATTTTAATTTGTATTTTTTAGATACGTTACGAATGGGTTTTTTTTTATTTCAATGCTTATTGGTTTAATAGATAGATGGCGTGGCAAAAAGTTTTAAAATACAGGTTTTACCCGTTTACTCCCCTAACCGCTTATTTTTTAATGGACATGAGGTTAGGGAATTTACCCGTTTTTACCTTCCCATCCTAGGGAATCTATTTCGCGAGAGACCAAACTCCCGGAAGAATATCAACATTTAAGCTTCAGGCGTTAAGGACGTGCGTTGATGAATAAGTCAGTAACTTTACAATTTTATATTATATAGGTAGATGAAGAAAAATGTTTTGAAAAAAATAACAGGAATGATTTTTACCTCTTAAACGTTCGAATTTCGAAACGCATAAAATTTGTTTTTGTACTTTTTAGATAACTTACGAATGCGATATATTTTTAATTTCAATGTTTATTGATTTAAAAGATATATGGCATAGCAAAAAAGTTTTAAAATACGGGCTTTACACGTTTACCGCCCAAAAAGCCCGAATTTCAAAAAAGTACCTGTCCGCCAATTCTTTTATTGAACAACAATAACTACTAAATTTTTTTGGTGTCTTTTTTAGCGAGAGCCCAGCCAACGGTCCAAATGTCAACTTTTTAGCTTCTGGAGTTAAGAATAAGTGGAGTAGGATAATGAAGCAGTCAGTAACGTTACAATTTTATATTATATAGATAGATAAGATGAAGAAAAATATTTAAAAAAAAGTAACAAAATACCAATACCAATAAATAAATAAATAAAATAAAATAAAAATAAATTAGGAACGGCTTTCAACCCTTTACAGGTTTTACCCGTTTACTCCTTACTTCAAAGAAGTGCCAGACACCTGTCTGCTTATTTTTAAATGAACAATAATTGGTATTAAATCTCTTTTAGATTAGCAGATATGAGGTTAGCGAATTTCCGTTTTTACTGCCCTTTTTCTGTTAAACAACAATAAGTATTAAATTTTTGGTATCTCCTTTATAGTGCATTTACACCTACACCAAAAACAGGTTATAAGTTGTTTATGATGATAAACTAGTTTAAGAAACTTGTTTATCCATACAAATTATAAACACGTTTGTAACTAGCTTTTGAGATAAACTAGTTGCAAACAACCAGTTTTTGTTAATGCAACTCTGTTCTTTTCAAATTTTGCTCTGGCAACGCTAGTGATATTTGACATTTCATAAAAAAAAAAAAAAATTAAGTTAAAAAAGTTTGCGTTAAAAAAAGGAACACATCAAGAAAAAGTTTAAAAAAATTAATTGAAAATTGTTTTATATAATATGGATAACGAAAATAAAAGGTATGTTTATCGTATGTATAAATGTACGTGCACCAACGTTTTTAAGTTTTTTTACTGAAGTCAGCTGTTTTGTGACACGGCTGTTAAACTGTTAACTGTCAAAACTGAAAGTAGTTTACGATCATAAACTAGTTTGAAAATTACAAGTGTAAATGCACTATTATAGCTTATCAGATATGAGGTAAGAGTGATCGATTTGGCGAGAGGCCTGCTTCCGGTCTAAATGTCAACTTTTTAGCCTCAGGCGTTTAGGCTGTGCGATAAAAGATAAATAGATAGAGAAAAAATACCCAAAAAGTAGCAAATTTGCACTTGCATTTTTTAGATAAGGTACGAATTTTATATAATTTTTATTTCTATGTGCATTGATTTGAACGATAGATGGGGACAAAAAATTACCGATATACAGGTTTTACCCGTTTACTTCCTAAAAGGACCGAATTTCAAAATAGTCACTTTTTGTTTTTTTTTTTTTTTTATACATACATATTAACAGTCGGGCCAAAAAACGAATTTTCTCTGTAATGCGTTGTACGAGGAAAAACGTGTATTACAGACAAACACACGGGTTTCGGGAACCAGATCCCTAATTCCATCAGAACACATCCCATTGTAGTAACGATAAAACAGGCAAATAAAACCCACATTACGACGGTGCTCAAGGGAGTCAATAGAATTGGATACCCTACTGTCACCAGTGAGAACCTTCGCCCTCTTCTGCACACGGTCGAGAAGCTCCAAAATAGACTTTGAAGCATCGGATACGCTTGATCTATAATCAAATGAATACGAATGGCACAGGTTGCTGTCATCTGCAAAAGAGTAGATATGGATATAGGAGAAAGAACGGAGCCTTGCGATACCCCTGAATGAATCTTGAACTGGTTTGACGAAACTCCATCTATAACAACTCGTATAGTGTGATCTCTGAGAAAGCTCGATATAAATCGAGAGAAATTATCACCGACACCAAATGCAATAAGTTTTGACAATTGTGCACCATGCCAAACTCTATCAAACGCTTTGGAAATATATAAAGCAATTACCTTACTTTCGCCAAAATGATGAATGGAACGGCACCATTTTTCTGATAACAGGGCCAGTAAGTCTCCAGTAGAGCGACCTCTACGAAAGCCATACTGGCGGTCGCTTAGTAGGTAATTTGACTCTAAAAATTTGACAATATGGTGGTTTAATATACTCTCCATAACGTTGGAAAGTGCCGAACAAATTGCGATTGGGCGGTAATCTTCAGGGTAATTAGCCACTCCTTTTTTAGGAATTGGCGTTACATTAGCAACTTTCCAGCGGATGGGAAGTTCCCCGGCATGGTATAAAGTGCTGAAAAGATTTGCTAAGGGACGAGCTAGCGTCGAAGAGCACTGCTTCAAGACCAGTGCAGGAATTCCAACCGGCCCAGGAGACTTGTTTATGTCGAGATCCGCAAGAACCCTTTTAACAGCTCGAGCTGGAAACAATTTCTTTGGCATAGTAACCGATACTTTTTCGAGTTCGGGTAGAGGTTGATTGCTAGCCGGTAAATAAGAATTATTAGCAAATAATTCGGCAAAACAGTTAGCCTTATCAACCGGGTCCGTGAATGTTTGGCCATCCTTTAAAAGAGTTGGTATTGAGGAACTAGCATTATCCCTTACTCTTTTAACGAACGACCTGAAGCTTTTACTGCCATTGAGCTCAGCCCAACGAGCTTTTCCGTAAACAAATATTGAGCGTTTGGCAGCCCGTCGTGAAACTTTTCGAAGTTCGGAGAACGGAAAAAAAGCGGAAATGGTGCAATGATCCGAGTTACCGAGAGGTGCTAGAACTTCAAATTCGTACTTTTGAGGGAGGGTTAAAAGAGTACTACTTTAATTAAAAAAGTAACAGTTAAAGAAAGAAAAAGTACCGAAAATCCCCCTTAAAGATTGTCATTCACTCAGGAACTTGCATGTTTAATTTAATGTTTCTAGGTCCAATATTAACAGCAAATCAAAAAGTACCAGGTAGATCACAAAAAAGTACCAAAAAATTACTCTTACAGATGCTCATTCACTCAGCGCCTTGCTTGTTTCATTTTATGTTTGAAGATGCAATACTAACAAAAATTCAATAAGTACCTGTTGGCAAACAATACAGTACAAAAATGTACCAAAAAACCACTCTTACAGATTCTCATTCACTTGGGATCTTGCATGTTTAATTTTATGTTTATAGGTTCAACTATAACGGAAATTCAAAAAGTACCAGGTAAAGAACAAAAAGTACCAAAAAGCCCCTCTTCACTCAGGGCATTGCATTCTTAATTTGATGTTTGTAGATCCAATATTAACGAAAATAAAAAAGGTACCAGCTAAAAAACGAGAAAGTACCAAAAACATTCCTCTTATATGTTCTTGTCCACTCAGGACATTTTATGTTGAATTTTATGATTTTAGGTCCAATACTAACAGAAATTCAAATAGTACCAGCTAAAGACCAAAAAGTACCAAAAACCCCCTCTTACAGATTCTCAGTTACTCAGGACCTTGGATGTTAAATTTTATGTTTTTTGGGCTAATACCAACGGAAATTCAAAAAGTACCAGTTAAAAACAAAAAAGTGTCACAAATTTCCCTCTTATAGATTCTTGTCCACTTAGGACATTTAATGTTGAATTTTATGTTTCTTGGTCTAATAATAACGGAAATTTAAATAGTACCAGTTAAAGAACAAAAAAATACCAAAAAGCTCTTTTATATATTCGCATTCACTTAGGACCATGCATGTTTAATTTTATGTTAATGGGTCTAATACTAACGAAAATTAAAAAAGTACCAGTTAAAGTACGAAAAAGTACCAAAAAGATCCCTCTAACAAATTCTTATTCACTCGGGACTTTGCATGTTTAATTTTATGTTTCTAGGTCTAATACTAACGGAAATCCAAAAAGTACCAGTTGAAGTGCAAAAAGTACCCTCATATGTTCTTATCCACTCAGGACATTGCATGTTGAAGTTTATGTTTCTAGGTCCAATATTAACGATAATTAAAAAAATTGCCAGTTGTAGAACCAAGAAGCTAAAGTAAGAAATTAAATTTCCGCATTTCCCCTTTTTGGTACTTTTTTTCTCCCCATTAAAACATAACAAATTTCAATATTATAGTGGGAGCTTATCATTTAATACGTATATGTCAATGAATAAAAAAATGGTTTGTAAAAAAAGTACCAAAAATAGTTACGGCTTTTACCGCCGAATTTGGTAAAAGTACCAAATTCTTATTTGGATTTTTAAGATAAGTTTCAAATGTGATATAACCCTTCTTTCTATGTTTATAGGTTTCAAAGATAGATGGGGTGACAAGAATTACCAAAATACAGATTTTACCCGTTTACTCCGTATTTCTCCTTTTTGGTAGTTTTTTCTCCCCATTGAAGCATAAAAAATTTCAATATTGTAGTGGGATCCCATAATTTAATATGTATATGTCAAATAATAAAAAAAAAATATTTTGTAAAAAAAAAGTACCAAAAATAGTTACGGCTTTTACCGCCGAATGTGGTAAAAGTACCAAATACGTATTTGGATTTTTTAGATAAGTTTCAAATGTGATATAACCCTTATTTCTATGTTTATGGGTTTAAAAGGTAGATGGGGTGAAAAAAGTACCAAAATACAGGTTTTACCCGTTTACTCCGTTAAAGGGCGGAATTTCCAAAAAGTACCAGACACCTGTCCGCTTATTTTTCTAAAGAACAACGATAAGTATTGAATTTTTTGTGTATCCCTTTTAGTTTTAAAGATATAAGGTTACTGAATTTACCCTTTTATACCCCCTAAACATTCGTATTTCCAAAAATCCTTTCTTAGTGGATCGATTTGGGGAGAGACCAACCCCTGGTCCAAATTTCATGTTTTTAGCTTCAGGCGTTTACGCTGTGCGGTGATGAATCAGTCAGTGAGTCAGACAATCAGCCAGTAACCTTACAATTTTATATATATAGATACATGCTGATACCACAAAATGTCTATTTTAATTATCATATTATATGGATTATTTAATGTTTTAATAACACTTAGTAAATATTAATATATAGTATAAAATTTAAGTCTACTATACCATTAGAATATTAAATTACATTGAAAAATTAAATCATATTACAAAATCAATAAAGATAATCTAATAAAGAGAATAAAATAATAACTCAAACAATCCTTATAATGATTTCAGTTTAATATCACCTATATATATATATATATATATATATATATACTAGCCCTTTCAGTGTTTTTGTCGATTATATTCGACATTGCATTGTACTCTCTTTCTACGCACTTTTACTGTATACAAATGTACAGTTAATTATATTTTTTTTTTGTTTTATATGAAAGAGGGACACTTTTGATATTTTAAATTGTTATTATAGTAGACATTGACTTTCTTTTCTTTTTATTGATTGCATTGTCGTACCCAAGTCAGGAAATTTGTGAAAAGCTTAGATTTAGGAAGAGAGAAAAAAATAATAATTTCGGGGATCAGGCGTTATTAAAAAAATTTTAAGTATTGATACATGCGTAAATAAGTATTTTTTTGAAAAAAAAATATTGCAAAAATAAATTGCAGGTTCTTGTGTGGACATTTGAAGGTCAATTTTGAATATATTCGGCATTCCCTAAAAACCAGGGGAGCTGCATGAGGCAAAAACTATAATTTTTCCCGGCTTCAGCGCCATCACATTACCTTAAATACAAATTTTCAGATTTTTATCTCGCCAAAAATTATTTTTGACCCTGAAAGGGCTAGAGTGACCGGATCTTATATGGGGGATACAAATGTCAGAATTTTTTTGGTCTTAACCCCACAAAACGATTCCCCTTTCCAAATATTGAGATAGCCAAAATTTGAGCTCGATTAAACAACGCTAACCCATACCACTCGTCGATCAAAATTTGGAAAAATCGATATTTCTGGGCAAAAATCTGACATATGGATCCATAACTCCAGAACTGTAAATAATAAAAACACGCTTTATATCTCAAAAGAAAGCTAATATTGTTCTTTAAAATTTATATTTATATGTTCTTTATAATTTATATACATAATTGTCGGTTTTTAAAGTCATACCGAGTTACAACATATTTTATCCCCAAAAACGTGACCTGGTACCACTAGCAGCATACTTCGTATATTTTGTTATTAAGTGATACATTTTTGGTTATTTTTGGCATATTTTTGAGTTTAAACTAGAAATATAATAAAAAAAACATGTAATACATGTAAAACAGACACAGAAAAGGTACAGACGTAGGTCCTACATATGTTGGTAATTTTACATAGTTATGTAATCTATTCTAGATCTTTTGTTAAACTAGTTTTTGCAACGTCAGGATATAATGCTCGGCATTTGCTTACAACTATTGAATCAGTTTAGTTTTTAAAGTGCCTTTGAGCTGGTTAGATCGAACAATTACACTATGCAACAAATGGGAAGTTTTTTTTTCCTTGAATAACCAGTATATTTTTTTTATCCCCTATAGTCACCTAACGGCTCATTTTTTATTTTTATATTTTAAATTTATATTTGTCTGGTCTACAATCACTTGTTAAGTAATACAGAATGTGCAAGGTTTTGCCTTTATATACCTTTTTAAAATAACGAAATTTTTGGCTCTACACAAATTTACGATTAAAAATTTTACAAGTAGGAACTTTTACTTTATCGATCATAAAATAATTAATAACCCATCGATTTTCATGTAACTTTAAGAATAAATAACAAAACTATTAAATATGTACTATGTACCTGATTTCCATATTTTTTTTATCCCCTATAGTCACCTAACGGCTCATTTTTTATTTTTATATCTTAAAATAATATTTATCTGGTCTACAATCACTTGTTAAGTAATGCAGATTGTGCAAGGTTTTGCCTTTATATACCTTTTTAAAATAACGAAATTTTTGGCTCTACACAAATTTACGATTAAAAATTCAACAAGTAGGAACTTAAAATAATTAATAACCCATCGATTTTCATGCAACTTTAAGAATAAATAACAAAACTATTAAATATGTACTATGTAACTGATTTCCATTATTCCAATAAAAATGAAAATAAAATATGCATACTCGCAGGTATTCACAACTAGAATCTGGTATATTAATAGTCTCAAATACGACGCATCTAAATAACTTATATAAAAACAACACAATAAAAAGGATTAAAAAATATTGTGTAATAAATATGGTTAAACCGTTAAAAAATCACAAAAGTTTTAGCTCTACTGAAATTTGCGATAACAAATGTCAAAAGAATTAAAACTGGTAAGTATTTGTTGATTTCAATTTTTTATGAATTTTTTGAATTCAAAAATTTTATAAAAAAAACAAAAAAAAAATTTTTTTTTTTTGCCACTTCGGCCTCAATAACTCCAAAAATAATGGCTAAATTAAAAAATTATATTGGAGAAACTTAAATCTGGCGTAATTTAAAATGTAAAGAGCAGCCTTTTCAAAAATCTCAATTTTTAGAAAAAATTTTTTTTAAAAAAACCTTACCAATACTAACAAAAATTCAATAAGTACCTGTTGGCAAACAATACAGTACAAAATGAACCAAAAAACCACTCTTACGGATTCTCATTCAATTGGGAACTTACATGTTTAATTTTATGTTTATAGGTTCAATTTTAACGGAAATTCAAAAAGTACCAGGTAAAGAACAAAAAGTTCCAAAAAGCCCCTCTTACAGATTCTGATTCACTCAGGGCATTGCATTCTTATTTTATGTTTGTAGATCCAATATTAACGAAAATAAAAAAGGTATCAGCTAAAAAATAAAAAAGTACCAAAAACATTCCTCTTATAGGTTCTTGTCCACTAAGGACATTTTATGTTGAATTTTATGATTTTAGGTCCAATACTAACAAATTCAAATAGTACCAGTTAAAGACCAAAAACCCCCTCTTACAGATTCACAGTTACTCAGGACCTTGGATGTTAAATTTTATGTTTTTTGGGCCAATACCAACGGAAATTCAAAAAGTACCAGTTAAAAACAAAAAAGCGTCACAAATTTCCCTCTTATAGATTCTTGTCCACTCAGGACATTTAATGTTGAATTTTATGTTTCTTGGTCTAATAATAACGGAAATTTAAATAGTATCAGTTAAAGAACAAAAAAATACCAAAAAGCTCTTTTACATATTTGCATTCACTTAGGGCCATGCATGTTTAATTTTATGTTAATGGGTCTAATATTAACGAAAATTAAAAAAGTACCAGTTGAAGAGCAAAAAGTACCCTCATATGTTCTTATCCACGCAGGACATTGCATGTTGAAGTTTATGTTTCTAGGTCCAATATTAACGATAATTAAAAAATATGCCAGTTGTAGAACCAAGAAGCTAAAGTAAGAAATTAAATTTCCGTATTTCCCCTTTTTGGTACTTTTTTCTCCCCATTGAAGCATAATTAATTTCAATATTCTAAATTTCAAAAATATGCCAAAAAAAAACCAAAAATGTATCACTTAATAACAAAATATACGAAGTATGCTCCTAGTGGTACCAGGTCACGTTTTTGGGGATAAAAGCTGTTGTAACTCGGTTTGACTTAAAAAACAAACAATTATGTATATAATATAATTTTTAAAGAACAATATTAGCTTTCTTTTGAGATATTAAGCGTGTTTTTATTATTTACAGTTCTGGAGTTATGGCTCCATATATCAGATTTTTGCCCAAAAATATCGATTTTTCGTTGTTTAATCGAGCTTAAATTTTGGCTATCTCAATATCTGGAAAGGGGAATCATTTTGTGGGGTTAAGACCAAACAAATTCCAACATCGATTTTTTATGGGCACTCTAATATATACATATATATATATATATATATATATATATATATATATATATATATATATATATATATATGTATATATATAGATATATATATGTATATATATAGATATATATATAAGGATTGTTTGAGTTATTATTTCAATCAAAACCTCTGTATTATAAGAAACCCGATTTAAAACAATATAAAAATATTCTTACCAAAACACATTCATTCAGACGTAACTATCAACCAAATATATAAATTAAATATCCAAAAACCATTAAATATCGGAGTATAATGATATTTTTTAATATAAATCTGAATCTTTTTATTAAAGTTAGTGGATTATTTTAAAACAACTGAAAATCAAACTGTTTTTTATAGTGGTGTGAAAACTTGTGTTTGTAGAAGAGTAATCTGTGTTTGATGAAGTTGTCTTCATTGATCAGGGTGGCTAGGTTGAATACGGAAAAACTGTATGTAAAGAATAACAGTGGTTAATATATATATATAAGTTAACACAAAATACATTTAAACACATAAAACAAAACATTCTGAAAATATTTCCCATAAGGTAACTTGAAACTCCTCAAGTTACAAAAATACGTTGGAAACCAAAGTTAATAATTTTGCAACATTTCTCATGTCGATATTAAATACCTGCAACTTTGCATTTGCTCCCATGGGAATATGCTGAGTCAACAAATAGAATCAACAAACCTAAAGTGTAGTTGTAGAATAAGTTAGATTAAGACTTCACTTGTACTTTTGCCTTTAATAAATAAAAAACATAGTGCGGTCAAAAACGCGCTTAATAAAAAAAATGTTTTTTTAAAAATTAAAACTTTAAAAAAGTTAATTTATATATGTGGTAAATGGATAATGTAAGGATGGATTATCTTGAAAAACAATAACAATCGAAAATCAAAGTATGTTTTTAAAATTGTTTGATGATACTGAAATAATAAATTAAGATAATCACTAATGGCAAGACCAATACTAATACTAAGATTAAAAACAAGACTAAGACCACAAGGCCAAGACTAAATATAGGAATGTTAGTATAAGAAAAATATTTCCAAAATGTAAAGTTAATATATTGTATTGTATTGTGTGATATGTGATTGTTATTGTATGGTATTGTATGATATTCTATGATATTTTATGGGTTGATATCGTTTGGTATGAAATCAAGGAATACTAAAATAATCAAATTTATAGGGTTGTAGTTAATTATAACATTAGATTTGCATTCAAAAAGTATTGATTCATCAATCTACTTTGAATATGAATCGAATTATTGCAATTAGTTCCGACCAAATTTTAGGTATGGTAGTATCGTATTGTGTGAAAGAATATAAAGTGGTAATAATAAAGAAAAATCTATTATCTTTAAATTCTTAATTAATAACTATAAGCAAAAATAATGGATATTTCATTATTTAATACTCAAAACCCGTATATTATTCTCTTTATTGATTTTGTAATATGATTTAATTTTTCAATGTAATTTAATATTCTGTAGTGTAGTAAACTTCAATTTTATACTATATATTAATTTTTACTAAGTGTTATTAAAACATTAAATAATCCATAAAATATGATTATTAAAATAGACATTTTGTGGTATCAGCATGTATAAGGTATAAATACATATATACTGTATGAGCTGTATCGTAAGCATAGGTTAAACGAAATTTTTCATTAAAATGACATTGTAGAGTATTAAACCACAGAAAAATTCTTTTTTTAACTGACATTGTAGAGTAATCAACTATAGAAAAACATTAAAGGTTATAAACAGTGTGTAATAGTAACACTAATTGTAAATTATTTTAGAAAATATTTGCTAAGTAATATGAATATAAATTATTCTTATTTAATTAACCGATTTATAGTTACTTCGACCTTTAGTCAGTTGTTGTAGTGAAACATTTCAGAGTCTGCTGATAATCATATCTTTAACCCTCATATTAATAGACTGGCTCACTTTCAACTAGCCTAATGGGGCACCCAAATTATAATTCTATTTAAAATTAACAAAACTCATAATGATACTCCTTCTTTTTATTGTATGTAACAAACAAAAAAAAATATACATACTCTCAAAAATTCATATCAAAATCATATAGTTTATCAATAAGTATAGAAAAACATTAGTTGTTTGCTTGTTTGTTTTTTGAATAATAAACATCAATCTTACAGTACGAAAAACGAATTTAATAATCCAACAATCAGTTACTATAATAATTTGATGAGTGTACAAACATCTTATTACTTGCGATTATGGGAATAAAAAAATAACATGGGGTTTTATGAAAAAAATTAAAGGCATTTGTATCTTGTATTTACTACAGCATTAACATAAGCCAAACCAGTGTTTACATAAGATTTTTTGAAAAGTATCTGCACTAAAATTCTTAACAACACACACACGCACACATATATAAGTTTTTTTTTTTTTTTTTTTTTTTTTTTTCTCAGTATTTATTTATTGAATCTTCATATACTAAATATGAACTAACAATAATTAATCAAATCTTAACCTAATATTTGATTTATGTCCTGCCAATGCCGGACAAAAAAGATTTCGTCATCACGGTTTCTGTTCACATATGTAGGTGTTTACCGCTCATCTGATTGGGTGAGTGCTGCAGTGTCTCTTCTTCTTAATCGAGTGTGGCCGCCATAATTTAAAATATTTCGTGCTAATGGGTTTGGGTGCAGTTCCAGCCTTTTTAAATATTTTAATGCATATTTCGTTATCATAGTTTTTACTAATGGCACATTGAGATCCTTGTGGATATTTGAGTTTTTGACGTACCAGGGGGCGGCTGTGATTATTCGAAGAAGTTTATTTTGGCGCCTTTGAATTTTTTCGATGTTAGAAGCCGAGGCAGTGCCCCATAACTGAATACCGTAGCACCAAATTGGCTTTAAGATAGAGTTGTAAAGTAGAAGTTTGCAATCGAGGCTGAGAACAGAATTTCTTCCAATAAGCCAATTTATTTGAATTGCTTTTAGTTTCATTTGAGTTAATTTAGCTTCGATATGCCATTTCCACGTTAAACGCCGATCTAGATGTATACCGAGGTATTTTACATGCGAGTGTTGGGGTATTATTTGATTATTGATTTTAATAGGGGGGCATGTTTCCCGACGCAATGTGAATGTTATATGTGCGCATTTTTGCTCATTGATCTTTATCCTCCATTGTTTTAACCACCTTTCCAGTTCAAATATGTGATCCTGTAAGTAACGAGATGCTTCTTGACAATTTGCGTGTACGCTTAGAAAAGCTGTATCGTCCGCAAATGTTGAGGTATGGGTGTAGCTGTTTGTTGGCAAGTCCGATGTATAAATTAAGTATAATACAGGGCCCAGGATGCTGCCTTGTGGGACTCCGGCGTTAATTGGCTGAGGAGAACTTAAAAAATCGCCTTCTTTAATAATAAAATGACGCCCGACTAAGTAGCTTTCTAACAGCTTGTGTATGTTTGCTGGTAAGTTCTGCTGCAACTTCAGTAGTAACCCTTTATGCCAGACTTTATCAAAAGCTTGAGACACATCGATGAAGAGTGCAGAGCAATATTTTTTTTCTTCAAAGGCTTTTCTTATGACATTTACTATTCGATGAGTTTGTTCAATTGTGCTGTGTTTTCTTCTAAAACCGAATTGATGATTGGGAATACATCTGTTTTCATTTAAAATCGGCGTTAATTTTGACACTAGTAGTTTCTCAAATAGCTTTGATATATTAGACAATAGGCTTATAGGTCTATATGACTCAACTTTTGTGGGATCCTTTCCTGGTTTAGGTATCATGGTAACTAAAGATACTTTCCACTCTTGTGGGTAGTATTCAAGGCGTAAAATAGCATTAAAAATTAGTAGAATAATTTTCTTTGCTATGCGGGGTAGCTCCAAAAGCATTTTGTTACTGATGTTATCAAAACCAGGGGCTTTCTTGGGGTTTAAATCATGAATAGCCTTTTCGATTTCTCTTATCTCAAATCTTAGTGGAACAGCTGATCTAACAACAACAGGTGGTAACTCGACCGCAGTATCGAAAGATGTATGAGGGGTAAATACGGTTTTCAAATGATTAACAAAAATATTTCCTTTTTCTATATCATTTCGTGCCCAACTTTCATTTAAGTTTCTTAATGGCGGTTTAGTGATAACTGGTCTTTTTAGATTTCTAGCTGCACGCCATAATGAGTAGTCAGATTGAGGAGTTGCATCAAGTTCCTTAAGATATTTTTCCAGAGAAGCCGTCTTTTGAGACTGCAGTAAGATTCTTAGCCTTTTTGTGCACTCTTTTAGTAAATTTTTAAGTTGAGGGGATCTGTGCAATTGCCACTCCCTTCGAGCTCTCCTTTTTTCAGTCAAGAGACGCTCGACATCTGTAGAATATATTTTACTATTTTTGATGTTTTTGCGGGCTATGCTAGAATGTTGAACAGCTAGTTTGAGATAATTGTCAAAATTTACAATAGAAAGATTCACATTCTCCGGTGTTCTAAGCGGAATATTTTCAGTGCAGTGGGTACTGAGATATTTTTTTTTATTTTAACCAATTTATTTGTGTTGCTGACGTCACTAAGTATCCACACGGAGATACAATTCTATTAGGGTTTGCTATAGTTAGAAGTGTAGGTGTGTGATCAGAAGATAATTCTAAAGAAGCTTCAACATGAATCGTTTCTGCGGGGATGTTTTTAACCACGCCAAAATCGATGACATCTGGAATTTTTTGCTGATCAGTAGGCCAATAAGTTGGTTGACCACTCGCGACCACATTTAAATCCATTTTAGACATTGTATTGTACAAAACACGACCCTTTGGTGTTATGAGCCGTGACCCCCAGAAGGTATGTTTAGCGTTGTAATCGCCAGCGGCTAGGAAACAGGGTCCTAATGATTTAAAATATTTATAATATTGGCTTTCTGATATTGAAAATCTAGGTGGAGAGTATAATGATGAAAGTACTAAGTTTCGATTTAGCTCTTCAACACAAATGTTCGTTGCCTGCAGATAATCTTCACGATAATCACACATTAAGTAGTGTTTGATTCGGGCTTTTATCAAAATAGCAGAGCCTCCACAAGCTCTATCTCGAGGGTCCTTGGTATCATATAATATATAACCATTAATTTTAAACGTATTTCTTGAGGTCAAATATATAAGTGACATACACGAATCTCACATTAACATTCCGTAGAATTATAAATATTAATAACAATAAAAACCAACATTATCACATAAGCTAAACAAAACAAAGGTTTTGTTTACATTTAAGAAATCATATTGCTTATATTCTTTCTGTTTCTTTTTGTCACTTAAAGATTATTTAAGAATCAAATTTCATAAATTTATAATCAATAAATTTAAGTAGAATAAGAAATTTTTAATAGTGTATTTTTTTAGTTTAACATCAACTCCAAAATAAAACGGTTGTTTTAATTTGTCACTGGCGCAGTCGGTAGGATCTGCGAAAAAGATTTTTTAACGAACTTACCCGTTTACTAGTAAAAAAAAATATATATATATAAATAATAATAAAGTAAATTATAAAAATAAAAAATCACATAGAGTAAAATAATTAAAGAAAATTATATTAATTATAACAAAGAAAAATAAGTGATACAATTTTTATTTTATAATTTTACGAGTTTGTTAATGGATGAGATTATCAACGGTCTCGAGAATTTAAACATTAATAACTAAAACAATATGAATAACGACAACAACATGAATAATAACGTCAACGTAGAGCAACAGAGGATCTTTATCATGCAGAACCTAAGAATGGTGCATCCTTTTACTGGGGAAAAAGATAAACTGGGAGTATATATAAGAAGTATCGAAAGTGTAATACCTAATATTACAGCAATGCCCCGGGATGATAGGATTCTTTTCTTTAACACTATCTTGAGGACTCTGAATGACGGAGCTTTGGACGTAGTAAGGAGAGAGCAGCCGACTAATTGGGCAACATTGAAGTTAATTTTAATTGACGAATTTGGAGAACATCAACCAATACCGCAGTTAATTCTAAGTATTAACAACGTTAATTTTAAAGGTAATTGTAAAATCTTTTTTGATGTAATCAATAAGTTAGTAAGTTTGAATAAAGGATACAATCGAATTATGTAGTGAAACGGAGGAAAGAAAATTATTTTTTAGAAATGAAGTGAATTTTAATGCTTTGAATGTTTTAAAAAAAGAATTACCCATTCATCTAGTGGCTTTACTTAACGCCAACTTAGTGACCGATTTTAGATCAGGGATTAGGATCCTCAGGGAAAATAATAAAATTGAAAATAACACCCACAATTACTTTAAACCCAATAACCAAAGGAATCTGTCACGGAATAATGTACGCCCCACAGATAAATGAATTTCGTAATTTTCAACCACCTTTCCAAATTCCACAAAATAATTTTCAACCACCTTTCCAAAATCCACAAAATAATTTTCAACCACATCCCAGGAACAATTTCCAAAACCCTTCCCAAAATTTTCAAAATATATTCCAAAATTATAAAAATAATTTTCAGAATCCTGATGGCAATTATCGAAATAATATTCCAAATCCAAAACGAATGAGGGAGCAGGATTCTAACCAGTCTAGGTTGCGAAGATTCGGAGTGCCAGTTCCAATGGAAGTATAAAATTTTCACTCCATAGCCTCCAATTACTTCCCTCCATCGCAATGAGAATAAATAACAAAAATTATAGATTTCTGGTTGATACGGGATCGTCAATCAGCATAATAAAACCTAAAAGATTTCCAACTCCCCTGATAAAAGTAAATCCCATTTGCGTTAAAACTGCTTCCGGAAATATAATTCTTGATCAAACACAGGAAATTTTTAGTCCTATAAAAAGTGCTATACTATTATTTTTTGTTTTCGATTTTGGCAGTAATTATGTCGGCCTTTTCGGTTTTGACAGTTTAAAAATATTAAATGCTTTAATAAATATCCCCATGGGATTCTTTAGATTAAATAATATTAAATATTTCTTTTTGAATGAAAAACAAAAGGAAAAAGAAGATATTGAAAGTTTTCCAGTTAATAAAAATGTTAGTTCTGATGTAAGGTTCGATCAAATAAGGAAACCTCAATTTGAAAGTGTAAGAACTAATATTCCGCAAATTAATAATCAAAAATTGGTGAATTGCATTGATAGCAAGTACAATGAATCAATATTTAAATTGGAACACCTCAGTAGAGAAGAATTCACAAACTTAGAAAGATTATTAAAAAAAATATAACAATATTTTTTATAGAGAAGGAGATAAGTTAACCTTCACTAATGTTGTCAAGCATAAAATTAATACTGTCCACGAAGATCCAATATACTGTAGAACTTATCGTTACCCTCAAGTCCACTGAGAAGAGGTTAATAAACAAATCCAAGAAATGTTAGACCAAAATATTATACACCATAGTCAATCGCCATATTTAGCACCGATCTGGGTTGTACCCAAAAAACTAGAAGCGTCTAAAAGACAAAAATGGCGTATTGTTATTGATTACACTATGCTAGTTGAAAAAACAGACAAGCCGGGCACATGGCGTTTTAACATAATTCGGGTACGCTGAATCCAGTGGTGCCCACGGTTTTTAAGATTGGCTCTGGTTTTCGAGATATACCGTTATTTCAAAAATGCAGGAGGTTGCACAACATATATTCGCGTTACTTAAAAACGCTTTAGCTTATTGAAAAAGCTTAAAAAACCGAAATTCCGCAATAAAATTTCATTTAAGAAAAATACAACTCTTTTTCTAATATGAGTAGTCGTTATTAAAACATAATTTTTTTTTTTGAAAGAAAAATTAATTTTTTTTATCAAAATTTCGAAATTTTTGTTTTTGAAAAATTTATAAAAAATTAAAAAATGCAGCTAGGCTTCTAATTTTGCAGACATATCAAAAACGAAGCTGCAAACAAAACAAGCCATAAATAATTAAAATCTGTTAGCAACTTTTGATTTTATTCACAAAAGTCGACAAATTTTAATTAATTCAAGAATTTGATAAAACGCAATATGTGTATGGGAGCCCCCTAAGGGATGGTGATAAGGGGCAAGTATGTCTTGAGAAAATGTTAAGGAAAAAAAATTAATTGATGTCGGTCATACATTATATACCACTAGGGGCGACTTCTAGGAATTTGTGGGACTTTTTCTTCAATATATGAAGGATATAATTTATATGGAGCATTTCATAGAATTTTTTTTAATTATTAAATTCTTTATTCAACATAATGTATATATCGAGCCTTTTCTGCAATAGAGTAGTCATAACTCAAAAACGCTGATTTTTGAGCTAATATATTTAATGCTTTAGCTCACAGTGGAACATAGGGCCGCCTACTAGCTAAAAATGTGGAGTTAATCACCATATCGCTTCTTCATATTGTGTAAAAATTTCATACAAATATCTTCTATATTCAACAAAAATAAATGTTTTGAAATTTTTAAGTTTGGTTATTATAAAAAATAAAAAAATTTCATCTTCTCTAAAAAAATCAAAAGTTGTAGACAGACTTTAATCACTTATAGCCTATTTTGTTTGGAACTTTGTTTCTTATACGCGTAGAACCCTAGCCTGCAGCGCCTGAGATACCCCTAGACGGGCCAAATGTATGACCAGCGCAACTTTATTTTTCATTTCCATCATTTGTTTCTAAGGCCAAGGATTCACTCCTAGGGGGATAAAATGAATGACCGACCTCCAATGTTTTTTGTTCTTAACATTTTCTTAAAACATAGTTGCCACATATCTCCACCCCTTAGGGGGCTCCCATACAAATATGGCTGTTTAATGAAATTCTTAAATTTGGCCCCTGCAGCGCCTAGGATGCCCCTAGATGGGTCAAATGTATGACCAACCCCACTTTATTTTTCACCTCAATCATTTATTTCTAACATACGCACCCGCTATCTCCATTCCTTAAGGGGGCTTCCATACAAAATGTTCAATGCAGACTAGAAATATATTGAAGAATAAGTCCCATAAATGCCCAGGAGTTGCCCCTAGGGGTATAAAATGAATGACTGACCTCCATTAGTTTTTTGTTCTTAACATTTTCCCAAATTATACTTTTCCTTTATCCCCATCCCTTAGGGGGGCTCCCATACAAATATTGCGTTTTATGAAATTCTTAAATTAATTAAAAATTGTCGACTTTTGTGAATAAAATCAAAAGTTGCTAACAGATTTTAATCATTTATGGCTTGTTTTGTTTGGAATTTTGTTTTTTATACGTCTGCAAAAAATTAAATTAAAAGCATAGCTGCATTTTCCAATTTTTTATGAATTTTTAAAAAACAAACATTTCGAAATTTTGTTAAAAAAATAATTTTTTTTTCAAAAAAAAAAATTATGTTTCTAAAACGACTGTGGATATTAGAAAAAAGTTTTATTTTTCTTAAATGAAATTTTATTGCGAAATTTCGGTTTTTTAGTAATAAATAAACTAAACCGTTTTTGAGTAACGTGAATATATGTTGTGCAACCTCCTCCATTTTCGAAATAACGGTATATCTCGAAAACCAGAGCCAATCTTAAAAAACCGCGGGCACCACTGGATTCAGCGTACCCGAATTATGTTAAAACGCTAGGTGCCCAGCTTGTCACGAAAAAAAGTGTCAATTTCTTGCACAGTGTTATCGTAAATTAAACGATATAACCATTAACGATAAATATCCGATACCAATTATGGACGATATTTTAGATAATTTGGGTAGATGCTTTTATTTTACTACCCTAGATCTTACTAAAGGGTTCCATCAAATCGAAATGGAACATTCGGATAGAAGAAAAACAGCATTTTCCACCCAAACCGGGCATTTCGAATTTCTAAGAATGCCATTCGGCCTTAAAAACGCCCCCTCAACCTTCCAACGATTGATGAATACAATTTTGGCAGATCTTGTAGGAAAGGATTGTTTAGTCTACTTGGACGATATAATTATTTTCAGCACTTCTCTACAAGAGCACATTAGCTCAGTAGAAAAGGTGTTTGGAAGGCTCTCAGATGCCAACTTAAAGCTACAGCTTGACAAAAGCGAGTTTTTAAAGAGGGAAACAACCTTTTTGGGACATATTATCACACCTGATGGTATAAAGCCAAACCCCAATAAGGTAAAAGCTATCCTCGAATATCCAATTCCTAAGACTGAAAGGGAAATTAAACAATTCTTGGGATTGGCTGAATTTTATCGAAAATTTATCCAAAATTTTTCCGAAATTTTTCCAAAATAACAAAACCCTTAACTCAATGCCTTAAGAAGGGCAATTAAGTAAATTCGTCAGACAAAAGTTTTATTGATGCAGTAGCCACAATTAAACTTTTAATTACTATGAGAAGCAATTTACTTTAACAACAGACGCTTCTTATATCGCCCTGGGCGCCGTCCTGAGTCAGAACAGACACCCAATCTGTTTCGCGAGCCAAACTCTTAATGAGCATGAATTAAATTATTCAGCTACAGAAAAAGAGTTGCTTGCCATTGTGTGGGCGAAAAAATACTTCCGCCCTTATTAATACGGCAGAAGATTCTTGATCAATAGCGATCACAAGCCATTACAATGGTTACAAAATCTTAAAGAGCCAAACCAAAAACTACAAAGGTGGAAAATAAAACTAAATGAATTTGATTTTGAGATTAAACATATTCCTGGAAGGGAAAATCATGTTGCAGATGCACTTTCTCGTATAAGGAGAGATAACTCCAATTTCAATGAAGAGATTGAAGAAAATAACGAGTTTACTGATGAAGTAGATGAAACAGAGGAAATTTCTTCTGTACCCGCAACAACGCACTCGGCTGACGAAGATAATTCCGCATATATATCAATAACTGCAAAGCCCTTAAATATATTTAAAAATCAAATCAAACTTATCAGAGGTAATCAAAACAAAATCTTTACAAAAAAGATTTTTTCCAATAATGTTACTTCAATTGTATACAAGGATCTATTTACCGAATCAATGAAGGAAATAATTAAAACTTATTTCCTAAATAAAAATAAAACTCTTTATATGCCAAATGATAATGATTTTATAGAATTCCAAAGAATTTATGTCCAAATTATTTTAAATAGAAGAAATGGAGTCTTAAGATCCACCAGACTTTTAGAAAATTTATGTAACTACCCGGATTTTAAAACAACAATTTTAGAAATCAATTTAAATGGATTGCATCAGGGTATAGAGAAAATAGTAGAAATATTTAAAATGAAATATTATTTCCCAAACTATATAAAAGAAATATCCCGTATAATAAACGAGTGCGAACTTTGCAACCGTTGTAAAGTAGACCATATAGATTTTAAATTGCCATTTAAAATCACACCTGTATACGAAACAAGCGAAAAATATGTGACAGACTTTTGGCAATGGGATAAAGAATACTATTTAACTTGTATAAATTTGTATTCAAAATTCGCGACAATTTAACCAGTAAAATCATTGAATTGGATTGAAACTAAAAAGGCTCTTTTGAAAGTATTTAACACTATGGGTCCTCCAAAGGTTTTAAAGACAGATCAAGACCAGGGAATGAATAACATAAATATAAAAAAATGGTATGAGCAGTTAAAAATTAAATTAGAAATCACTACAGGCAAAACCGGAATAGGAGATATAGAGAGATTACACAAAACATTGAATGAGAAACTAAGAATCATAAACACGTCAAACGATAAGGAGTTAGATTACTTGAAGATAGAACAAACATTATTTACTTATAATCACAATATAGTTCATTCCACCACTGGAAAAACACCTTATAATATTTTCTTTAACAAACAAAAACCTAAAACCAACCCACAGATGGAAGAAGAGAAAAGAATAAATAAAATAAATAGATTTAGAACGGAAAAAGCCGTAGATACAAATTTTGTTAGTGCAGAAATTAAGAGGAAAAGATTAACCAAAATTGATAACCCTTTTAGAAAAGCAGAGCGGCTAAGAACAGAAGACGACGGTGAACACTTTATAGTTAAGTTAAGAAATAGAAATGTAAGGAAATGTAAAAATCAGTTCAAAAAAAAGAAGAAGTAACCAACCAGTTAAAATAAATTAAGTTTACAATAAATCCCCAACAGCGAATTAGAACAGAATTATTTACAATTTCAGAATTAAATATAACTAAGAAACAAAGGCAATTGAGGGGCATTAAGGCCCTTGGAATTACATTTTGGACAATGCTAATTTTGACCGCAACAGTCAACAGCCAGGGAATTGAAATAAACCCAATATTCAATGACATGGGTTATACTATAATATAACAAGGAGTCGGAAATCAACCTACTAACTCTAAATATCATTTACTAACCATTAATAAAACTTATTTGGACTTGACATATGATATCCTTCTGGAAAAATTTAACAAAAATAAATGTTATCAAACTGATATGATCAGGAATTATCTTTCGTTAGCAAACAAAGAAAATAAAATGTTTTTTAACAGACACAAAAGAGGCCTTGCCAATTTTGTGGGAAATGGACTAAAGTTCTTGTTTGGTACCATGGACAACCAAGATAGAGCCGAAATACAGCTCGTAATAGAGGATTTTAGGAAAAATACAATTTCGACTAACGAGTTTAACGAAATCATTGACCTTATTAACAAACCCTTAAACTTCAAAATAAATTAACAGAAAAAGTTCTTCCAGATCTTTTCCTTGACAGTGTAAAAATATATTTGGAACATGTTCAAGATATCCAATTAGCCATGCAACTGGCACGAAAGGGAATAATAAATCCAAAAATAATGGACTTACACACCATTACTACTCTCACCGACCTAGAGTTCGAAAATGTTAGAGCTACGGTTTGGTTAGATGAAGAAATTATTTTCTTTGTACTCTCAATACCTACAGCATTCGATTCTGTCAAAAAAATTAAAATAGTACCAATGCCAGATAAAGATAAGGAAGAATTTGTGTTAGATGATAGTGGTAATGTTAGGAAAAATAATATGATATTTGAATTTAAAAACAATAAAATTGAATATGCTAAAGATAACTGCATAAGAAACCTCTTAAATAATAATAAGACCGAGTGTCAATTCAAAAAGAACATTGAATCCTTTATAGGATTTGTTGAACCAAATATTATTGTAACAAATAATTTAGAATTAACACAAAAACAACAAAATTGTAATGAATTAAATGTAACAATTAAAAACAATTATATAATAAATTTATACAATTGTAAAATTAAAATAAGAGATTTTGAATTAGAAGTGCTACAAGTTAGGGAAAAATCCATCATGTTACCTAATGTTAAGAATATTGAAAACATTGTAAAGCTAAATTAATCTCTGACAATCTTAAAAAAGCACATTGAATATGTAAATGAAAAAAATTTAAACTATTTAATTAGTCTTCTAATATCAATTTTTCTCATATTATTTTTAATTATTGTGTTATTCGCTAAAAGTTATAAAGGCAAGAGATTTGTAAAAAAATAAAGAAAAAAAACAATGAGGACATTGTGCCTTCTAAAGAGGGGAGGAGTGACATACACGAATCTCACATTAACATTCCGTAGAATTTTTTAATCCAAATTTAGATATTTTTAATTAGGCTTAAGTTCATTGAATTTAATTTTCATTAAATTATTTTTATGAAGACAGGAATTTTACAACATGAAAGCAATTAAATTTTTTTTTTTTTTTTTTTATTTACAATTTTTCATTCTTGACTGCGCTGAGATTTTAACCCAGGCGTTCACGGACAGGTTGCCCAGACTAGTTTCGATTCTAACCACACAATCTCGTCGGTGGGGTTTGCCGTTTTACTCACTCGGCTATTGAGGCCGGGCGACGTCAATAATCAAACATCAATCCTTAAACCAAATGGTATTTCACTTTGGTAGATCGAAATTTGCTTTTTGAATGAATGATTATCTATTTTAATCGATTTACATGTTCTTCCTAACTTCTATTTTTTCGTACTTTTTGTCAAGAATTCTTCTTGAAGTCCAAAGTACATTTTTTTATTTTTGATGTTTTTGTCTTTCTTTTTTCTTGTTGACCTTTTTCAGCACAACTTGAAGGACAAATGTAATTATTGTTAACTTGTATAGATTTGTATTCAAAATTCGCGACAATTTAACCAGTAAAATCATTGAATTGGATTGAAACTAAAAAGGCTCTTTTGAAAGTATTTAACACTATGGGTCCTCCAAAGGTTTTAAAGACAGATCAAGACCAGGGAATGAATAACATAAATATAAAAAAATGGTATGAGCAGTTAAAAATTAAATTAGAAATCACTACAGGCAAAACCGGAATAGGAGATATAGAGAGATTACACAAAACATTGAATGAGAAATTAAGAATCATAAACACGTCAAACGATAAGGAGTTAGATTAATTGAAGATAGAACAAACATTATTTACTTATAATCACAATATAGTTCATTCCACCACTGGAAAAACACCTTATAATATTTTCTTTAACAAACAAAAACCTAAAACCAACCCACAGATGGAAGAAGAGAAAAGAATAAATAAAATTAATAGATTTAGAACGGAAAAAGCCGTAGATACAAATTTTGTTAGTGCAGAAATTAAGAGGAAAAGATTAAACAAAATTGATAACCCTTTTAGAAAAGCAGAGCGGCTAAGAACAGAAGACGACGGTGAACACTTTATAGTTAAGTTAAGAAATAGAAATGTAAAAATCAGTTCAAAAAAAAGAAGAAGTAACCAACCAGTTAAAATAAATTAAGTTTACAATAAATCCCCAACAGCGAATTAGAACAGAATTATTTACAGTTTCAGAATTAAATATAACTAAGAAACAAAGGCAATTGAGGGGCATTAAGGCCCTTGGAATTACATTTTGGACAATGCTAATTTTGACCGCAACAGTCAACAGCCAGGGAATTGAAATAAACCCAATATTCAATGACATGGGTTATACTATAATAGAACAAGGAGTCGGAAATCAACCTACTAACTCTAAATATCATTTACTAACCATTAATAAAACTTATTTGGACTTGACATATGATATCCTTCTGGAAAAATTTAACAAAAATAAATGTTATCAAACTGATATGATCAGGAATTATCTTTCGTTAGCAAACAAAGAAAATAAAATGTTTTTTAACAGACACAAAAGAGGCCTTGCCAATTTTGTGGGAAATGGACTAAAGTTCTTGTTTGGTACCATGGACAACCAAGATAGAGCCGAAATACAGCTCGTAATAGAGGATTTTAGGAAAAATACAATTTCGACTAACGAGTTTAACGAAATCATTGACCTTATTAACAAACCCTTAAACTTCAAAATAAATTAACAGAAAAAGTTCTTCCAGATCTTTTCCTTGACAGTGTAAAAATATATTTGGAACATGTTCAAGATATCCAATTAGCCATGCAACTGGCACGAAAGGGAATAATAAATCCAAAAATAATGGACTTACACACCATTACTACTCTCACCGACCTAGAGTTCGAAAATGTTAGAGCTACGGTTTGGTTAGATGAAGAAATTATTTTCTTTGTACTCTCAATACCTACAGCATTCGATTCTGTCAAAAAAATTAAAATAGTACCAATGCCAGATAAAGATAAGGAAGAATTTGTGTTAGATGATAGTGGTAATGTTAGGAAAAATAATATGATATTTGAATTTAAAAACAATAAAATTGAATATGCTAAAGATACCTGCATAAGAAACCTCTTAAATAATAATAAGACCGAGTGTCAATTCAAAAAGAACATTGAATCCTTTATAGGATTTGTTGAACCAAATATTATTGTAACAAATAATTTAGAATTAACACAAAAACAACAAAATTGTAATGAATTAAATGTAACAATTAAAAACAATTATATAATAAATTTATACAATTGTAAAATTAAAATAAGAGATTTTGAATTAGAAGTGCTACAAGTTAGGGAAAAATCCATCATGTTACCTAATGTTAAGAATATTGAAAACATTGTAAAGCTAAATTAATCTCTGACAATCTTAAAAAAGCACATTGAATATGTAAATGAAAAAAATTTAAACTATTTAATTAGTCTTCTAATATCAATTTTTCTCATATTATTTTTAATTATTGTGTTATTCGCTAAAAGTTATAAAGGCAAGAGATTTGTAAAAAAATAAAGAAAAAAAACAATGAGGACATTGTGCCTTCTAAAGAGGGGAGGAGTGACATACACGAATCTCACATTAACATTCCGTAGAATTTTTTAATCCAAATTTAGATATTTTTAATTAGGCTTAAGTTCTTTGAATTTAATTTTCATTAAATTATTTTTATGAAGACAGGAATTTTACAACATGAAAGCAATTAAATTTTTTTTTTTTTTTTTTTTTTATTTACAATTTTTCATTCTTGACTGCGCTGAGATTTTAACCCAGGCGTTCACGGACAGGTTGCCCAGACTAGTTTCGATTCTAACCACACAATCTCGTCGGTGGGGTTTGCCGTTTTACTCACTCGGCTATTGAGGCCGGGCGACGTCAATAATCAAACATCAATCCTTAAACCAAATGGTATTTCACTTTGGTAGATCGAAATTTGCTTTTTGAATGAATGATTATCTATTTTAATCGATTTACATGTTCTTCCTAACTTCTATTTTTTCGTACTTTTTGTCAAGAATTCTTCTTGAAGTCCAAAGTACATTTTTTTATTTTTGATGTTTTTGTCTTTCTTTTTTCTTGTTGACCTTTTTCAGCACAACTTGAAGGACAAATGTAATTATTGTTAACTTGTATAGATTTGTATTCAAAATTCGCGACAATTTAACCAGTAAAATCATTGAATTGGATTGAAACTAAAAAGGCTCTTTTGAAAGTATTTAACACTATGGGTCCTCCAAAGGTTTTAAAGACAGATCAAGACCAGGGAATGAATAACATAAATATAAAAAAATGGTATGAGCAGTTAAAAATTAAATTAGAAATCACTACAGGCAAAACCGGAATAGGAGATATAGAGAGATTACACAAAACATTGAATGAGAAATTAAGAATCATAAACACGTCAAACGATAAGGAGTTAGATTACTTGAAGATAGAACAAACATTATTTACTTATAATCACAATATAGTTCATTCCACCACTGGAAAAACACCTTATAATATTTTCTTTAACAAACAAAAACCTAAAACCAACCCACAGATGGAAGAAGAGAAAAGAATAAATAAAATTAATAGATTTAGAACGGAAAAAGCCGTAGATACAAATTTTGTTAGTGCAGAAATTAAGAGGAAAAGATTAAACAAAATTGATAACCCTTTTAGAAAAGCAGAGCGGCTAAGAACAGAAGACGACGGTGAACACTTTATAGTTAAGTTAAGAAATAGAAATGTAAAAATCAGTTCAAAAAAAAGAAGAAGTAACCAACCAGTTAAAATAAATTAAGTTTACAATAAATCCCCAACAGCGAATTAGAACAGAATTATTTACAATTTCAGAATTAAATATAACTAAGAAACAAAGGCAATTGAGGGGCATTAAGGCCCTTGGAATTACATTTTGGACAATGCTAATTTTGACCGCAACAGTCAACAGCCAGGGAATTGAAATAAACCCAATAGACAATGACATGGGTTATACTATAATAGAACAAGGAGTCGGAAATCAACCTACTAACTTTAAATATCATTTACTAACCATTATTAAAACTTATTTGGACTTGACATATGATATCCTTCTGGAAAAATTTAACAAAAATAAATGCTATCAAACTGATATGATCAGGAATTATCTTTCGTTAGCAAACAAAGAAAATAAAATGTTTTTTAACAGACACAAAAGAGGCCTTGCCAATTTTGTGGAAAATGGACTAAAGTTCTTGTTTGGTATCATGGACAACCAAGATAGAGCCGAAATACAGCTCGTAATAGAGGATTTTAGGAAAAATACAATTTCGACTAACGAGTTTAACGAAATCATTGACCTTATTAACAAACCCTTAAACTTCAAAATAAATTAACAGAAAAAGTTCTTTCAGATCTTTTCCTTGACAGTGTAAAAATATATTTGGAACATGTTCAAGATATCCAATTAGCCATGCAACTGGCACGAAAGGGAATAATAAATCCAAAAATAATGGACTTACACACCATTACTACTCTCACCGACCTAGAGTTCGAAAATGTTAGAGCTACGGTTTGGTTAGATGAAGAAATTATTTTCTTTGTACTCTCAATACCTACAGCATTCGATTCTGTCAAAAAAATTAAAATAATACCAATGCCAGATAAAGATAAGGAAGAATTTGTGTTAGATGATAGTGGTAATGTTAGGAAAAATAATATGATATTTGAATTTAAAAACAATAAAATTGAATATGCTAAAAATAACTGCATAAGAAACCTCTTAAATAATAATAAGACCGAGTGTCAATTCAAAAAGAACATTGAATCCTTTATAGGATTTGTTGAACCAAATATTATTGTAACAAAAAATTTAGAATTAACCTTTTTCAGCACAACTTGAAGGACAAATGTAAACATAGCTCGTGCCTTAGCTGTTAACAATAATTACATTTGTCCTTCAAGTTGTGCTGAAAAAGGTCAACAAGAAAAAAGAAAGACAAAAACATCAAAAATAAAAATATGTACTTTGGACTTCAAGAAGAATTCTTGACAAAAAGTACGAAAAAACAGAAGTTAGGAAGAACATGTAAATCGGTTAAAATAGATAATCATTCATTCAAAAAGCAAATTTCGATCTACCAAAGTGAAATACCATTTGGTTTAAGGATTGATGTTTGACTATTGCCGTCGCCCGGCCTCAATAGCCGAGTGAGTAAAACGACAAACCCCACCGACGAGATTGTGTGGTTACAATCGAAACTAGTCTGGGCCACCTGTCCGTGAACGCCTGGGTTCAAATCTCAGCGCAGTCAAGAATGAAAAATTATCAATAAAAAAATTTTAATTGATTTCATGTTGTAAAATTCCTGTCTTCATAAAAATAATTTAATGAAAATTAAATTCAATGAACTTAAGCCTAATTAAAAATATCTAAATTTGGATTAAAAAACCATTAACAGTTCAATAAAATAACCACAATACTAATTATTCCGTAGAATTATAAATATTAATAACAATAAAAACCAACATTATTACATAAGCTAAACAAAACAAAGGTTTTGTTTACATTTAAGAAATCATATTGCTTATATTCTTTCTGTTTCTTTTTGTCACTTAAAGATTATTTAAGAATCAAATTTCATAAATTTATAATCAATAAATTTAAGTAGCATAAGAAATTTTTAATAAAGTATTTTTTTAATTTTACATCAACTCCAAAAAAAAAACGGTTGTTTTAATTTGGCACTTATATATACGCATACATTTCGTGGGAACTTTGTACCGATTGTTATTAAAAAATGTTTAAAGTAAACAAAAACAAAACAATAAAATTTCACAACTAAGTAACGATTATGCGATTCTGTAAATTGTTCTTAACAACATAGATAAATATAAACGTCAAGTGGCATCACTCTCAAAAAATGGTAAAATAACGAAAAGCACAAAGAGGAATACAAAAAGAAAACAAATAAAATTATTAAAACAGATATTATTTATTTTTTTTTTAAAGAATGGAAGTAAAACTTTAACTGTAAAATTAAATGCAAAATATTCAATGGCCATTTTCAACTTATATTTTTTCTTTAAAATACATTTTTTTTCGATATTAAACAATAAATGAACAACACTCCAACAGTTGTCGTTTAAGGTGCATGTACACGACATGTTTTTTACATCTGACTTGTCCACTTTTTAAGTCACATGTAATTGTGCATGTTTGACAAAATTGCTGTTTTACATAAGGTTTATAATATTTGACCACACACGTACATGTAATTTGCATCTGACATTGTCTCTGCTTTTTCGCTTAGTTATTGCACAAACCAAAGTAGTTCTCGGTTTCAAAATATTTTGCGCAGTAAAACAGTTCAGCCATTTTAACATGTTTTTCATTAAATTCGAAGAAACCAATTTAGGATATTGTAATAAAAAATTTTTTTTAAATATATATGAACATAATTTATATTCAATGGTGAAATTATCATACAACATCGGTAATGTAAAATATTAACTTCAGCCGGCTAATGATTCCGTCAATAGTGCACCGCCGCTGACGGTTTTTCCCGGCATAGATTTCTGACACATCTGATGTCAGATGGTTTGTCAAAAGAAAATAGAGCACGCTCTAATTGAAATTTTGTCAGATGACTTTGCGTCTGACTTTTACAGATGCAATGTTTTATATGCAACACACAAATTTCATCCTAATCGGAAGACATCGATTTCAAAAGTTGGGTCACTTGACATGAAATCCCCCAAATATATGGGGGTCAAACACGAGTTCTTTCGGATCCATGTAACTTATTATCAATTGGTGTTTGCAAAATTTGTCAAAAACAAATTAGATGGCTATTTCTTCTCTTCCAGCTTTCGAAAAAATTTTTTTTGTTTTTTTTTTAAATTTTTTTTAAACAGGTACTTTTTTTTTTTTTTTTGTTTTCTCAAAAGAAAGCTTAGGTCATTTCCTTTAAGGTAGTTCTGGTTGCTTTTTGGGCCACGAGTGGGTTATGTCTAAAAAAAATTATTTCTAAGTGAAAGACGAGGATTTTCAAATTTTTAGCATATGCACTATTTTTAATTTTTTTTCCTATTTGTGTGTAAGTGCTTCTAAAACCTTAAAAATAAAACTTATGCTAAAAAAGCTAGACAAATTAACCTTTCCGACATGATGATAAATTAGTTTTTTTTTTATTTATTTGTAATAATAATTAAATTAATATAAAATAAAAATAATAAAAACAAAAAGATAAATCATCTTATAAAATTAAATCTGATTAACATTAGATCCTTTTATATCATAACTAGTTTTACACTTAATTTATTGTAGCTAAAGAAGTGTTTAAGTTTTGCAAATTTTCAAATACCCAGTCTTCCTCCTCCCTATTTATTGCCTTTATTTTCTGCTTTTTTTTTTGTCAATCTTTTCTTGGCGTTACTACGTTCAGCTATTGATTTCGTAATGCACGACCGACCGCCACTAATTTTCCAAAGCCAAAATTATTCTTAATTCTTTTATATGGAGTTTTGAGCGCACGTAATACTAAATGTGATTTTTATTGTCAAAATATCAGGTGCCCCAGCGACAAGTTGTTAAATAATGTGGATATATTTTATGGCCATTCTCCGAAATACCAGTTTATTTATTATTTTATGACACTTGCCTTTAAAACGTGGAGTGAAGGGATTGAAGTTATCAGGTAGTTTTTTTTTAATATTATGTGTAAAAGGTAAAAATTAACAGGTGACTTATTTTTATTAATATGAGTAATATTTGGTTAAAAAAGGTACTTTATTATTTTTATTATGTAACATGCTGTTAACCCACACTAAGCCATTCTCTACCCTAACAAAAAATTATACACATTCATTAAAATGCACTACATATATGATCTTAAAAAACTATTTATTGTCGTTCTGAAGACATTCGTAAATCAGTTTTTTTTTTAACGGCGTTAATGTTTAGACGTGTGTTATTTGCATAAATAATCGTTACAATGTCTACAGCTCCTAAAAAGCCAAGCTTCAAAGTGATATATTTGCTTCTTATTGTTTTAATCCCTTTACAAAAAAATTCACAGATCATCGGATATGCGAAATATTTCCGACGGCTTATTAAATAAATTCCCTACACTGTCAAAACGGTTGAAAATTTGTGGACCATGCAGGAAGGGGCTCGGAAAGTTAAACGAATTGCCAGATTTGAATAGTAATGAGCCTTGCGTTTAAGGTATTCCAGATGAAGACAAAAGTAATTCTGAGAATAATGACAGAACTGTTGATGATGATGGTTATTCTAACTTTTCAGTAGAAGATACATATACGATCAAAGAATGAGTGTCAAAACAAATATCAACGGGTGCAGAAGAAGTTCTTGAACAAATAAAAGATAAATACAAAACGTCACAGAGTAGAGCTGAAAGAGTGCAACTTCTTACGCTTGCTCCATCGACATGGAGTTGTGCAAAACTAATGACTGAGTTTCGGACGTCTCAACGAAAGCGCTTAAAAATTGGTTGCTGAGCATGGGATTCTCACACTGCCAAACAAAAAGAAGGGAACAATTTTAGAGTGCGAAGCTGAAGCTCTAGTAACTCAGTTTTTTAAGCAAGATGATATGAGACGATTGATGCTAGGGATGAAAGACTGTCTTAACGAATCGATGGCTAGAAAGTTCAAATGCAAAAGAGAATGGTTCTCTGCAACCTGAATGAGTTCTTCGCAACATTTCAAACAGAAGACGAGATTGTCAAAATTGGCTTCACAAAATTTACCCAACTCAGGCCAAAACACTGCGTTTTGGCAGGAAGCAGCGGAACTCACACAGTATGCGTTTGCATTTACCATGAAAATGTTAAACTGATGTGAAAGGAAATCAACTTAAAGTACTTAACAGATGATTCACCAGAAGATTTGCACGATTACCGCGATTGCCTTAAATTGACTATGTGTCCTAATGCAACAACTTCTTGCCACTTAGGCATATGTTCAAATTGCCCGGAAACAACATTTAGAATGTATTGAGGAGGTCAAATTTGAATCTTGGCTTCAGACTGAAAGATGCACATGGAAAACAATTATATCAAATGTGCATGATTTTGTGGAAGAAATTTGTAGACGATTGCTATACCGTCATTCCACTTTAATAACGACCAAGCAACTATGTATATTTACAGTAGTTATTTACTACATGAAAGATGAAAAACTGGAACACAAAATTATGGCAATCATATCCGACGATTTAAAACATGATGCCGTTGCAGTTTATGAATACCAGAAGATAATTCTAAAATATCTAAAATCTAAATTTATAGTAGAGTAGGTCCACTACGTTTCGGACGGAGCTCGTCAACATTTTAAAAATAATAGTATCTTCGCAAATCTAATAGCTCATGAAAAAGATTTTGGAATGCCAGCTGAGTGGCATTTTCATCCTACTGCTCATGGTAAAGGGGCATGTGATGGTGTTGGAGCAAACCTAAAAAGAAATTCAGCGAAGTATAGCCTTCAGTGCTCTCATCAAGATCGCATCTTAGATGCGACTGCTTTATTCCAATAGGTAAAAAATTATAATAAAGAAACTGAAATAGTTTTTAGTAGCAAAGAGGATAATGAGAAAACATTGGAAACACTGAAGAGCAGATTCGATGCTGCGGGAACAATCTATGGCACCGCTCAATACTATGCTTTTATACCGCTTGTGGATGGAAGACTTAAGTTTAAAAAGTTTTCTGCCTCTACTCAATGTGATTTCTTTCCAAAGCCAAAAAAAAACCAGAAGCGAAATCAACAGCTGAACCTAGTAACGCCAAGAGAGGATTTAAGGGCAATAAATAGGGAGGAGGTAAGACTGGGTATTTAAAAGTTTGCAAAACCTAAACACTTCATTAGCTATAATAAATTAAGTGTAAAAATAGTTATGATATAAAAGGATCTAATGTGAATCAGATTAAATTTTATTTGATTATTTATCTTTTTGTTTTTATTATTGTTATTTTATATTAATTTAGTTATTATTACAAATAAAAAAATTAAATTTGTCAACATCTCTATAGAAAAAAGTGATCTTACTTCTGGGATTAACATATTGTGGGTATTACAGTATGAGGGTATGAAATGATAGTTAGGTATGTTACCTATATACCATCGGAATGGTCAATTTGTCTAGTTTCTCAGCATAATTTTTATTTGTTTTAGAAGCACTTACACACAAATAGGAAAATAATTTAAATTTAAAAATCCTCGTCTTGACTTAGAAATTATTTTTTTTTTATATATGTATAACCCACTCGCGGCCCAAAAACCGACCAGAACTACCTTAAAGGAAAAGACCTAAGCGTTATTTTGAGCAAAAAAAAAAAGTGCCCGCTTAAAAAATAAGAAAAATTTTTTTTACAATATATAAAAAAAAAATAATTAGTATTGTGGTTATTTTGTTGAACTATTCATGGTTTTTAATCCAAATTTTTACTATTTTAATTAGGCTTAAGTTCATTAAATTTAATTTTCATTAAATTATTTTTATGAAGAAAGGAATTTTACAACATGGGAAATTAATTAAAATTGTTATTGATAATTTTCATTCTTGACTGACCTGGGATTCGAAGCCAGGCTGGCTGGCGTGTGATTCGAACCCAGGCGGCTGGTTACCCTGACATGTTTCGACCTCAACCACTAGGTCTCCTCAGAGGGATTTGCCGTCTTACACTCGCAGCCATCGATGACTGCTGACGTCAGTAGTCAAACATCAATCCTTAAACCAAATTGTATTTTAACCTTTGGTAGATCGAAATTTGCTTTTTTGAATGATTATCCATTTTTAATTGATCTCACATGTTTTCCTTACTTCTGTTTTTTCGTACTTTTGTCAAGAATTCTTCTTGAAGTCCAAAGTACATTTTTTTTTTGTTTATCATGTTTTTGTCTTTCTTTTTTCTTGTCGACATTTTTCAGCACAACTTGAAGGACAAATGAACACAGAGCTTGTGCCTTAGCTTTTACAATAATTAGTATTGTGGTTATTTTGTTGAACTATTCATGGTTTTTTTCATAAAATTAATTTAATGAAAATTAAATTTAATGAACTTAAGCCTAATTAAAATAGTAAAAATTTGGATTAAAAATCATGAATAGTTCAACAGAATAACCACAATACTAATTATTGTAAAAGCTAAGGCACAAGCTCTATGTGTTCATTTGTCCTTCAAGTTGTGCTGAAAAATGTCAACAAGAAAAAAGAAAGACAAAAACATGATAAACAAAAAAAAATGTACTTTGGACTTCAAGAAGAATTCTTGACAAAAGTACGAAAAAACAGAAGTAAGGAAAACATGTGAGATCAATTAAAAATGGATAATCATTCAAAAAAGCCAATTTCGATCTACCAAAGGTTAAAATACAATTTGGTTTAAGGATTGATGTTTGACTACTGACGTCAGCAGTCATCGATGGCTGCGAGTGTAAGACGGCAAATCCCTCTGAGGAGACCTAGTGGTTGAGGTCGAAACATGTCAGGGTAACCAGCCGCCTGGGTTCGAATCACACGCCAGCCAGCCTGGCTTCGAATCCCAGGTCAGTCAAGAATGAAAATTATCAATAACAATTTTAATTAATTTCCCATGTTGTAAAATTCCTTTCTTCATAAAAATAATTTAATGAAAATTAAATTTAATGAACTTAAGCCTAATTAAAATAGTAAAAATTTGGATTAAAAACCATGAATAGTTCAACAAAATAACCACAATACTAATTATTGTAAAAGCTAAGGCACAAGCTCTATGTGTTCATTTGTCCTTCAAGTTGTGCTGAAAAATGTCAACAAGAAAAAAGAAAGACAAAAACATGATAAACAAAAAAAATGTACTTTGGACTTCAAGAAGAATTCTTGACAAAAGTACGAAAAAACAGAATTAAGGAAAACATGTGAGATCAATTAAAATGGATAATCATTCAAAAAAGCAAATTTCGATCTACCAAAGGTTAAAATACAATTTGGTTTAAGGATTGATGTTTGACTACTGACGTCAGCAGTCATCGATGGCTGCGAGTGTAAGACGGCAAATCCCTCTGAGGAGACCTAGTGGTTGAGGTCGAAACATGTCAGGGTAACCAGCCGCCTGGGTTCGAATCACACGCCAGCCAGCCTGGCTTCGAATCCCAGGTCAGTCAAGAATGAAAATTATCAATAACAATTTTAATTAATTTCCCATGTTGTAAAATTCCTTTCTTCATAAAAATAATTTAATGAAAATTAAATTTAATGAACTTAAGCCTAATTAAAATATAAAAAAAAAACCAAAAATTTTTTTTTCGAAAGCTTGAAGAAATAGCTATCTAATTTGTTTGGGACAAATTTTGCTAACACCAATAGATAATAAGTTACATGGATGAGAAAGAACATCTGTTTGGGCCAAACGGTAAATTTTGACCCCCTCTGACTCAGAAACTTTTTGACCCACCTTGTTGAAAATTTGTGTCTTAACTACTATCCAATAGGACTAACCTTGGTGCAAATCCAATTCGGAATAAATAATATATAAAATTAATGAAATATGTATTTTTACTGGAAAATTAAGTTGTTTTTTAAATAGTTTCAAAAGTTTTATATATTGGGTATAAAAAAAAAATTAATTAAAAAAATCCCGAAAAAATTTTAAAAATCGCGTGAGTTCCGGGATTCAAAATAATATTTTCTTAAATCCCGAATCCCGGGATTCAGAAAACCCAGTCCCGATTGAAAGCCCTAACATCTACTTATTTTATAAGAAATAATGTAAAAAACTTTTTCATCGCAGTCGTGTGTAATTAATCTGTTTTCTGAGAGTGTAAAAAAGACAAAACTTTAATTTTCCGGCAGAAAATCTTAAATTTTTTTTATCAATCGATAAACCTCCTTACTTAAAACCACTCATCAGTATGATTAGAACAATGCATCAAAATGTGGAACCACCACCCTAAACAATTTATAATTTTGATACAAAAAATAACATAAATGGTGGAATAATGCACGGAATGATATTAAATTTTGCACAAATTCGTTTTATACGACTGCAAATCATACTGGTAAATTTCGGTCCATAATTGACCCCTAGGCCCAATATAAACCCTACTTTCGCAAAAGAAGTTAGTAAGTCTTAAATCGTAATACACAATGCAATCATAATAAAATGTGGTTTATCAAAGTTTTATAAGACTATGAATCACAATGCTAAATTTCGTAAAGATCGGTCCATAATTTACCCTAGGCCCCATATAAACCCTTCTCCCGGCAAACAGTTTAGTACGCCTAAAACAGTAATAAATAGGGCAATTATAATTAAATTCGGTACGTCACATTTTTATAGGAAAAAAAATCACACTGCCAAATTTCGTGAAGATCGGTCCATAATTTACCCTAGCCCGTACTCTAGGAAAACAGTTTATTACGTCTAAAACCTTATAAAGCCCAGTTTGGGAAAATGATTAAATTTGCCTAAAACCGTAGCAGATATAGATAGTGCGATAAAATTTCCTCCAACTTAGATTCATATGGCCAGAAAAAATATCATGCAATTTTGTGATATACGGTCCATAATTTACCTTAAATCCCATATTAAGAAGCCTTTTGAAATTCACTGTTAAATTAATTGAAATTTATTCTAATTTATTTTTTGTAATACCATAAAACATGCCAGTTCAGAGTTCTAACAAGAAACGCATAAAACTTTCTGATTGTCGGTCAATAAATAAATATAGTTCCATACCTCAACCAATTTTAATGCTGACGTTCGTTTTTGTGAAGGTTAGTTAATAATATATATGTAGATATCATATAGAACGCCTCCTGTCGGTGAAGAGTATCAAAAATTCGGCACAGTCGAATATAGCACTCTAACTTGTTTTATTTAACAGTTTAGCACAAAAGTTTTTTCACTGTGGTGCCCTTTACTGTAAATAAAAAGTGAAAATAATGAAATCTGTTTTAAATAAAATATCTATGAGCGTGCCTTGGTAAAATTACCTAGATTTTTTTGTGTATGTAAAGATAATATCACAGCAAACTTGTATTGTTTTTTTTTATTGTTAAAATATTTATTAATAGTTTTTTTAATTTATATTTCATAAAATAAAATATTCACTTTTATTTTTGAAAGGACGAACGTGAAAAAACTGGATCGCTTGGTGTCCAACAGATGTCTGATTCTGATTCTAAAGACTCATTGAGCAATGCTTCAATAAGTGGAAGGAAAAAAAGATCGAAAAGTAACAACAAAATGTTAAGGTGTGTAAAATTTATAAATATGTTTATCTTTTCAACTTGAAATCAATTGGGTTGTAAAATCATGTAATGTAATCCTGCTAAAACTACTAAAATTGGTTTAGTTTCTTCTTAAATTTAAAGTAATTGTATACAGGTTGGCCACTTCTTAAACATATTTAGTCATGAAACTTTGTGCTTGCCGACGCAAACAGTACCCATATTCTGTAACTTTGGTGAGATCTTCTCGCATCGAAAACATGTGGAACAAAATATTGCATCGTTTGTCCAAAAGTGAGAAAAAAGTGTGTCTGTAACTCATGTCGAAAACTATCAAAATAGATTACGTCGCACGGTGCTTTGTCTCATAGATAAAAAAAAATGTTGGTGTTAACATGTGTTAAAAGATATATTGGTCAACAGATAACAACACAAATCAAATTAATCGTTTGACTCTCCTAGACTCCACCAGAGGTTGCTAAAGTCAGTCAAATTTAAGGAAGAATAATTAAATAAAAAAATGAATTAAATTGCTTCAGGAAAATAACTTTCAAAAATTCTTTTTTTTAAGGAGTTTAAAGTTTAGTTTTTTGAGTTCCTTAGTATGTTCAAAATTTGTCAATTATAAAATTTTTAATAAAAATATTAACTAAAGTTAATTTTTATCGCTCAAAAAACACATTTTTCTAAAAAAATCCAAAAACTAATATTGCTAAAGGTAAAAGTCCGTTTATTCAAGTTCTTACTCTGATTAGTTAAAAAGTTTCACCACCTATTTGATAGATATTTGTTTGAGAAAATTTGGTCACTAAAAAAGATATGTAGGTGGTAGCACCATGGCATGATCCTTACTTTGTATGGTACAAAGTGGTCTAGAATCGGCATATGAAAAAGGAGTTCACATACTATATATGCACACCACTTTTTGTTATACATCTTTCTCAATAATTTTTTTTAAGTTTATACACAAAAAAAATTACAAATATTTATTTTTGAATACAATTTAAACTCAGTATCTATTAATAAACTAGTTTATTATTAAGAAAAAATAAAATTTTCAGCATAAATGCTTTTTGTGCTTTATGAGCGACCTCTTTATATTAAAAACTCAAACAGGAACATAAAGAGTAAACATAAATTAGTTTCAGCCGATAGTGAGAAATATATGTTTTTATAAACTAAATGTCTATAAATTTGTATAATACAATTGGTAAATTATTCATTAAAACAAAAGATAAAGCACACAAGTTGGAAAAGTCGAATGAAGTTTATAAAATACCTTGTAAAGGAAATATTGATGGATAATGCAATCAAATATATGTAGGTACCACAAAGAATAAGCTTAAAACTAGAATTACAGGTCACAAATAAAATTAAAAATATAGGGATATTTCGTCACAAAAAACAGCATTATTTGTGCTAGTTTAAATCACTCTCCGGACTATGAGAAAGTATAGATTTTAATTGTTGTGAACTTATTGTGGGTGAACGGATGCTGCAAAACGAATAGGCGACATAAATAGACTAACACTTTAGATTTCTGAGTAATTTTAAGTTAAAATGTTAAACATTAGTAAATATTCGCAACATACACTACATAGTTTAAGTACCTGAAAACTGCAACTTAATTTAAAAAACTGGAAGAACAGGTAAATGTTACCTGTTAATTTATTGCCGGTATGTTATCCTTTTAAAAAGTTTGAAAACAGGTGTTTTTATGTTTTAAAGTAATGCTAATAAAATATTAAATTTGTATTTAAAAAAGGGCTTTTATGTTTCCAAGAAGTGGTTGTAAAAGATTATTTAAAAAAACTTCTATATAGAGTATAAAATGCATGCATTCATAATTTTTTTTTCATTATTGTTTAAACAATGGCTTAGTTGGAGTAGTGTTTTGCCTTTTGACGTGTCCACACGTCTTTATATTTAGTTCGCTGTGTCTGTCTTATTTTGTGAAAATATGAAAGCGTCCGTGTGTGTCTGTGATTAAATAGGAGAAAATATTATCATGCAAAAAGAACTTACATAAAAATAAAAAAAAAACGCAACCAAATACAAATAAATATAAACGAAATAAAAAAAAAATAAATCTAAATAACAACAAGGAAAAAAATTATTAAACCAAACAAACAACAAAAACATTAAGTAAGACACCCAAAAAAACAAACATACAATACAAATCTGAAAAAAATTGAGTTAACTAGAGGAGTACCGCAAGGTTCCATCTGAGGTCCTTTGTTGTACTCAATCTACTCAAACGACCTTCCAGAACAACTAGGATATTGCAATGTACATATGTATGCTGACGATGTTCAACTATACATTAGTTGCAAAGCAACGGAAATTGACGATTGCACCCGCAAAATAAATATTGATCTAAAGCGAATATATGACTGGGCTACAACTAACGGTTTATGTCTTAATCCGAAAAAGTCGAAATGTCTACTTATTACCAAGAAGACTCAGAATAATGTTTGTTTTCCTGATTTGGTTGTGGGAGACTCAAAAATTACCGTAGTCGAATCGGTTAAAAACCTTGGTATTACCTTTAACAATCATCTTGATTGGAGTGATCATATTAATGTAATTACGGGAAGGTTGTATGCGATGTTAAGAAATTTATGGTGTACGCAATGGTTCATACCACAGAATATTCGAATGCTGCTTGCGAAAACATATTTAATTCCGACTTTGCTATATGGATGCGAACTTTTTATAAATTGTGATTCTACCAGCTTGAAAAAACTCAAAGTAGCATACAATAACATAGCCAGATATGTATTTGGCTTAAGACGATTCGATAGAATATCTTTTTATACACAGCAAATATTTGCTGTATCTTTTGAGAATCTCTTGAAATGTAAATTGTTATTTTACTTACACAAGATTATATATTTGCAAAGTCCGCAATATCTTTTTAACAAAATCACTTTTCTTAGATCAAATAGAGGAAACCGTATTAAGCAACTTAGACACAGAACTCATATATCTGATCAACATTTCTATATAAATGCCATCAAAATTTGGAATAAATTACCCTTTTGTTTGCAAAAAATAAACAATGCAACGCAATTCAAAACTGAAATATTTAAACATTTTAGGCAAGTGTAAAATGTTTAAATAACAAAATTATTTTATTTTTATTTTTTTTAATAGTTTTTTAAAAGTTTTTCAAAGTTTTATATTTAACTCAAAAATTGTATTTATTATAAATATAATTTTTTATTGTTTTATGTGTAACCACTTTTTGTATACCCAGTATATTATCCAGTACTTAATATAAGATTTAATCTTTATATTGGATTGTAAAACTTAAAATTAAATAAATAAAAAAAAAAAAAAAAAAAAAAAATATATATGTATATATATTTAAAAAACAAACTACCGTTGGTAACATATAGAAAAGGAAAAACAATAACAACATAAACAAAACTAACGAAATAACAAAATAAACAAACAACAATAATAACAATCTGCCAGTGATGGTCTTTTTTCGGCGTTGACCAGATCAGGGCTTTTATGGTTTTGTCCATTGTGTATCCCCTATAACCGTCTTTCATAATCGTGTTAATACGGATGTATCTGTGTTAATCGTTGTTGAACTGTTTTGGTGATGAAGGTATATGTTCACCAAACAGTTACCAAACGGCTTTTAGCATAGATATATCCGTACTTTGCGTTTGATTTGAAATTTTTTGTGTTGTGATAAGAGGTCGGTTTCGAATCGACTTCTGTAACATCCGTGGTGTGAGAACGAATTTTTTCTGTATACGCTCACGTTTGTCTCCATCGGCCGGATGTTTTCGCCTTATGTGAAACACAGGTATCTGAAAATTCTAAACCACTGCTGTTAATGGAAAGAGGATTTAGTGTTTATCAGTTCAAACGCATAAATTTGAATTGACACTTAAATCCAAACAATATTCCTTGCAAGCACTTGATACTTGAAGGAAGCCGGCAAATTAGTAAATAAAATATTGAGAATAAGTAAAAATAATTAAACTAAAACATGTATGTATATTTATGTATGTTCTTAACATTCTCCACCGCGTTGAACACCGTTCAAGTTAATGCAGCTGAGGTGGATTGATCGACTGTGTTCAGGATTCTGTAACCACTATTGTTGATGGTTGCGATCTTAAAGCCGGCTTGGGTGTGACTTGAGATGTTTTGCTGAAATTTGAGCGGATCTTCCAACTCAACAGACCAAGCAAGATGATAACGCAACAAGTTAAAGCGGTGTAGCTAACTGCATGATGATGTTGACTTCTTGAGTAGATGAGTTGTAGTAAATGTTCTAGAGTGGATTCATTCAATTGTTTTTGTAGATTTTTTAGCTCCTCTAGGTGAACCTTGTATTGAGTTGTTGTAGTGTTAACCAAAAGCCTTTCTATTTCCTGTTGGCGACTTCCTGAATTGATATCTTTTAGTCTTACATAGGAGGTATGTACAATATTCGATGCTTCGTAATGTCCTCGTATTGTTACAAAATTGTTTTTCATTACACAGTTGCAACCAATTTCCATAATTCCGGCATTTCTGATGGTGATGAGAGTAGTTTCCTTACCACATACCATTGATGCTTTAATGTCGGTAGTAGTTGCAAAGATCCATTTGTTTTGGTGATTCAATTGACTCCAAACTGTTGTCCCTGGAATTCTATTAAGATTGCAATTGGTTGTGGATTGATTATTAAAAATATTTATCTCGCAGGGATTGGCAATTGAATTTCTTCTGAGTTTCGACTGCTGATTTTTGCAGATGTATTCATCATCCTTTGGTTTGATGCAACTTGCTATGTCATCTGATTTAAAAAGTATATATTCATCTCTGTGCGCATCTGTAGCTAGGTATGATGTATCTGGTTGAATAACGAATAATGTATTATTTTTTATTGTTGGAACTGGTATTATTTTGAAAAGCTCAAAAAACTGTTGGTTAACTAGAGGTATCTTAACTTCGAACATAACTTCTTGTTTTGTTACAGCACCCTTGACACTCATAAGCTTATAGAGTTCGATTAAATTATCGCCTACTGTTGGTAGAGCATGTGCAAGTGGAAGATTAGCCTTGATGACAGTTATCTCTTTTTTTTATTGATGGGGAGACAATAAAAGAGGGCTTATTTTTCCATTATGAGTATCAGTCAGGACGTTAATGATTGCAGCCTCTATTCTCTGTAGGTTTATTGCTGTTAATGCGATGTGAGTTGACAGAAGTCCAACAAGTTGAGTGTTACTCAGTTGGGACGATTCCTTAGCAACTTCATTGTTGTTTTGCTCAATCATTTCTAAAATCTCATTTAATTTTTGTTGAGTATTGACCTCATCCTGTTTGATAACGTTGATGGTTGAATCAATTATTGATGTTTGATTTTTTAAGAGGCTAGTTATGTGTTCGGTTTCGATTTTTGCCTTATTAATAGTCCTTGACATTTCTTCTGCGTAGTCCTCATCAAGAACACCAAAAAGTGAACGTGCAACAGTGCCAACTATATTGAAAGGAGATCTTTTTAGGCGTCTGTTGGTAAATAATTCCTTATCTTGGAGTAATTCGTTTCTCATTTGGTTAATGTTGTTGACGAAAATATTGCACATCGCGTGTTGTTGCATTACAGGGCACAGTTGCTGCAAGGTTTGCAAGCCTGATGACAAGGATTTTATTTCTGACACAAAAGGCATTAAATCGTAATACACTAACATTTTCCATTCCGCCGTATTCAGTTTTACCGTTCCTATTCCTTCAAAATAAAAACCCGGGTCGTCCTGAAATTGTGTAATTAACAAGTTGTTGCATAGGACAATAGGCATTAGGAATAGTGTTAATAAAAAAGATAGTATTATGGGGTTACTTGACGCCTTGAATCTTTTTGTTGGAATTGTATCCTTTTCATCTTTTCTGGACAATGATCGTTCTCGTGTTGGTTTTATTTCTGTTGGGGTTTCTTTGTTATCTTCTGGAAATAGTGGAGCCAGTCTATGAATGGGTCGCTTAAACACCCCTCTTGATGTTTTTACTTCAGCTACTCTTACAGCACCGTCATCACCAGTGAATACATTTAGAATTCTCCCTAGTGGCCACTTCATCGTGGGAAGATTATCTTCTTTCATGATAACCATATCTCCTTTTTTAAGATTGCTTATCTTTTGTTTCCATTTGTGACGTTGTTGGAGTTCATGTAAGTATTCCGCCGACCACCTTTTCCAGAATTGGTGTTTTATGTGTGAAACTAACTTCCAGTGTGATATGCTAGATGTCTTCAAAGTTTCTGCTCTGCTGTCTACTTGTGACGTTAGCGCTTCGCCAATAAGAAAATGACCAGGTGTCAATGCTTCAAGACTGTCTGGATCGTTTGTCAAGGGTGTTAGTGGACGAGAATTTAAAATGGCTTCGATTTCTATGATAATTGTCTCTAATTCTTCATAGGTATGTGTTTCAGTTGTCACACTACGTACCAAGAGTTTCTTTGCGGATTTTACTGCAGCTTCCCATAAACCTCCGAAGTGTGGCGCTCTTGGTGCGATAAAATGAAATTGTATACCCTTAGAGCTGGAAGCTGAGATGATTGCCTCTTGTGCATTGTCTGAATATATGTTTTCAGATAATTTCGCTAAACTATTTTTTGCTCCGATAAAATTGGTGGCATTATCACAGTATATATTCTGACATTGTCCACGACGAGCAATAAATCGTTTAAGAGCTCCAATGAATGATTCAGTTGACAAGTCAGATACGAGTTCTAAGTGAACTGCCTTTGTTGCAAAACAACAGAACACAGCTACGTAAGCCTTGGTTGGCCTTTTACCTCTCACCCTGTAGTGTACCCACAATGGACCACAATAGTCTACTCCAGAGTTTATGAATGGTCTAGCAGGAACAACCCTTTCTTCTGGCAGGTTGCCCATTATTTGTTGATAAAGTTGTGGTCGCGCTCTAGTGCACCTTATACATTTTTGAATAACTGATCGTGCTGTTATCTTTCCTTTGATTGGCCAAAACCGTTGTCTCATTGTGTTTAGAAGTGCTTGAGATCCACAGTGTTTGTACTCTTCATGCATCATTATAAATAATAATTTTACCAAAGGATCGTTATATGGCAATATTATTGGGTGTTTTGCGTCTGGTGGTAGAACGGAATGTTTTAATCTGCCTCCTACTCGAAGAATACTTTTGTCATCCAAGAATGGTGATAGACTGCATATAGAGCTACGGTTGTTAACTTGTTTGTCATTCTTCAGTTGTTTTATTTCAGCTGCAAAATCCGACCTTTGTATGGCATGAATAATTAGAAGAAGTGAATCGTCTAGCTCCGTGGGATAGGTGATGTGTCTTTGGTATCCGTGAGTTCCTTGTGAATCGAAGCACATATGCCAAAATTCTTTGCAATTTTTTAAACGAGTTTTTGTGGTGAATTTCATATCGGTGTCAGTTGTTACTAGCGCTGTCGTAACTACCTTCTTTAGTTCCATGCTATCCGTAATAGAACTTTGGGGAGAGCATTTAGTTGGCCACAGTTCTTCTTTTCCATGAAGAAACACTGGCCCATGAAACCATAATCCACATGTAGACAGATTTGACGGTTGAAGGCCTCGGGATAAAATGTCGGCGGGATTATCTTTCGATTGCACGTGTCTCCATTGATCTGGCAATGTTAATGTTTGAATAGTTGATACCCTATTAGCCACGAACGTTTTATATAAATTTGATTGTGATCTTATCCAGGAAAACACAATTTCAGAATCGGTCCATAAAACCATAGACTGATTTTTAAGCCTTAAATCGGATTTTACTCTGCTACCGAGTTGAGCTGCTACTACTGCGCCACATAGCTCCAGTCGGGGTAACGTTTGTTGTTTCAAAGGTGCTACTCTTGATTTTGTACAAAGCAGGCGCACAGCTACTCGCCCATCCTTAGTTATTGAACGAATATATACAGCTGCGCCAAATGCCCTTTCCGACGCATCAGCGAACACATGTAATTGTATTTTTGTTGAAATCTCGTTACTGAATATATGTCGAGGTATTTTGAAATTGTTTAGACTTTCCAACTCACTTCGAAATGTATTCCAAGAAGAACAAAGATTTTCTGGTAACGGTTCATCCCAGTCTAATGTCAGTTGCCACAACTGCTGAATAAATATCTTTGCCTTGACAACAACCGGAGCGAGGAGGCCAAGGGGATCGAAAAGTTTTGCGAGCTCGGACGTGACTGTGCGTTTCGATATTACTTGAAGATGGTTAATGTTTACCTTAATGCAACATTTATCGGTTTGAGGCATCCAATATAATCCCAGTGTATTTAATGTTTTGCTCATATTGTCATTAAAATCTAAATTGACTTCCCGGTCACTCTGTGGTATATCCTTCAGCAATCTAGAAGTATTTGAGTACCATTTTCTAAGATTGAAACCGTGTTTTTTCAAAAAAGTTATTAGTTCCTTTTGAGTTTTAATCGCAGTCCTTAATATATCAGAACCACCAAGGCCATCATCCATATAGAAATTTTCCTTTAGCATTCCTGATCCAAGTGGGTAACGTTCCATGTTCTCCTCCGCAATTCTCTGTAAACATTTTGTAGCCAAATAAGGAGCTGCTCTGGTACCATATGTCACTGTATTAAGCCTATAATACTGAATTGGTACTGAAGGATTTTCTCTCCATATGATCAACTGATATTGATGGTTGTCTGGACTAATTGATATCTGTCTGTACATTTTTTCGATGTCTGTTGTAAAAACAAATTTAGGCATTCGAAAACGGAGTAAAATAGAAAACAGCTCACTTTGGATAGTTGGCCCAGTGTACATTAAATCATTTAGAGAATAGCCTGTAGACGTTTTGGCTGATGCGTCGAAAACTACTCGGAGTTTTGTTGATGTACTGTCAGGTTTTAGAACACAATGGTGTGGAATAAAGTATTTTGGATTCGGTATGTTATCCAGGCTGACCTTTTGCATGTGTCCTAAATTCTCATATTCTTTCATGAATTGGATGTACTGGCCTTGGATATCGACATTTTTCTGTAGACGTTGCTCTAGACTAATAAATCTTTTGTACGCCATTCGATGAGAATGACCCAATGCTGTTGGATCTTCGCTAAATGGAAGGTTGACCATTAAACGACCATTCATATCCGTTCGCACATGCTGATTAAAGTGAGATTCACACAATTTTTCTACTGGAGACATTATTTTCTCATTTGACTCTACCTCATCGAGTTTCCACAGTTGTTCAATTGCTTTTTCTAACGAAGTTTCACTGTCAAGAACTGCACATGTTAACGATGCAGATGAAAAGTCAATTGTGGATTGTTTGAGTAATCCGCCTATAACCCAGCCAAGGGAAGTATTATGCAGAATGGGAAGATCGTTTGTGAGTTTTATTGTACCAGGCTGTATTAGACTATAGTAAACTTCTGCACCGAGGAGAATATCAATTTTTCCTTTTGTATTAAAACTGGGATCTGCTAAGTGAATGTCCTTTGGAATTTTCCAATTAGAAACATCTAAAACAAAGGCTTCCAAATCAGTTGAAAATTCGTAATTGCGAGACATAAGTTTCATATTTACGCGATGATATGCCTTTTTTTGTATTCTTCCAACACCATTAATGGACAAAGAAGTCTCTGTTGTTCTAATAGATAACCTTTTTATGAGCCTTTCGGTTACAATATTCACTTGTGAACCTGAATCTAGTACAGCTTTGAATTCGCCTGACATGCCATTTGCTGCCTTGATAATAACACTTGCAGTGGCTAAAATTACATTTTTCTGATCTTCTGCTGATGCTGAAGAGACTGCAGTAGTATTGGCTGATGTTGAATCGTTCCTTGAGGGTGACGTTTGCTTTGGAGCCATTGATGTACCTGGAGGTTTTTTTGTTAAATGTAATAAAGTATTGTGCTTATTATCACATTTTTTACATTTACCATAAGTACAATTCTTGGCTGTATGATCGGCCTTAAAACAGTTTACACAAAGTTTCTGCTGTTGTACCCATTTGAGTCTTTCAGATTCTGTCATCGCCGCAAATCGTTTGCAATAATAAATGCGGTGTTTACCATTGTTACAGAGTTTGCAATTGATGTTATCCTCCGTTGATGCTATGGAAGACACAATCTTGCTTGAACCTTGATGAGTGATTAATGTTTTTCCAATCGACTCCATTGATTCAAATTGTCTTTCTAAAAAGTCAAACAGTTCCTTAATGGTAGGCACCTCCTTAGGGTTCAAAAGTGATTGCATGAACCGAATGTACAGAGTGTGCTCCAATTTTTTCAGGAGTACCTGAATGAGAATGGCATCCCAAGAAGATGTGTCGATATTTAGATTGTTAAGTGCCAACATGCACTCTTTTGTTGTATCATGCAGCGCTTTAAGTGAGGCAGTTGATGACGTGCCCTTCAGTTGGTTCAGGATACTTTCGACAAGCGTGGCTACCAGAATCCTTTTGTTGTTATAACGTTCCTGAAGAAGTATCCATGCAGTTTTGTAGTTGCCTTCTGTTAGGGCTAGATGGCTTATGAGTTTGCCAGCCTCCCCCGATAAGTTGGTTTTGAGATACCACATCTTCTGTACATTTGGGAGAGCCTGTTTGTCCACCATTTCTAAGAACAGTTCATAGAATTGCCGCCACTGGAGACAGTCACCGTTAAATTGAGGAATGGTTACTTTTGGCAGTGGAAGGGCACTGTGTGCTGCCATGTCACTTCCTACATGTGGCGCAGGAGTTACACCTTCATTGCATTTATGTGATTGTACTGCGAGGTTCACCAGATGATCTTGAACCAAGTCCTCCAGGTTATTATATGTACCTTGCTGTAGACCCAACCTTGAAGGGTCTTCTGTTTGTTGCCATATGTTGTCATGTAATTGTTGAATTTGATTCCATAAATTTGTCAGTCTCGGATTTTAGTTGATAAAACTGTTTTGGCTGATTTGATTCCACTGATTCCAAACCTTGCAGCAAACGAGTCAACGCTGTCATACGCGCTGTTATTCTTCTTGCTAGTCCATGGATCGATTCTTCTTCTCCGACAAACTGGCCACCTGAGAAGCCTTCTAATGTGTTTCTTGCGGTTGGCACCGGCTTGGTATTTTCAGATGACAGTTTTCTTATTTCCATTTCAATATATGCAATTGAAGCATTGTATTTTGCTCCAGTTGATTTATATAGATCCGCTACAATATAAGGATCTAGTTCTGACAAGGTGGGATCGCTACGAATTCTATTTTCTGTTTTCTCAAATGCCTGCCATTGGGCAATGAGTTCTTTCCTTTTACCATCATAAAATTATTCAGCCCTTCTTTCTAATGGGGCCTTTTTTATGGTAGAAATTATTTTTTAAATACCACTTGCCCTCGCCTCTTGTTGGGCGATAAGATCCTTAATGGTTGCCATGTTGACTGTGTGTTTTGGGCTCTGTTGACTTTTGTTGGTTCCTTTTGATATGTCAAGACCTTCACCACTCGTGATGTCTGCTTCAAACCGAAATTGATTGCGTTGTTTAAGATTGTGTGATCTCTTTTTGATTTGCCAAAACCTTCACCACTCGTGAGGTATGTTTTAAACAGGCCTTGATTGCGTTTTTTAGGATTATTACCACTTGCCGGGTAAATCCTGATCACTTCAAGTTGTCCTGATCCTCGAATTAAGACTCCAGAAATTTGAAGGATGTGTGTTGCTCTTTTTATGCTCTTAATAGTTCCTTACCGCTGGTGGGGGGAAACTTTTAAATGCATTAAAAGTCGGGGTCACCAAAATGTTAATGGAAAGAGGATTTAGTGTTTATCAGTTCAAACGCATAAATTTGAATTGACACTTAAATCCAAACAATATTCCTTGCAAGCACTTGATACTTGAAGGAAGCCGGCAAATTAGTAAATAAAACACAATAGTTCTTCTTACTAATAAAAGACGACTGACTAATTTTTATTTTTCCCTTTCTTTTATACACTTAATTTTGCTTAACTTAACTTATAGTAAAATACTTAACAAATCAATAATTATGAAATAAATAATTGTGAAATAAAATTACTGAACAAAATAAACCAAATTTTAAATAGGTCACGGAAGTAAAATGTTGTGTATGCAGTTAACAAAATTACGACATAAAAATTAAAAGAAATGTGCAGTATGCAGTTAAACAAAACAATTGGTTAATGAACTTTAATTTATTTAAACAGAAAGAATTTACATAAATGTATGAATATGTGTTTGTGTATTGAGAATAAGTAAAAATAATTAAACTAAAATATGTATGTATATTTATGTATGTTCTTAACAACTGCATTTTCAGATTCCTGGGTATCACCTTCTATCCCTATTTTGAAGTTGCGTATCAATGCCAGCAACCAATGGGCATGTTTGATGCGGAATTTAACTGTCTTTGGGTTAAATTCAAACTCAATACGCACTTTTTGCATTTCGGGTTTCTTTACAGAAGTCCAAATGCGGGAAGGGATATCACTTTATCGTGCTTCGACTCCCTTTCCGACTCAATATCGAAGATTCTTGAGTGAAATCGTTGTTGCTGGTGATTTCAATGTCCACAATTCTTCTTGGCTTCACCACTCGGGCCGTACAACCTATGAAGGCCAATATGTTGAGCTATTTGCTGCACGAGGTAATCATGATCTTGAGAAAATACTTACGTGGGCAGCGGCTAACGGTTTGCGACTTAATCCTAATAAATCCAAATGCATATTAATATGTAAAAGAGCCTGTCATATAAATTTTGAAGTTAATTTATTTCTTGGTGATTCGAGAATCGATGTTGTAGATTCAGCAAGAAACTTAGGAGTACTATTTAACAAAACTTTAACCTGGTCGAATCACATTACACAAGTTTGTGGTAAAGTATATGGCATGTTGCGAAGCTTATGGGCTACTCAGCACTTTACACCTCTGCAAGTAAGAATATTACTTGCAAAAACATATCTTCCGACACTTTTATACTCATCTGAAATTTTTACAACAATATCATCCGTTACATTTTCTCTTTAAAAAGATTTGATCATATATCGCAGCACTCTTGTCGTTTATTTAATATGTCATTTTCAAACTATCTTCAATTCAAAAACTAAATATTACTTCACAAAATAATCACGACAAAGGAGCCAAAATATCTTTATGAACATCTGCAGTTTTCTAGATCGTGTAGAGGGAAAAATTTAATACAATTTCGTCATCGTGACCATGCTTCTGCATGCCAATACTTTATATTAAGCATACGTCTCTGGAATCAACTTCCAAATGATTTTGAAATCACTAGCAACGCTATAAGATTTAGAAAATTACTAAGGGAATATTTTTCGTAAATTTTTTTAATGTTTTAAATGTAAACTTTTTTATTTTTATAAACCTTTACTTTATTTATTTTACTCTATTTAAATTTAAATATAATCTATGTAGTTTTTAAAAAAATATTTTTTATCAATGTATACTTTAACTTGTCTGATTCTAATGCTGTAATTAATAAGATATTGTGTCTTGTTGTATTAGAAAATCGAATTAATAAATACAAAATAAATAAAATAAAATAATCACCTCGTGCAACTGGTGAATGAACCAACACATATTCCATGTGTTGATGGGCACCAACACAATACCCTTGACCTCTTCCTCTCTTCGCACCATCAAAATAACGAAGTTGAAGTTCTAGCACCTCTCGGTAACTCGGATCATTGCACCATTGCCGCCTCTTTTATATTCTCCGAACTTCGGAACGTTTCGCGACAGGCTATTGAACGATCAAAATTTGTTTACGGAAAAGCACGTTGGGTTGAACTCATCGACTTATTTCGGCATTTTAATTGGAAACTTTGTTTCCTTGACAATAACGTCAATGCCATGGCGAAAATGGTTCAAAATGTTATTATGCTAGGAATGAAAATGTTCATTCCAGTTTAAAACGCTTCGAATAAACCTAGGTCTAAATCTTGGTTTAATCAGACGTGCAAATTAGCAGTTAGATTCAGGGAGGAAGCATTCAGAAATTGGCGTGACAATAAAACCGCTGAGAGTGAATTGCTACGCAAAATGCCAAGGTCTTTGTGTGCCAAAGTGCTAAGACGGGAAAAAACTCTTCGCGAGCAACGTCTTCGTGCTGAAGTTCTTACTCCTCGCCGGGGCAGTAAAAGCTTCCGGTTATTCGTTAAATTAGTAAGGGTTAATGGTAGTTCTTCAATCCCAACTCTTTTAAAGGATGGTCAAACATTCACGAACCCGGTTGATAAGGCTAATTGTTTTGGCCAATTATTTGAAAATAACTCTAACTTACCAGTGTAGTGTACCTCATAAGTTGCCACCGCCTACCCTTAAACTACTCTTAAATCTATACATACCAACCTAAATAGAGTAGGGTAATTATGCAAGATCAAATAACGGCATTTGCCAATCGACACACATTGATTGGAATGCAAGTTAATTGGGGTATGAGTATGATAAAAACAATCGAACAATTAAACTCAATAAGAATTGTAAATTGAGTGACAAATAGGAATGAGTGTAACCACAAATATTCCTATTGGTCAAAGCAATTGTAATCAGGGTAATTATGCATATGTCCATAATATCGACAAAGACAACTAGAACTTTATCGATAAGTAGAATAAGTAAGAAAGGCTAAGTTAAAAATTCATGTATAGTATTTAAGTGCATGTAAATCCAAAATAAAGTAGACTTGAAATTACAATACAATATTGGCAACAACCTGCCTTGTGTTTAATTGAAAGACTCACCAATAATTCGGCAGTTCTTTTGAACGCCTTAGTTAACAGCTGAAACCCTGACAGCTATTTAAAATAACCAAGGGCTATAGGGACCAAATCACTTTAAATCAAACACACAATACATTACATAGAGATCCTACCGATCCTCACAGATTACATGGTGATCCTGCCACCCCTCACTCATTACATGGCGATCCTGCGGACTACCAACTGATCCTGATAACCTTGAACCAGCGAAATTTTTATGAGCCTACAATAATAGATGTCCATGGAAGTGGACGAAATTTTTGCGCGCTGGACGCTTTATTTAGACACCAAAAAAGAAGAAAAGTACGAGCCAGAGCCGGCAAATCAAGATGCACCTCCGTATGAAGCACTCCCAGTCAATGCGGGACCAAGGCCAATTACGATAGATGAGTACAGAAAACGTCAACAAAATAAACCAGCAGTACAGACAACAGTAATTAAGAAGAAAAAGAAACGAGCTGGGAAGCAGTACCAGAGGAGGAAGGAACTGGCGATACTGTACAGGGACCTTAATTTAGCAACAGAGAAGGCAACGCAAAGAATTATAAGATCAAAGATAAGGAGTTTCAAGGATAAACATTTTTAAAAATCAAGTTTTTATAAAAAAAAAATATATATATATTTATATATAAATAGAATTTGTAATGCTTAATATTAAAATGGCCAAGCCAAAAATACGATAGTTTTTTTAAAGAAAAAATATATATACATTTATTTACTTCATAATTAAATAAATACAATCGTTAAGAGAATATTATCAAGATGGCATGGTGGAAGAACATTCTAAAAGCAATTCCACTAGTTTTTGCAGGATACGAGGTAGGAAAGAATGAAAATCATGAAAGCGAACAGAACAATCAGCAAATTATAGGATACATGAATGCTATAAGAATACAAAGTGAACATAAAGAAGAGAATGTGAACATTTTTTAAATAATAATGATAATCACATTAGCTTTATTAGTAATTGCCTACTTCATAAGGTTAATGTATGCAATACTTAGTAGCAGGCGGTAAAGGAAAAATAAATTTGATACAATTTAAAAATAATTGTACCCAATACTATTAATAATTTAAATATACATAAAATAAAACAAAGTAAAGAAAAACAAATATTTTCGCTGTACAATTATAAATATTATTAATGTTGTCTAAAATAACAAGTCTTAGTATTTATTGCTTTAATCATATTCTTATTACATAGCATGTATAAGTTTATTAATAGTTGTAAAAACAGAAACAATAGTAGAAATAAGATAACAAAAGTATAGAAAGTGAAGATAGATGGAAGGAAGTTTAATAAAACTTAAAGACATATTAAAGAATTTAAAGAAAAGTCCAGGAAGGACATATTAGGAAAAAACAATAAATCTTAGACTAGAGGATATACAAATTATAACAGAAGAATTTGAGTTAGCACAACTAGAAGAAAAAGACGAAAAGAAAATAGCAGTGCACAAATAAGAATTTAGCAATATAATTAGGAAAATCAAAGAGTACTTAATCAAAGGCATTAAAACCCCATTAGAGGCAGAACCATCAGAAATAGGAAATACAATGGCAGCATTTAGTTTAGAAACAGTGTCTGAAGCACTCCCACTTTTTGCTGGAAACTTTGAAGAACTGGAAAGTTTCTTAATAACAGCAGAACTCATTGAGAAAACTCTTGCAAAAACAGCAAAACAATATTTCCTACAATATGCCTACCACTCCAAATTAACCTCAGGGGTAAGAACAGCGATCTGTCAACGCATTCATGGAAAGAATATTAACAGTAATAGACAACCTGAACAGGTTAGGGATAGAAGCACTTAGTGATGCTACAGAGGCGGAGAAAAATGTCATTATCAGATTAAACTCAAAGCTTGCTCTAGATTCATTTAAGAGAGGAATTAATGATAATTTAAAGACAGCAATTTTTGCAGCTCGTCCAAAAACTTTACAAGACGCGGTAGAACTTGCGCTAGAACTAGAAAATGAAAATAAAATAACTACTAACTCAGTGCAGTATATACAAAAACAACATCGTAATAATAATGATACAACAATAGCAATTTTCATAACACTAGGAATAACATTAACAACAGGAACAACTATAATTTCCCAAACCGTAGTACTAACGACTACAACTCAAACAATAATAGAAACAACAGAAATTTTGACAACTACACTAGGAATAACAATAATTTCCAAAACAGTAGAAGTAACAACTACAATTCAAACAATAACAGAAACAACACAAATTCGTCTGCAAACAACAATTACAACCGTAATACACCTATAAGCAATAATGGAAACTACAGGAATGACAACAATTACAATAGAAATAACGATTCCAATAGAACCAACAACAACAGACGTAATTTACATATATTACAAGACGAGGGAAACGAGGAAGGCTCGGAATACAGGGATATTCCGGACAGCCAAAATTAAGAGTATGTAATGTTTCTAATAATAACACAAATTACATAATCGCTTAATATAAAAATGAAAATTTAACATTTCTTGTCGACACAGGTGCCGACATATCATTATGTCGAACTAAAACATTTTTTGATGATGAACCACTAAATGTAGAGAGCAGATGCAAATTAACAGGCATCACTAAAGAAGAAATACATTCATTAGGAACAAGTGAACTTGAATTTTCCCTAGCAGACCAAACATGCAGATTCAAATTTCATCTAGTAGATGACAATTTTCCAATAGAGACGGACGGAATAATAGGAATTTACTTTTTAAGAGAATACTTATGCAAAATAGACTACGAGGTATTTACAATTTCTTTGTTCACCAACAATGAAACCATAATTCTGCCAATGCAAACAAAAGCATTTGACACATTAAAAATAACTATACCCCCACGAACAGAAATTATACAACCATTGAAATTAAACCTCACTGAAGATTGCGTAATACTTAATAATGAATTAAAAAGCGGTATTTTTTTAAGTAATTAAATAGCACCAAAAAACGCAATGACACATATTAAAATTTTAAACACAACAAATGAGACACAAATTTTACAGGGCATTCAACTGCACACTGACCCACTTAAGAATTATGACATATTAAGTTACACAAATGTAAACAATGACGAACGTTTTCAACAAATTCTAAATGACTTGCAATTAAATGAAACTGATGAATATGCAAAATCAGAATTAATAAACATATTCAAAAAATATCAAAATGTATTTCATTTAGAGAATGAAAAATTGACTGTAAACAATATTTATAAACAAAACATTACAACTTCAGATTAAACTCTGGTGTATATAATAAACTACTGACTACCCCACACACACTCGGACATAATAAATGAACAAGTACAAAGTATGCTAAATGACGATATAATAGAACCATCGGTTAGCCCCTACAATGCTCCACTTCTTTTAGTACCCAAAAAGAATACGGGAGACAAACGAAAATGGAGACTTGTAGTGGACTTTAGAAAGTTAAATGACAAAATAGTTAATGACAAATTTCCACTAACTAGATTAGAGGATATTTTGGACAAACTAGGAAGAGCTAAATGGTTTTCGACTCTTGATATGACTAGTTCATTTCACCAAATTCAATTGGAAAAAGACTCAAGACCACTTACAGCTTTTTCTACACAACAGGGACACTACCAATTTAAAAGACTACCACTTGGACTTAAAATTTCATTAAACAGTTTTCAGAGAATGCTTACAATAGCACTTTCAGGACTTGATTCAGAAACGGATGTAGTTTGAACCATCACAATCAAAATCTTGTCAAAGTTTTAGACAGACTTCAGCGATACAATTTAAAACTGAATCCAAAGAAATGTTGTTTTTTAAGACCAGAGGTAGTATACTTAGGACATTTAATAACAAAGGACGGTGTTAAAACAGATCCAGCTTAATATGAAGTTATAAAGAATTACCAAATACCTAAAAACGCAGATGCAGTTAGACGTTTCGTTGCATTCGTCAACTATTATAGGATATTCATATCGAATTTTGCGGACATTGCGAAACACTTAAATATGCTATTGGAAAATCAGTAAAATTCTTATGGACAAATGAATGCCATACTGCTTTTGATACTCTAAAAGAAAAATTAATGAACCCACCAATCTTGCAGTACCCAAATTTTGACAAACCTTTTATTTTGACGACTGACGCCTCAAACTACGCACTAGGAGCAGTCCTATCACAAGGTAAAATTGGCAAAGACTTACCAATTTCCTACGCAAGTAAATTTCTTCAAAAGCATGATATGAATAAACCAATCATTGAAAAAGAATTGCTCGCAATTCACTGGGGAATAAATTTCTTTAACCCATATTTATACGGTCGAAATTTCATAGTAGTGACAGACCATAGACCGTTGATATCACTATTTTCACATAAGAATCCATCATCAAAAATGACAAGAATTAGACTAGATTTAAGCGATTATGACTTCACGATAATTTATAAGAAAGGGAAAATCAACACTAATGCGGATGCATTATCAAGAATAGAAATAAACTCAGACGTACTAAAACAAATGATACCGTTGGAAAATGATGAAAATTAAAAGAAAATACTAATAACCACAAGGGCGATGACAAAGAAAAATGAAAATACAAATAAAGAGGCAAATAAGATTAATGAAGATAAAGAAATAAATATGAAAATAGAAAATAGAAGTAATATGAGAAGATGTATCTCTCAGGAGTCTGATCAACTTCTAATATGGGAATGCACATCCATAAATGACGTCAAGAAAATGAAGAAATTACAGTTTAATAAATTTGAAAATATAGAAGAAGTCGACATAAAAATTGAAGATAATATTGTGCACATAGGACGTAATGGTAATTTATCGAAACAAGATTCGAATATGAAGAAGTTACATGCCCAAAACGTACAAAATGAAAGTAATATGCATGCAAGATTCAGCGATAACTCAGCGAAACTAGATTTGATTCTGAGGAAACTGATATCTAAAATGAAGAAAGAAAATGTAAAGGAATTAGCGCTAGCAAAGAATGATAAAATATTTAAAATGTATACAATGAAGGATTTAAAAGAAGCATATGCAAAGATAAGAATAAACAACAAAAGTCCTCAATTTTTTTTTTTTATCAGTATTTATTTATTGAATCTTCATATGTTAAATATGAACTAACAATAATTAATCAAATCTTATCCTAATATTTACTTTATGTTCTACCAGTGCCAGACAAAAAAGATTTAGTCATCACGGTTTCTGTTTACATATGTATGTAGGTGTTTATCGCTCATCTGATTGGGTGAGTGCTGCAGTGTCTCTTCTTCTTAAGCGAGTGTGGCCGCCATAATTTAAAATATTTCGAGCTAATGGATTAGGGTGCAGTTCCAGCCTTTTTAAATATTTTACTGCATATTTCGTTTTCATAGTTTTTACCAATGGCACATTGAGATCCTTGTGGATATTTGAGTTTTTGACATACCACGGAGCGGCTGTGGCGCCTTTGAATTTTTTCGATATTAGAAGCAGAGGCAGTGCCCCATAACTGAATACCGTAGCACCAAATTGGCTTTAAGATAGAGTTGTAAAGTAGAAGTTTGCAATCGAGACTAAGAACAGAATTTCTTCCAATGATCCAATTAATTTGAATTGCATTTAGTTTCATTTGAGTTAATTTTGCTTCTATGTGCCATTTCCACGTTAAACGCCGATCTAGATGTATTTTACATGCGAGTGTTGGATTATTATTTGATTATTGATTTTAATATGGGGGCATGTTTCCCGACGCAATGTGAATGTTATATGTGCGCATTTTTGCTCATTGATCTTTATCCTCCATTGTTTTAACCACCTTTCCAGTTCAAATATGTGATCCTGTAAGTAACGAGATGCTTCTTGACAGTTTTCATGTACGCTTAGGAAAGCTGTGTCATCCGCAAATGTTGAGGTTTGTGTGTAGCTGTTTGTTGGCATTTCCGAAGTATAAATAAATTATAATAGAGGGCCCAGGATGCTGCCTTGTGGGACTCCAGCGTTAACTGGCTGAGGAGAACTTAAAAAATCGCGTTGTTTTATAATAAATTAACGACCGACTAAGTAGCTTTCTAACAGCTTGTGTATGTTTGCTGGTAAGTTTTGCTGCAATTTTAGTAGTAAAGCTTCATGCCAGACTTTATCAAAAGCTTGAGACACATCGATGAAGAGTGCTGAGCAATATTTTTTTTCTTCAAAGGGTTTTCTTATTACATTTACTATTCGATGAGTTTGTTCAATTGTGCTGTGCTTTCTTCTAAACCCGAATTGATGATTAGGAATACATCTATTTTCATTTAAAATCGGGGTTAATTTTAACACTATTAGTTTCTCAAATAGCTTTGAAATATTAGATAATAAGCTAATAGGCCTGTATGACTCAACATTTGTGTGATCCTTTCCTGGATTTGGTATCATGGTTACTAAGGAAACCTTCCATTCCTGAGGGTAGTATTGAAGGCGTAAAATAGCATTAAAAATAAAAAGAATAATTTTCTTCGCTATACTTGGTAGCTCCAAAAGCATTTTATTACTGATCTTATCAATACCGGGTGCCTTCTTGGTGTTTAAATCCCGAATAGACTTTTCGATTTCTTTAAACTCGAATCTAAGGGGAATAGCTGCTCTAACATTTACAGGCGGTAACTCGACTGCTATATCGTGAAATATACAGATTTCCTTTTTCAATATCATTTCTTGCCCAGCTTCCATTCAAGTTTCTCAGTGGTGGCTTAGAGATAACTGGTCTATTGAGGCTTCTAGCTGCACGCCATAATGCGTAGTCTGATTGTGGAGTTGCATCAAGTCCCTTAAGATATTTTTCCAGAGAAGCCGTTTTCTGAGACTGCAGTAACTTTCTCAGCCTTTTTGTGCAGTCTTTTAATAAAGTCTTAGGCTCGACATCTGTAGAATATATGATTTTGTTTTTGGTTTTTTTGAGGGCTATGCTGGAATGTTGAACAGCTAGTTTGAGATAACTGTCAAAATTAACAATAGCGAGATCCACGTTCTCCGGTGTGCTAAGCGGAATATTTTCTGTGCAATGGGCACTAAGATATTTTTTATATTTTAACCAATTTATTTGTGAGGCTGATGTCGATAAGTAACCAGACGGAGATACGATTCTATTTGGATTCATTATAGTAACAATTGTAGGTGTGTGATAGGAAGATAATTCTAGGGACGCTTCCACATGAATCTTGTCTATGGGGATGTTATTAACCACGCCAAAATCTATGACATCTGGAACTTTTTGCTGATCAGTAGGCCAATATGTTGGTTGTCCGCTCGCGACCACATTTAGGTCCATTTTACAAATTGTGTTAAACAAAACACGACCCTTAGGTGTAATAAGTCGTGACCCCCAAAAAGTGTGTTTAGCGTTATAATCGCCAGCAGCCAGGAAGCAGGGTCCTAATGATTTGAAGTATTTATTATATTGGCTTTCTGATATTGAAAATCTAGGTGGGGAGTATAAAGATGAAATTACTAGGTTTCGATATAATTCCTCAACGCAAATGCTCGTTGCTTGGAGATAATCTTCACGATGATCACACATTAGGTAGTGTTTTACTCGGTTTTTTATCAAAATAGCAGAACCTCCACAAGCTCTACCTCGAGGGTCCTTGGTATCATAAAATATATAACCATTGACTTTAAACGTGTTTCTTGAGGTCAGAAAGTCCTAAATTAAAAATATTAATTTACAATGCCTCAACAAGAATAACAGATGACATACTGAAATATAAACTCATCGATGAATTCCACAATGCCACACACGCAGGCCACTTAGGAATAAGAAAAACAATAATTAAATTGGAACAGCGGTACAATTGGAGAAACATGGCTAAGATGGTAAAGCAATTCGTAAAGTACTGTGACAAGTGTAACAAAAACAAACAAACCAAACACATTAAAGAACCACTTACATCAACAGACACCCCAAGCAACAGCGAGCTAACAAAATTCGTTGTTGCTCACCCAATGTCGACAAAAGACGCACTTACAACTGCCAAAACATTAATAGAGCAATTAATTTTAAAATATGGTAAATTTAAAGTGCTCAAATCAGACAAAGGGACTGAATTTAAAAAAGAACTTATGCATAACATATGTTCATTACTCGATATCAAACAAACATTTTCAACCCCTTACCACCATGAAACAATGGGTGCGGTAGAAAGAAATCACAGGGTTCTCAATGAATTCTTGCTGACAACAGCAAATGATTACGAATGGGACAAGTGGATAAATTAATTTACTTTTGCCTACAACACGGCACCACACATAGACACTGGTTACACACCATTTGAGTTAGTATATGGTAAATTACCATGCTTACCATCAGCATTTCATAACAGTGAAAGAGATAAAATATATAACTATGAAGATTATGCAAAAGAACTTAAGCAAAAGTTACAATATTCTTTAAATAGAGCTAAGGAGCTTACAACTAATATAAAAGAAAAAAGAAATTTAGAAGATAGATATAGTAATAGGTTAAATCTAAATATAGGAGATTTAGTTTTAATAAAGGTAGAAAATAGGAAAAAGAATCAAAGCCCGTACAAAGGTCCATATAAGATAATAAGACAAAACGGTGTAAATACTTGAATAGACTACCACGGAATTGAAAAAGAATTCCATAATAATCAATTAAAACCATATATAAGAAACAATTATTAAGTACACAATATACATTAAAAATTATAAGAATACGATTTTTAATATTATAAAAATATTAAATACTACATTAAGAATTACTATAACGTATTTAATAAAAATTGTAAAATTATAAAAACTATATTAAGAATTACTTTGTAAAACTATAACATATGTAAATATAACTATTTTACAAATATTGTCGGTACTATGAATATATCAAAAAAAATCAATCCCGTAATTTTTCTCTAAGCGGTGAGGGTGTAGTGTACCTCATAAGTTGCCACCGCCTACCCTTAAACTACTCTTAAATCTATACATACCAACCTAAATAGAGTAGGGTAATTATGCAAGATCAAATAACGGCATTTACCAATCGACACACATAGATTGGAATGCAAGTTAATTGGGGTAAGAGTATGATAAAAACAAACGAATAATTCTACTCAATAAGAATTGTAAATTGAGTGACAAATAGGAATGAGTGTAACCACAAATATTCCTATTGGTCAAAGCAATTGTAATCAGGGTAATTATGCATATGTCCATAATATCGACAAAGACAACTAGAACTTTATCGATAAGTAGAATAAGTAAGAAAGGCTAAGTTAAAAATTCATGTATAGTATTTAAGTGCATGTAAATCCAAAATAAAGTAGACTTGAAATTACAATACAATATCGGCAACAACCTGCCTTGTGTTTAATTGAAAGACTCACCAATAATTCGGCAGTTCTTTTGAACGCCTTAGTTAACAGCTGAAACCCTGACAGCTATTTAAAATAACCAAGGGCTATAGGGACCAAATCACTTTAAATCAAACACACAATACATTACATAGAGATCCTACCAATCCTCACACATTACATGGTGATCCTGCCACCCCTCACTCATTACACCAGATAGCAATCAACCACTACCCCAACTCGAAAACGTATCCGTAACTATGCCTAAAATATTTTTTCGGACTCGAGCTGTTAAAAGGTTCTTGCGGATCTCGACATAAACAAGTCTCCTGGGCCGGATGGTATACATGTACTGGTGTTAAAGCAGTGCTCTTCGGCGCCAACTCGTCCCTTAGGAAATCTTCTGCTGGAAAATTGCTAATGTAACGCTAATTTCTAAAAAATGAGTGGCTAATAACTCGGAAAATTACCGCCCAATTTCAATTTGTTCGGCACTTTCCAAAGTTATGGAGAGTATGGTAAATCACCATCTTGTAAAATTTTTAGAATTTAATTACCTACTAAGCGACCGCCAGTATGGCTTTCGTAGAGGTTGTTCTACTGGAGACCTGCTGGCCCTGTTATCAGAAAAATTGTGTCGTTCCATTCACCATTTTGGCGAAAGTGCTCTCTTGTCTAAACTTGTTGCATTTGGTGTCGGTGATAATAAGAAAAGATAAAACTCATCACTGATTTATTGTTTGGTATTTTGTTTAAGCTTTGATATCGTTGCAAACAAGACTTTTTGAGTGTTTGTAGGTAATTCTCATTCCCTCTGTAGTTTTGTTTGCTGATAGCTTTGGCTTTTCTAAAATTATTTAGGAGAACGTTTCCTAATGATCTGGCCTAAGCAACCAGTGAAATGCGCATAGGAACAGCTTATCCTCCAACAATAAATTTCAATATTTTTTATCAATTATTTAAAAAGGGAATTAAGCACAACAAACAAAATCTGGTGATAATTTCTCTCGATTTATATCGAACGTTCTCAGAGATCACACTATACGAGTTGTTATACAGGGTTTCATCGAACGAGTTCAAGATTCATTCAGGGGTGCCGAAAGACTCCGTTCTTTCTCCTACTCTATTTCTTATTTTTCTAAATGACCTCTTATGTCAAACTTCCAACCCTATCTATTCTTTTGCAGATAACAGCAACCTTTGCCATTTGTATTCATTTGTTTACAGACCAAGCGTGTCCGATGTTGGTGCTATGAGGCAGAACATGAATGATACGCTTGGCCGAGACCTTGACATAATCTCAGAATGATGTCGTGCCAATAGGGGAAAATGTCTATTAATTCGTGTAAGGAAACGATAATGGTATCATTGACAACCTAAATAAGCTAATTATAGAAGAGTAAGGAAAGCAGGTTTCGGAAGCTGAAAAAAACGTTATAGTCCGGTTAAACAATAAACTTGCTTAAGATACATTCAAGAAAGGTTTCAATGAGTGTTTTAAGTTGACGATATACGCTGCCCGACCAACTACATTACAAGAAGCATCGAACCTTGCAATTGAAATTGAAAATGAAAAGAAGGCAACGCATAACGAAATTCTGCATGTCAGAAGAGAGGAACCGCGGTATACACCACGAAATTATAATAGAAATAGCAACACATTATCTAACCACAACAATAACAGGCAACATAACAACCAAAACTTTACGAGAAACAATAATTTTCATACTAGAAATACTGACAACAATGCAAATTTCAACAGAGGCAATAGCTACAACAATAATCACAGCTTCAACAACAATAATTCCGTTGGAAACAACAGTTATGAGAATAATAATTCACGGAGAAATACAGACTTCTCTAGAAATAACAATTCCAACGGACTAGATAGCAACTACCAAAACAACAATAATAGTAGCAATAATAATAACAGTCTAATAGAAACAATGATAACAGAAACAATAACAACGACAACAGAAGGTATATACGCATAGTAAAAGACGAGGGAAACGAGGAATGCTCGGAATACATGGATATTCCGGACAGCCAAAATTAAAGATATACAAAGTTTCTAATAATAATACAAATTTCATAAGTACAAAAATAAACAATTAACATTTCATGTCGACACAGGAGCCGACGTATCACTATGCCGCACTAGAGAAATTTTTAACGATGAACCATTAAATGTGGAGAACATATGCAAATTAACAGGCATCACGAAAGAAGAGATACATTCATTAGGGACATGTGAACTTGAACTGTCACTAGCAGACCAGACATGTAAATACAAATACCATCTAGTAGATGACAATTTTCCAATAGAAATAGACGGAATAATATGGAGAGACTTTTTAAAGAAATATTTCTGTAAAATAGATTACGAGACATTTACAATTTCTTTGTTTACAAAGAAACTATAATGAAACTATATTTCTGCCAATGCAAACCAAAGCATTCGACACCTTAAAAATAACTATACCACCACGAACGGAAATTATACAACCGCTAAAATTTAACCTTACTGAAGATTGCGTCATATTTAATACCGAATAAAAGCCAGGTGTATTTTTAGGTAATTCAATAGCACCTAAAAACGGTATGACACACGTCAAAATTTTAACACAACAAACTAAACAACAACTTAACAGGGCATTAAAATACACACTGACCCGCTAAAAAACTATGACATATTAATTTACAACAATGTAAACAGCGACGAACGTTTTAACAAAATTTTGAACGACTTGCAATTAGACAATGATGGCGAGTATGCAAAAACACAATTAATAGAAATATTTAAAAAATATCAAAACATTTTTCATTTAGAACACGAAAAATTAAGTGCCAACAATTTTTACAAACAGAAAATCACGACCTCAGACAATACATCTGTGTATATAAAAAATTAAAGATTACCACATTCACATACAGACATAATAAATGAATCAGTACGGAAAATGCTTGATGACGAAATAATAGAACCATCCGTGAGTCCATACAATGTTCCACTCCTTTTAGTTCCAAAGAAAAACATGGAAGATAAAAAGAAATGGAGACTTGTTGTAGATTTTAGCAGACTTAATAATAAGATTGTTAATGAAAAATTTCCTCTAACTAGACTAGAAGATATTTTCGACAAATTAGGTAGAGCAAAATGGTTTTCTACACTCGATATGACTAGTTCTTTTCATCAAATTGAATTAAATAAGGATTCCAGACCATTTACTGCTTAATCAACACCACAAGGGCATTTTCAATTTAAAAGACTTCCATTCGGACTCCAAATTTCATCTAACAGTTTTCAAACAATGCTTACAATAGGATTATCCGGAGCATATCGGAAGCATTTCTCTACGTAGATGATATAATTGTATGCGGTTGCAGTTTTAATCATCACAATCAAAACTTAATAAAAGTTTGCGATAGGCTGCAAAAATACAATTTAAAACTGAATACCAAGAAAAGCGGACGAAGTTTGTTGCATTCTGCAATTATTATAGAAAATTCATACCAAATTTTGCAGACATTGCGAAACACTTAAATATGTAATTAAGAAAATCAGTAAAATTTTTATGGACAAATGAATGCCAAAATGCTTTTGACACTTTGAAGGAAAAACTAATGAAACCCCCAATTTGGCAATACCCAAATTTCGAAAAATCTTTCATTTTGACGACCGACGCCTCAAACTACGCACTGGGAGCAGTCCTGTCACAAAGCGAAATAGGCCAAGACTTACTAATTTCTTATGCAAGTAAATATCTTCAGAAACACGACTTGAACAAACCAATGATTGAAAAAGAATTGGTCGCAATTCATTTTTTTTAAACCATATTTATACGGTCGAAAATTCATAGTAGACCACACACCACTAATTTCCATGTTCTCACACAAAAATCCTTCATCAAAAATTACAAGAATTTGACTAGATTTAAGCGATTATGACTTCACGATAATTTATAAGAAAGGAAAAATTAACACTAGTGCGGACGCATTATCAAGAATTGAAATAAACTCGGAAATGCTTAAACAAATGATACCGTTAGAAAATGATGAAACAGAAAAGACAATTCTAATAACCGCAATAAAAAAGAGAAATGAAGATATTATGAAATTAAAGGAGGCAAATAAAATAATAAATAAAAAGACAAATAAAGTTATTGATAATGAAGAAATAGATATGAACAAAGCTTGCGCGAACAGAAATAATGTGGAAAAATTCATCTCTCAGGAGTCTGATCAAATTCGAAAATGGGAATGCCCATCCATAAATGATATTAAGAATATGAAGAAATTGCAATTTAATAAGTTGGAAAATATAGAAGAAATCGACATAAAAATTGAAGATAATATTGTACATATAGGACGTGATGATAATTCATCGAAACAAGATTCGATTATGAACAAATCACGTACCAAAGCTAACGATTATATTAATTTAGGATGTAACGAAAATTCATCGAAGCAAGATTCGATCATGAAGATGTTACATGGCAAAAACGTACAAGATGATAATAGCATGCATGCGAGATTCAGCGATAACTTCTCGAAACTAGACTCGATTCTGAGGAAACTGATATCTAAAATGAGTAGAGAAAATATAAAAGAATTTGTGCTAGCAAATAATGATAAAATATTTGAGATGTATACAATGGAAGATTTAAAAGAACCATATGCAAAGATAAGTATAAATAATAAAAGTCCTCAACTGAAAATATTAATATACAACGCCCCAATAAGAATAACAGATGATATATTAAAGTTTAAACTCATCGATGAATTCCACAATGCCACACACGCAGGCCACTTAGGAATTAGAAAAACAAAAATTAAATTAAAACAGCGATACATGTGAAACAAGATGAATAAAATGGTTAAACAATATGTAAGATATTGTGACAAGTGTAACATGAACAAACAAGCAAAGAACATTAAAGAACCACTTACATTAACAAACACCCAAACAATAGTTTTGAGAAAGTATCAATTGTCACTGAAGGACCTGTTCGCATTTCAAACGGATACCGATACACATTGGCTATGCAATGCGAACTAACGAAATTCGTTATTGCCCACCCAATATCAACAAAAGATGCACTTACAACTGCCAAAACACTAGTAGAACAATTAATCTTAAAATATGGTAAATTTAAAGTGCTCAAATCAGACAACGGGACTGAATTCAAAAACGAACTAATGCGTAACATATGCTCGTTACTTAAAATCAAACAGACATTCTCAACCCCTTACCACCATGAAACAATAGGTTCGGTAGAAATAAATCATAGAGTTCTCAATGAATTCTTGCTAACCACAGCAAATGATTACGAATGGGATAAGTGAATAAATTATTTTACTTTCGCCTATAACACGGCACCCCACATAGACACTGGTTACACGCCATTCGAACTAGTTTATGGTAAATTATCATGTTTACCATCAGAAATCAATAACGCTGAGGAAATTATAATCTATAATAACGATGATTATGCAAAAGAGCTGAAACAGAAAATAAAATTTTGTTTAGAAAGAGCTCAGCAACTGACAATAAAGACAAAAGAAAAAAGAATACTATACAATAGATATAATAATAGACTAAATTTAAATATAGGAGATTTAGTTTTAATAAAAGTAGAAAGTAGAAAGAAAAACCAAAGCCCGTACAAAGGCCTATATAGAATAATTAGGAGTAATGGTGTAAATACTATCTATTATAGATTATAACGGAGTAGAAAAATAAATGCACAATAACCATTTAAAACCATACATTGGATTAAGAATTAATGAATAAAACAAAATATGTAAAAACAAAAGTATAGAGATACAAAAAAAAAAATTTATTATGTAAATGGATATTAAGAATCATTAATTAAAACAACACATTATTAATTAAAACAAACACATTATAACTATAATAAAATTTTTACAGTACTATGAAAGTATCAGGAAAAATTACTCCCCTATTTTTTTTCTTAACGGCGAGGGTGTAGTGTACCTTATAAGTGTCCACTGCTTACCCAATAACCAATCCGAAATGCATACATGCCATCCCAATTACTGTAGGGTAAATGCCATACATAAAAGATCAAATAACGGCATTTACCCAGTGACTCAATATAGTAAAACAGATCAATCAGAATGTGAGTGACACAATTTTGGAGTGTCTCATACGTTCTGATTGGTTGGTTGGAACATTATGCAGGGTGAAAACCTCGATAATTACATGGTACGGACAGAGAGAACTAGACTTTAATAAATATTTCAATAAGTTATAAAAAGGGCTGTTGCCTAAGAATAAAACTGACTTTAATACTGAAAACATAAAGTGGCACTTGTTGCCTAGTTGAATTTATTTTAGTCTCTAATTTGGCAGTTCGAAAGAACGCCTGACCATCAAGCTGGTACCCTACCGCTGCATAAAACTATATTAGGCTATAGGGAAAAATAACACTATAGGGAAAAATACCAGGCTATTATCTTGTATCTTCCTGTTATATTTTACCTTAAACACTACATGTTCGTCACCTCACAATCTATATTTTGTTTGTGTATAAATTCACAAACACAAACAAATTTTTTTTCATTTTGTATTCTTGTATAGAATGTGTATGTGTTGTGTTTATAGCAAAATACGGAGTGGTACTCTTACTTGCTGTACTTTACTGTTTTTTTTAACGAAATGTGGTAAGAACTACCCAACCAACTAAAAAAACAAGTAACAGTGCAAGATTGGGCTGTGCCGAATCTTATATACCCTTCACCATCTTAAAATATATGTATGTATTTTCAGACGGCCCTATTGTCAAAAATTGGCAGCAAGCTGTACCGATCTCTTTTTAAATTAAAGCAAAATTGTTAAAATCGATCAACAATTGAGTTGATAAGTTATTTTTTGGGCCGACATTTTGTCCGCGCGAATTTTCCAAAAATATTTGTGGCAGTAAACTTTGAGTAACACAATAATTTTGGCATAAAAATTTTTCTTTTCAGTGCATTGAAATAAAATCTTGTTTCTTAAAAAAAGTAAAGGTTTCATATTTCAGATTTAAAACAAAGATATATATTACAAAGTTTATAAACATTCATAAATAGAGGGAAACATTTGGAGTTTTTTTTTTGTTAATATTAACAATATTTATATAAATATTTTTGTTAATATTAACGATATTTATCGTCATATGAAACATGATCATTATTACCAAAGATTGGTGCTAATAAGAAAGTGTTTTCTCTTTCAACTGCCATAAATGCAGATAAATATTTAATTACACTGCTGTTTAATATTTGTATGTTTTTTGTTTATGTTCTATTATACTCGTTGCCTTTTCTATGATTTACCGTTTCATCGTTCGGGTTTTCTTCGATATGGGGCATTATTAGTGAAGCGGACAACCCAATAAAAAAATGTTGTTGGAATTTCTTTATATTTGGCATAACTATAGTTCTTGTTAGGGAGATCGATTATTCGACTTAAAAAAAATAACCTGTTAACCGGTTTTAATTCGAATACATAAAAACAAAAAAATCAAATAAAGTTTGTAATAAAACGTATATTTGAATAAAAACAAAAAAATTTACAAAGGTAATAACCAACAAAATACGTATGTATGTTCAGACCTAACAAATATTTGACGATAAAATCCAAGAAAAGTTTGATTTTTTTAAATTTCTTTTTATTTACTAAACTTTATTTGTAAGTAGATAATTGTGCAATGTAATTTAGAAACGGTTAAATGATATTTGATGTAGACAAACGTCTTTCAAAAGCAAATAAAAAATTATGGGAATTTAATATATTTTTTTATTCGAGATATTCTCCCAAATTTATTTTAAATTAATTTTAATTAAAAGGTGGCTAAGCATGTCTGTGTGAATCAGTAGACTTCAATCTTTTTTTTTAATATTTGCAAGCAAAACCTCAGCCATTTATATTCAAATATATTCAAATTATTTTATTTCAGCATTATAGAAACGAATAGCAATATGAACATTAGACCGTCTTAGTTTTTATACTTTTTTCGAACAATCGATGTTCTTAATCTACTCTAAATACCAACAATTTTGCTGTATACGACTTAAATATTGATGAACGGGAAGTGGTCTCTCAAATGGTTTTTCGTTTTTTTTAGGCAAAATACCTTTTTTCCCAAAAATTAAAAAATCTTGCCTTAGTAATTTGCCTCTAACTCAAGCAGTTCTTAACGGATTTAAACCTTATTACATGCATTAGAAAACTTATTAAATTTTCTAAATGCTCCTTACAGCAACATTGCCATTTTGTTCGATGGTTTTTTATTCATAGTATTACAAATTCAGGGGAAATTTCCGTATCGAAAATTAAATGGTATTTTCTAATACGTTCGAAAGTCCCACAACATGTACTTGTTAAAAAAAAGGGAAAAACAAAGTGCTGCCAAATTTCTACACGATAAATTTGGCCGTACCTGTCGTTATTGACAGCACTTTTTTGAAGAACAAGCTTTTTTAAACGTTAAATTTTCCGCAAAAACTAAATATTATGAAAACTTCCAAACAAAATAAAAAACAAATAATGGAAATATGGATTCTGTTGCAGTGTGGTTTGAAGATAGTGATGAAGAAAGTGATGCAATTGCAGAAAGAGTTCAACGGAAAATAATAAGAGATACATCCGAATTTATGAGCCTTGATAATAGCACGTAAGAAAGATTTTTTCAATAACAAAATTTTATTATAAAAAAAAATTCTTTTAGTTTCGTGAAAAACTCAAGGCTTAATTAAAATTAATTTATGTATGTCTACAATTGTATAAAAGGTGATTTAAAAGCACCTGAAAGATCGACAGCCATTGCACTTTTGATAAAATTAGCTGCAACATTGAAATGTTTGGCACAAGGTGGATACCAACATCAGGTTGGGCTAGATCGTCTACAAGGACTTTCACAATCGTCAATTTCCGTTTGCATATCAGAGGTATGCGAAAAACTTTGTCCGAAGCATATTGTCTTTGAAATGACTGAAAAAAGATTGCTTTATTTGATCTTTCCGCAAAGGAACCCAAATTAAAAGAATTACTATAAAAAATTTCAGACTAAAAGCAATAGAGTTGTGACAACAAACACTAGGTATAAATTGTGATTTCAAGCCACTCAGAGCTCTGAATAAAAAGAATATTTTATTATTAATTTATTCATTTTTTAATGATGTGCTAATAATGCCAATTTTTTAATGAAAACACTGAAATTTATTGTTGTGGGAAAGCTAGTTTCTATGCGCATTTCGCTGGTTGCTTATGCCAGCTCGTAAGGAAACTTTTTCCAAATACCTTAGAAATGCTAAAAATATTATACAAGTAAGACCATAAAGTGAATAAGAATTTTAAACACTCAAGTCTTACATGTAACAATATCAAAGCTTCAACAAAGACACAACAATAAACCGTCAATTTTCTTTCTTACATTCCCCTACAATTGGCTGGTTTTTTTCCAACACGAATTGTAGTTGTAAGAGAATAGAAAGAAAAAAAAACAAAATTAAAAAAAAACAAGTTGCTTAAATAAAGCAGCTTGCCATTTCAGTTTTTTATTTGCCGGGCACATGCAAATTTATTATCAAAAATTATTTTCGGGAATGAAATATTTATTATTAATTAATTCATTTTTTAATGATGTGCTAATAATCCCAATTTTTTAATGAAAACACTGAAATTTATTGTTGTGGGAAAGCTAGTTTCTATGCGCATTTCGCTGGTTGCTTAGGCCAGCTCTTCAGGAAACTTTTTCCAAATACTTTAGAAAAGCTAAAAATATTATACAAGTAAGACCATAAAGTGAATAAGAATTTTAAACACTCAGGTCTTACATGTAACAATATCAAAGCTTCAACAAAGACCCAACAATAAATCGTAAATTTTTCTTTCTTACATTCCCCTACAATTGGCTGGTTTTTTTCCAACACGACTTGTAGTTGTAAGAGAATAGAAAGAATAAAACAAATCAAAAAAAAAAAACAAGCTTCGGGAATGAAATATTTATTATTAATTAATTAATTTTTTAATGATGTGGTAATAATCCCAATTTTTGAATGAAAACACTGAAATTAATTGTTGCGGGAAAGCTAGTTTCTATGCGCATTTCGCAGGTTGCTTAAGCCAGCTCGTCATGAAACTTTTTCCAAATACTTTAGAAAAGCTAAAAATATTATACAAGTAAGACCATAAAGTGAATATTAATTTTAAGCACTCAGGTCTTACATGTAAAAGCTTCAACAAAGACACAACAATAAATCGTCAATTTTTCTTTCTTACATTCCCCTACAATTGGCTGGTTTTTTTTCCAACACGACTTGTAGTTGTAAGAGAATAGAAAGAAGAAAACAAATTTAAAAAAACAAGTTTCGGGAATGAAATATTTATTATTAATTAATTCGTTTTTTAATGATGTGCTAATAATCCCAATTTTTGAATGAAAACACTGAAATTTATTGTTTTGGGAAAGTAGTTTCTATGCGCATTTCGCTGGTTGCTTAGGCCAGCTCATCATTAAACTTTTTCCAAATACTTTAGTAAAGCTAAAAAATATTATACAAGTAAGACCATAAAGTGAATAAGAATTTTAAACACTCAGGTCTTACATGTAACAATATCAAAGCTTCAACAAAGACACAACTCGTCAGTCTTAAAAACGCACTCCTAAAAAGTGTGGCCACTCCGGGTGATCCGGGCGTTGCCACCAATCCCCACATTCGGCCCTCCTGCATGGTCTTTCGATCCGAATGACTGTGTCCATTTCTTCATATTTTCTGCCCCTGTATTGGTCTTTCGTGGGCCCTCATTTTCGGCAATCTTTTCTATGCTGAGAACGCTTTGGCATTCTCAATACTGTACACCCATTAAAATAAGGCACTTCTAGCTAAAACCTATCTTATACCCATATTATTGTATGGACTTTTTGGAAATTGTGATGATCACAGTAAGAGAAAAATTAATATTGTATTTCAAAACATTGTACGGTATGTGTTTGGTCTGAAGCGATATGACAGTACCGCAGCTTTTGTTAAACGGTTATATTGCATTTGTTTTTATGACTAAATAAAAACTAGAGTTCTTATCTTTTTGCATTGAGTCGTCAACTAGAACATCTTTACGATCCATTGGTTTTCTCAGGATCAATTATAGGAAGAAGATTCATTTTATTTCGTCACCACAGCCTTATGTCTGAATGGCAGTTCTATATCAATGCAACCCGTCTTTAGAACTTAATTCCTCATAGCTCTCAAGTCATTAGTTTAAAAAAGACCTAATTTTTTATTTTTCTAATCGAAGTAATTAATTTTGTTTTACATGTGGATAAATATTTGAATGTATTTTCCCCTTTTTATATTTTAATTTATATATTCTTTACCTTTTTTATTTTTATATTTTTTTAATAATTAGAACTGTGGTTATTTTATTCAACTGTTAATGGTTTTTAATCCCAATTTCAATTGAATTTAATTTTCATTAAATTATTTTTGTGAAAACAGGAATTTTTACAATATGAAATCAAATATAATTTATTGATAATTTATCATTCTTGACTGAGCTGAGAATTAAACCCAGGCTTTCACGGACAAGCTGCCCTAACTAGTTTCGATTGTAACCACACATTTCTTCGGAGGGGTTTGCCGTTTACTCACACCGCCATTGAAGACGGACGACGTCAATAGTCAGACATCAATCCTTAAACCAAATGGTATTTTACCTTGGTAGATCGAAATTTGCTTTGAATGAATGATTAACTATTTAAATTGTTTTGCATGTTCTTCCTTACTTCCGTTTTTCGTACTGTTTGCCACAAGCATAACTACAGTGGTGCTTGCTATTATAAACATTGATCTCCATTACATTTGAAAGCGTGTATAATATTTGTTGTAGCAACGCTGCTGACTCCTAAATTGAACGTACATATACACAAAAAACGGTCAAACATTGTTCATTGGAAAACGCATCAAACCTACTTAGACATTTCTTTTCTTCATTAGAACTCGTTGTAACAACAAAACATTTTACCAAATTTAATATTTGCTGTGAAACCAAATCGGACCCAACCTCTTCGTTTACTTTGTGGCGGATGCATTTGTCTTGTTGCTGAACGGAATACATTATAGAAAAGAAATATATCAGTATAAACATATTTATAAACATTATTCAAGTCTTTATTAATAATTGCTAACATTTTAGTGAAACTGATAAAAAGTTATTGCATACATACACACAACAACACAAACTTTGGAAGCCCTCTAAAATAATTCCGTACCAAAGTTAAATTAAAAAGAAACAAAAATGCCTGCAGATTCAGATTCTAGTGAAGCTGATACTGCAGTTTCAGATAATTTAACTACATTACGTCAACAAAGAAGCTTCGCTAAAGGTAACATTACACGCATCAAGAATAACATAGGTAGTACTGAGCGGTCAGTAGTTGAAATAGAATGTAGGCTTGACATTTTTAATTCTACATCAAGCAAATAATGAGCTGTCAAACTGCAATCGAAAACATATATCCCCATATAGCCTGATCGTCGTCCTGAAATCGAAGAGCTATGCATTAGTTCCAAAACAAAAGTTATGTCGTTACTTGGTTCTCGCCTACCAATAGAAAGTTTATTTTTAGATAACACTTTGTCAGTACGACCGTTAAATCGTTTGCCAAATTTGAAGCTGCCGACTTTTGATGGCAAATATTCAGACTATAAGAATTTTATTACTTCGTTTTACAATTTAGTTCATAATGAGCCAACGATAACTTCTATTGAAAAATTTAACCACCTGTTAATCTGTTTGGATGGAGATGCTCTTTGCACTATAAAATCATTCCAGATCACTAAAAATAATTACCCGAAAGCGTTATAACGATTGGCAGAGCGATATAACAAAAAATGTTTAATCTTTTTTTCGACAGCATAGAGCAAATTTTGGATATTCCGAAAATAAATAAACCTAATGCATCGTTGCTGCGTAAAGCCGTAGATACTTTATCTGCTATATACGATTCGTTGTTATCGCTCGGTGATGAAAAAGACATAACAAATGCGCTGTTGATTCACATCGTGCTTTCAAAAGTTGATTCAGTTACCAGGGCCAAATGGAACGAACAACTTGATTATGCAACATAACAATCATAAAAAAATTTCATCAATGTTTTTCCAAGGAATTTTGAGCATATCTCGAGCAATGTTTTGAAATTCATACCTTCACTTAGTTGTGAATAAAAGCGAAACGCGTCCATCGATTTTCATGATCTATGTCTCATTTTGTTTAAAGATTATGTGACTTTACGTGAAAGTAATAGGACTTGACACTTTTTTTTACCGTTTTGGATTTTTTATGAATTTAAAATAAAAAAATTAAATTTTGTAGGCAAAAAATAGTTTTTTTCTTCATACATTTATTTATAACTGCGAAACTGTTGCCTATGTAGCGAAACGTTGTATGAACAGATTAGAGGAATTGTAATTTCTAATTTTAATTAAATTTGTTTCAGCAAAATCGGACTAGTGGTTTTCGAGTAATGTCAAAAAAAAAGACCACCAAAGGTGACAATTTCCCCTATATGATGGTTACTAACTTCAAATCGATATATCTCGAATCCTAGACGTGACCTAGCGAAACGCCGGGACACGTATAACTTCTTTTTTACCGATATAACATTTCCCGTTGGTTTCATCCCATTCCGATTTTGACTGTCGCATAGTGATATTAATAATATTTATTATATTTTATTGAATTTTGCTTAATATATTATTAATTACGGTAAGCCTTAAATCTATTCTTATGTACTATTTGTTCTTTATTATTTTTTTTTTATCATTCTGTCTGTCGCGCTCGTTGAAGATAGACGTGTTTTCTAAGCTCGGCATACGGTTTATTTTTTATAAAAACGTGAACAAATAAAGTATTAAAAAAAAAAGTAAATAAAAGAAAAAAAAAATACCTGTATGTACATACTGAGAAGGTGATCGTTCTCCGCAATACAACTAAGTTCAGCACATCATATTTACTGCTACGGTAAACAACTCTGTTGGGCTGCACGAGGACAAGTACGACGAGTCATTGGTAGAGAACTGATTATCTGAAGATCAATTGTATAAATATTTCAATAAACCACTTCCAATTTTCAATCTAAGATAATAAACAGAGTTTATTATTTACATGGTGCCGAAACCCGTCGTAAAATCATATATTATTGTTGATTAATATCTATTACAAGAATAATTATGTCTGAAGGTTATAGTTTTTTAAAGCCGCCAAAGCCTTTGGTTGTTGGACACGACATGGATATGTCGAAGGAGTGGAAACTTTGGAAACAACAATACGAATACTTCGAAGTAGCAACCGGACTAGACAAAAAACCAGAAAATATACAGTTCGCTACTTTCATGTCAGCCGTAGGTTATTCGGCCATACAAATATATAACTCCCTTCCCGCATCTGCAAATATTACATTGAAACAGGTTAAAGAAAAATTTGATTTATATTTTTCACCAAAACTTAATATAACCTTCGAAAGATATAAGTTTCACAAAATTCTTCAAAATGATGGGGAAACTATCGATGAATATGTGACACGTCTAAGATTACAAGCACAAAACTGTGAGTTCGAGCAATTAAAAGACAGCATTTTGCGAGACCAACTAATTTTGGGAATAAAAAATGATTCTGTAAGAACTAAGCTATTGTCAGAAGACATAACCCTCGAAAAAGCAATTAAAATTTGCCAAGCTACGGAGTTAGCACAAAAACAAACAGCTGAAATTCATAGTGAGCATGAAAAAAATGTCTGTTTAGTCCAAAAAACTGATAATAAAAAAACTTTTGACTGCCGCAACTGTGGAAAAAATCATGCAGTTCGTAGCTGTCCAGCATTCTTGCATGTATGTAAAATATGTAAAAAGAAAAATCATTTCGAAAGAATGTGCAAAAGAAATGTCAACAAACAAAGAAATAATTTCAGAAACAGAGATGTCGCGTGTTTTGATGAGAACGAGTTGAATAGCGAGAGTGACAGCAGTGACCCGGAACTCTTTATCGGGTGTGTCGCCAACAACAACAAGGTTAATGATAATAACTTTTCTGAAATCGTTATAATTGGAGAAGATAAATACTTATTTAAATTAGACACAGGTGCTCAATGTAATGTGTTACCAAAAAAAATCATCGATAGACTTAATACCCAAAATATACCAACTTCTCTGCGTCAATGTAAAGTAAAACACCTGATCTCGTTTGGTAATCATAAGATAACAGTTTTGGGTGAAGTTGATTTAAAATGCAAAATAGCACAAAAAACAAATAAAATTAATTTTAAAATTGTAAGTGGAGATGTGACACCGATTCTTGGTGCTAAAACTTGTGAAGAACTGCAATTAGTGAAAAGAATTAATGAATTGCAAATAAATGAAGCTTTATTTGAAGGACTGGGTTGCTTTAAGAATTTTGTGTATGATATCGATTTGGTTGACAACCCTAAATTTGAAATTTGTCCAGCACGTCGTATTGCGTTTAAAATAAGAGACACCGTCAAAAAGGAGCTCGATAAAATGGTTAAAATGGGCGTCATAGAGCCGACAAATAAGCCAACACCAGCTGTGTCCCCAATGGTCGTGGTTAGGCAAAACAATAAAATTCGTATATGTATCGACCCGACTTCTGTCAACCAAAACATTAAAAGGCGTCATTTTCCGATGAATACAATAGAAGAAATCTCTGCCCAACTATACGGTGCTAAATATTTTACAATATTGGACTGTAAAAAGGGATTTTGGCAAATTCCAGTTTCAGATCGTACTAAAGAAATACTTACGTTTTCAACTCCATGGGGGAGATATTCTTGCAAAAGATTGCCGTTTGGAATCGTATCTGCCCCAGAGGTTTTCCAAAATATAATGCAAAGTCTTTTTTCTCATTTACCTAACGTCAAAGTCGCCATCGATGATATTTTAATTCATTCGAAGACTTTAGAAGACCTGCACCGCACTACAACAAGGGTTATTAAAATTATTGAAGAAAATGGAATAAAGCTAAACAAAGACAAATGTGAGTTTGATCGTGAGAAAGTAAAATTTTTGGGCCATATAATCAGTGCCAACACCATGCATCCCGATCCAGATAAGATCGATGCAGTTAAACGGCTGAACCCCCCAAAAAATAAAAAAGAATTACAAAGAATACTTGGTAAGTTTACATACCTTAGCAAATTTATACAAAATTTTTCGCATATTACCGCCCCATTGAGAAAATTACTGGAAAAATCACATGATTTCTATTGGGATTCCATTCAACAAAATGCATTTGAAAAACTGAAGGAAATTATCAGCAAACCACCAGTTTTAAAGCTTTATGATGTCAACAAAGATGTGACAATTCAAGTTGATGCCAGTTCGTACGCGATGGGTGCAGTATTATTGCAAGAAAATCAACCGGTTGCGTACGCTTCGAAATCCCTAACAGGTTGCCAGTCCAAGTACTCACAACTGGAAAAGGAAGCACTTGCTGTTAAATTTGGTTGCGAAAAGTTTCACCAGTATGTGTGGGGTAAGCAAATAACGATCGAATCTGACCACAAACCATTAGAGTCCATATTCAAAAAGCCAATTCATTCTTCGCCAGCAAGATTGCAAAATATTAGGTTACGTCTACTCACTTACAACCCAAATGTGCTTTATAAACCTGGATTGAAAATGTATCTAGCAGACCCCTTAAGTCGTGACTGTCAAAACGATAAAAACAATGAGGAGGAGGAAAATCTCGAAGTACAAGTCATATTATCTATATCTGAAAATGAATTGGAAAATTTAAAAACCCATACAAAATCAGATGAATCTTGCCAAATGCTTTTGAAATTTATTAAAAATGGTTGGCCAAAGTCAAAAAAAGATTTACCACATGATATCCAGCAATATTGGCATTTCAGAGAAGATCTGTCAATGAATGATGATGGCATTTTATTTAAATCTTCAAAAGTGTTAGTACCGTCTAGTTTGAGGAAAAATTTCTTGAAGTACATTCACAGTGGCCATTTTAGTTACGCCAAATGCGTCAAAATGGCAAGAGAATCAATTTTCTGGCCCCGCATGAGTCAGGATATTTTTGACTACGTCAAAAAATGCGCAGCTTGCCAAGTGTTTCAACGAAGCAATACCAAACTTCAAATTGGGCAAAAAGATATTCCGTGTCATGGTTTTGATATCGGCGCGGCAGACCTATTTCATTTCAATAACCACGAATACATAGTATTTATAGACAGTTATACAGGTTATTTAAAATTGAGTAAACTCCCCGATACAACCACTAAACAGGTAATTTTGTTTTTGAAAGAAATTTTTTCAACTTTTGGTCCACCACTCACTTTAGAAACCGATAACGGCCCACAATTTACTAGTTCAGAGTTCAAGTTGTTTTCGACCATATGGAAGTTCAATCATCGTACAAGCTCGCCATATCATCCTAGCGGCAATGGACTAGCAGAAAAAGCGGTACAAATAGCAAAAAATATTTTAAAAAAGTCTTCTTACGATGACAGTGACTATCATTTGGGTCTTCTGAATTATATGAATACACCAAGAGGTAATTTAGGTTCGCCGTCACAACGATTGTTTGGTCACGAAATTCGTGGCTTGCTACCAACCGCAAAAGAAAAACTGGTACAACCAGACCATCAAAATATTGGTAATAATCTTAAAGCAGAGAGAGAACAGCAAAAGATTTATGCAGATCGTGGTGCCAAGGAGAATCCTCCTCAGTTCAAAGAAGGAGACACAGTAGTTTATCGTACAAATACACAAAGCCCTTGGAATCCAGCCATAGTTAAAACTCGAATACATCCTAGGTCATTTATCTTAGAAGATAACAAAGGCAATCAGTATCGTAGAAACTCCATGCATATACGTCCAACTCAGGCTAAAATCACAACACCTACAGACGAAGTCGCTGAAGATGATAGAATTAATATTACCAAAAACCAAGAAGACGGAGTGATTCCAACACCATCTTACACCAATATGAATTCTACAATTTTAAGAAGATCCTCAAGGGTTAAATCACAACCACAACGTCTACAATACTCACAGTTTAGCCTTGAAAAAGAGGGATGAGAAGGTGATCGTTCTCCGCAATACAACTAAGTTCAGCACATCATATTTACTGCTACGGTAAACAACTCTGTTGGGCTGCACGAGGACAAGTACGACGAGTCATTGGTAGAGAACTGATTATCTGAAGATCAATTGTATAAATATTTCAATAAACCACTTCCAATTTTCAATCTAAGATAATAAACAGAGTTTATTATTTACACATACATACATAAACATACACATTTTTTATTCTCGGTGTTGATAAACAATAACAAATAAGAAGATCACAACTGTAAACAGTAAAAAAAAAAACTCTTATGAGTGCAAACAGTGCAAAAACAATTAAACATAATGATAGAAATGCATATATCACAGTGAGTGTTAACGAAACAAATGCAGAAATAAAAAAAAGAATCGATGATAGCAAATACCTAACGGCTTAACCTATTACTCGCACGCGATCCCTCTCACCCACTGTATTTAATAATAATGTTGATACACTAACAAATATAAAACCTGCAATCGTTGCCTCAACGGCAAAACCAATTTTAATAAGTGATGAAAATATTAACCCCGAATCGGGCATAATAGAAAAATCAGTATCACCTTCTGTGTCTGATAATACGGTTAATTTGAATACAATAAAAAATATTAAACCTGCAAGCGATGCCTCAGCGGCAAAAACAATTTTAATAAGTGATAAAAATATTAATCCCAAATCAGGCATAATAGAAAACTCAGTATCACCTTCTGTGTCTAATAAAGCGGTTGATTTTAATACAATAAAAAATATAAAACCTGCAAGCGGTGCCTTAGTGGCAAAAACGACTTTAACAAGTGATGAAAATATTACCCCCAAATCAGGCATGTTGGAAAACTCAGTATCACAGGTAAAAAGTAGTCAAAAGCCTCAAATACAAGTTGGAATGGATAGGTACATAACAGTGCTAAAACGGGGTCGCAGCCCAACCTCTTCTGCAGTTGCTTCGGTCCCAAAAGTTTTAAAAGAGGGTACATCGGATAGAATAAGTTCTCAAAATCGGTTTGCAATTTTGGAAGAGGAATCCTCGGAAGCACAAAACGTTACCAAATCTTCTAAGCCACCCCCGATATATCTTAGAGAGCAAAATTCCAGTGATTTAATAAAGAATTTGATCTCGGTAATAGGTGAAAATTCTTTTTATGTAGCTGCAATAAAACGTGGTAGTACTAATGAAACGAAAATACAAGTTAATCGTGAAGATGATTTTCGTAAAGTAATAACTAAATTAGAAGCACTAAAAAAAAAACTTTTATACATACCAACTGAAGAGCAGTAAAGGTATACAGGTAGTGATAAAGGGCATTGATTCATGCGTAGACCCAGGTGAGATAAAAACGTTTTTAGAAGAGAAGGGCTTTAAAATAAAAAACGTAATAAATATTAAAAATAGAGAAAAAAATCCCCAGCCACTATTTCGAGTGGAGTAAGAACCCGGCGACGTTAAGCTTAAAAAAACGAAACTCATCCCATTTACAATTTGAAATATATCCTGTATAGGAAAATAACGATAGAGGAGCCGCACAAAAGGAACGGTCCCGTGCAATGTTTAAACTGCCAAGAATTTGGTCACACTAAGGCATACTGCCATTTAACCCCTGTTTGCGTTGTATGTGGAGAATTGCATGGTACAGCTCTCTGCGATAAGTCTAAAAATGACCCTAATGTAAAAAAAATGCAGCAACTGTGGTGGTAATCACACTGCCAACTATAGAGGATGCCCTGTATACTCTATCGTAAAGCGCTCGGTTGGACCGAAACCTAATCCCCCTCAAATTCAGGTAACACATCAAGTTAACACTAATGACATTCAGGTACCGCAGCCTAGTAATAACAGAACATCCTACGCTAACGTCCTAACATCAAACCATATGCCAATGCAAGGTGATTTGCCAAATAATGATGAGACTCCAGTTTCTAATTTAAGTCGTCTAGAAAAGACCATGGAAACACTAGTGCAAACAGTAACTAACTTTACGAACACAATGGGTAATATGATGCAGGAAATGTTAGGAATGCAATCGATGTTATTGCAAGCTGTACTTAACAAGCCATGAATTGTTTAAAAATTTGTTTTTGAACGCAAACGGCATTCGCCAACATAAAAATGAACTAGAATACTTTCTTAAAAGTAAACAAATTGATGTAATGATGGTTTCTGAAACTCATTTGACCTCAAGAAATAATTTTAAAATTAATGGTTATATATTATATGATACCAAGGTCCCTCGAGATAGAGCTTGTGGAGGTTCTGCTATTTTGATAAAAGCCCGAATCAAACACTACTTAATGTGTGATCATCGTGAAGATTATCTTTAAGCAACGAACATTTGTGTTGAAGAGTTAAATCGAAACTTAGTACTTTCATCTTTATACTCTCCACCTAGATTTTCAATATCAGAAAGCCAATATTATAAATATTTTAAATCATTAGGACCCTGTTTCAACGCTAAACATACCTTCTGGGGGTCACGGCTCATTACACCAAAGGGTCGTGTTTTGTATAATACAATGTCTAAAATGGATTTAAATGTGGTCGCGAGTGGACAACCAACTTATTGGCCTACTGATCAGCAAAAAATTCCAGATGTCATCGATTTTGGCGTGGTTAAAAACATCCCCGCAGAAACGATTCATGTTGAAGCTTCTTTAGAATTATCTTCTGATCACACACCTACAATTCTTACCATATCAAACCCTAATAGAGTTGTATCTCCGTCTGGTTACATAGTGACGTCAGCCACACAAAGAAATTGGTTAAAATATAAAAAATATCTCAGTACCGACTGCACTGAAAATATTCCGCTTAGAACACCGGAGAATGTGAATCTTTCTATTGTAAATTTTGACAATTATCTCAAACTAGCTGTTCAACATTCTAGCATAGCCCGCAAAAATATCAAAATATGAAAATATATTCTACAGATGTCGAGCGTCTCTTGACTGAAAAAAGGAGAGTTCGAAGAGAGTGGCAATTGCACAGATCCCCTCAACTTAAAAATTTACTAAAAGAGTGCACAAAAAGGCTAAGAAAGTTACTGCAGTCTCAAAAAACTGCTTCTCTGGAAAAATATCTTAAGGAACTCGATGCAACTCCTCAATCTGACTACTCATTATGGCGTGCAGCTAGAAATCTTAAAAGACCAGTTATCACTAAACCGCCATTAAGAAACTTAAATGGAAGTTGGGCACGAAATGATGAAGAAAAAGGAAATATTTTTGTTAATCATTTGAAAGCCGTATTTACCCCTCATACATCTTTCGATACTGCGGTCGAGTTACCACCTGTTGCTGTTGGATCAGCTGTTCCACTTAGATTTGAGATAAGAGAAATCGAGAAGGCTATTCATGATTTAAACCCCAAGAAAGCCCCTGGTTTTGATAAGATCAGTAACAAAATGCTTTTGGAGCTACCCAGCATAGCAAAGAAAATTATTCTACTAATTTTTAATGCTATTTTACGCCTTGAATACTACCCACAAGAGTGGAAAGTATCATTAGTTACCATGATACCTAAACCAGCAAAGGATCCCACAAAAGTTGAGTCATATAGACCTATAAGCTTATTGTCTAATATATCAAAGCTATTTGAGAAACTACTAGTGTCAAAAATAACACCGATGTTAAATGAAAACAGATGTATTCCCAATCATCAATTCGGTTTTAGAAGAAAACTCAGCACAATTGAACAAACTCATCGAATAGTAAATGTCATAAGAAAAGCCTTTGAAGAAAAAAAATATTGTTCAGCACTCTTCATCGATGAGTCTCAAGCTTTTGATAAAGTCTGGCATGAAGGTTTACTACTGAAATTGCAGCAAAACTTACCAGCAAACATACACAAGCTGTTAGAAAGCTACTTAGTCGGTCGGCAATTTATTATTAAAGAAGGCGATTTTTTAAGTTCTCCTCAGCCAATTATCGCTGGAGTCCCACAAGGCAGCATCCTGGGACCTCTATTATACTTAATTTATACTTCGGACTTGCCTACAAACAGCTACACCCATACCTCAACATTTGCGGACGATACAGCTTTTCTAAGCGTACACGCAAACTGTCAAGAAGCATCTCGTTACTTACAGGACCATATATGTGAACTGGAAAGGTGGTTAAAAAAAATGGAGGATAAAGATCAATGAGCAAAAATGCTCACATATAACATTCACATTGCGTCGGGAAACATGCCCCCCTATTAAAATCAATTATCAAATAATACCCCAACACTCGCATGTAAAATACCTCGGTATACATCTAGATCGGCGTTTAACGTGGAAATGGCATATATAAGCTAAATTAACTCAAATGAAACTACTAATGACCCTAATGTAAAAAAATGCAGCAACTGTGGTGGTAATCACACTGCCAACTATAGAGGATGCCCTGTATACTCTATCGTAAAGCGCTCGGTTGGACCGAAACCTAATCCCCCTCAAATTCAGGTAACACATCAAGTTAACACTAATGACATTCAGGTACCGCAGCCTAGTAATAACAGAGCATCCTACGCTTTTTTACCGATATAACATTTCCCGTTGGTTTCATCCCATTCCGATTTTGACTGTCGCATAGTGATATTAATAATATTTATTATATTTTATTGAATTTTGCTTAATATATTATTAATTACGGTAAGCCTTAAATCTATTCTTATGTACTATTTGTTCTTTATTATTTTTTTTTATCATTCTGTCTGTCGCGCTCGTTAGAAGATAGACGTGTTTTCTAAGCTCGGCATACGGTTTATTTTTTATAAAAACGTGAACAAATAAAGTATTAAAAAAAAAAGTAAATGAAAGAAAAAAAAAATACCTGTATGTACATACATACATAAACATACACATTTTTTATTCTCGGTGTTGATAAACAATAACAAATAAGAAGATCACAACAGTAAACAGTAAAAAAAAAAAAAAAAACTCTTACGAGTGCAAACAGTGCAGAAACAATTAAACATAATGATAGAAATGCATATATCACAGTGAGTGTTAACGAAACAAATGCAGAAATAAAAAAAAGAATCGATGATAGCAAATACCTAACGGCTAAACCTATTACTCGCACGCGATCCCTCTCACCCACTGTATTTAATAATAATGTTGATACACTAACAAATATAAAACCTGCAATCGTTGCCTCAACGGCAAAACCAATTTTAATAAGTGATGAAAATATTAACCCCAAATCGGGCATAATAGAAAAATCAGTATCACCTTCTGTGTCTAATAATACGGTTAATTTGAATACAATAAAAAATATTAAACCTGCAAGCGATGCCTCAGCGGCAAAAACAATTTTAATAAGTGATAAAAATATTAATCCCAAATCAGGCATAATAGAAAACTCAGTATCACCTTCTGTGTCTAATAAAGCGGTTGATTTTAATACAATAAAAAATATAAAACCTGCAAGCGGTGCCTTAGTGGCAGAAACGACTTTAACAAGTGATGAAAATATTACCCCCAAATCAGGCATGTTGGAAAACTCAGTATCACAGGTAAAAAGTAGTCAAAAGCCTCAAATACAAGTTGGAATGGATAGGTACATAACAGTGCTAAAACGGGGTCGCAGCCCAACCTCTTCTGCAGTTGCTTCGGTCCCAAAAGTTTTAAAAGAGGGTACATCGGATAGAATAAGTTCTCAAAATCGGTTTGTAATTTTGAAAGAGGAATCCTCGGAAGCACAAAACGTTACCAAATCTTCTAAGCCACCCCCGATATATCTTAGAGAGCAAAATTCCAGTGATTTAATAAAGAATTTGATCTCGGTAATAGGTGAAAATTCTTTTTATGTAGCTGCAATAAAACGTGGTAGTATTAATGAAACGAAAATACAAGTTAATCGTGAAGATGATTTTCGTAAAGTAATAACTAAATTAGAAGCACTAAAAAAAACTTTTATACATACCAACTGAAGAGCAGTAAAGGTATACAGGTAGTGATAAAGGGCATTGATTCATGCGTAGACCCAGGTGAGATAAAACCGTTTTTAGAAGAGAAGGACTTTAAAATAAAAAACGTAATAAATATTAAAAATAGAGAAAAAAATCCCCAGCCACTATTTCGAGTGGAGTAAGAACCCGGCGACGTTAAGCTTAAAAAAAAACGAAACTCATCCCATTTACAATTTGAAATATATCCTGTATAGGAAAATAACGAAAGAGGAGCCGCACAAAAGGAACGGTCCCATGCAATGTTTAAACTGCCAAGAATTTGGTCACACTAAGGCATACTGCCATTTAACCCCTGTTTGCGTTGTATGTGTATCTGCGATAAGTCTAAAAATGACCCTAATGTAAAAAAAATGCAGCAACTGTGGTGGTAATCACACTGCCAACTAAAGAGGATGCCCTGTATACTCTATCGTTAAGCGCTCGGTTGGACCGAAACCTAATCCCCCTCAAATTCAGGTAACACATCAAGTTAACACTAATGACATTCAGGTACCGCAGCCTAGTAATAACAGAACATCCTACGCTAACGTCCTAAATCAAACCATATGCCAATGCAAGGTGATTTGCCAAATAATGATGAGACTCCAGTTTCTAATTTAAGTCGTCTAGAAAAGACCATGGAAACACTAGTGCAAACAGTAACTAACTTTACGAACACAATGGGTAATATGATGCAGGAAATGTTAAGAATGCAATCGATGTTATTGCAAGCTGTACTTAACAAGCCATGAATTGCTTAAAAATTTGTTTTTGGAACGCAAACGGTATTCGCCAACATAAAAATGAACTAGAATACTTTCTTAAAAGTAAACAAATTGATGTAATGATGGTTTCTGAAACTCATTTGACCTCAAGAAATAATTTTAAAATTAATGGTTATATATTATATGATACCAAGGACCCTCGAGATAGAGCTTGTGGAGGTTCTGCTATTTTGATAAAAGCCCGAATCAAACACTACTTAGTGTGTGATCATCGTGAAGATTATCTGCAAGCAACGAACATTTGTGTTGAAGAGTTAAATCGAAACTTAGTACTTTCATCTTTATACTCTCCACCTAGACTTTCAATATCAGAAAGCCAATATTATAAATATTTTAAATCATTAGGACCCTGTTTCCTAGCCGCTGGCGATTACAACGCTAAACATACCTTCTGGGGGTCACGGCTCATTACACCAAAGGGTCGTGTTGTGTATAATACAATGTCTAAAATGGATTTAAATGTGGTCGCGAGTGGACAACCAACTTATTGGCCTACTGATCAGCAAAAAATTCCAGATGTCATCGATTTTGGCGTGGTTAAAAACATCCCCGCAGAAACGATTCATGTTGAAGCTTCTTTAGAATTATCTTCTGATCACACACCTACAATTCTTACCATATCAAACCCTAATAGAATTGTATCTCCGTCTGGTTACATAGTGACGTCAGCCACACAAATAAATTGGTTAAAATATAAAAAATATCTCAGTACCCACTGCACTGAAAATATTCCGCTTAGAACACCGGAGAATGTGAATCTTTCTATTGTAAATTTTGACAATTATCTCAAACTAGCTGTTCAACATTCTAGCATAGCCCGCAAAAATATCAAAAATATGAAAATATATTCTACAGATGTCGAGCGTCTCTTGACTGAAAAAAGGAGAGTTCGAAGAGAGTGGCAATTGCACAGATCCCCTCAACTTAAAAATTTACTAAAAGAGTGCACAAAAAGGCTAAGAAAGTTACTGCAGTCTCAAAAAACGGCTTCTCTGGAAAAATATCTTAAGGAACTCGATGCAACTCCTCAATCTGACTACTCATTATGGCGTGCAGCTAGAAATCTTAAAAGACCAGTTATCACTAAACCGCCATTAAGAAACTTAAATGGAAGTTGGGCACGAAATGATGAAGAAAAAGGAAATATTTTTGTTAATCATTTGAAAGCCATATTTACCCCTCATACATCTTTCGATACTGCGGTCGAGTTACCACCTGTTGCTGTTGGATCAGCTGTTCCACTTAGATTTGAGATAAGAGAAATCGAGAAGGCTATTCATGATTTAAACGCCAAGAAAGCCCCTGGTTTTGATAAGATCAGTAACAAAATGCTTTTGGAGCTACCCAGCATAGCAAAGAAAATTATTCTACTAATTTTTAATGCTATTTTACGCCTTGAATACTACCCACAAGAGTGGAAAGTATCCTTAGTTACCATGATACCTAAACCAGGAAAGGATCCCACAAAAGTTGAGTCATATAGACCTATAAGCTTATTGTCTAATATATCAAAGCTATTTGAGAAACTACTAGTGTCAAAAATAACACCGATGTTAAATGAAAACAGATGTATTCCCAATCATCAATTCGGTTTTAGAAGAAAACACAGCACAATTGAACAAACTCATCGAATAGTTAATGTCATAAGAAAAGCCTTTTAAGAAAAAAAATATTGTTCAGCACTCTTCATCGATGTGTCTCAAGCTTTTGATAAAGTCTGGCATGAAGGTTTACTACTGAAATTGCAGCAAAACTTACCAGCAAACATACACAAGTTGTTAGAAAGCTACTTAGTCGGTCGGCAATTTATTATTAAAGAAGGCGATTTTTTAAGTTCTCCTCAGCCAATTATCGCTGGAGTCCCACAAGGCAGCATCCTGGGCCCTCTATTATACTTAATTTATACTTCGGACTTGCCTACAAACAGCTACACCCATACCTCAACATTTGCGGACGATACAGCTTTTCTAAGCGTACACGCAAACTGTCAAGAAGCATCTCGTTACTTACAGGACCATATATTTGAACTGGAAAGGTGGTTAAAAAAATGGAGGATAAAGACCAATGAGCAAAAATGCTCACATATAACATTCACATTGCGTCGGGAAACATGCCCCCCTATTAAAGTCAATAATCAAATAATACCCCAACACTCGCATGTAAAATACCTCGGTATACATCTAGATCGGCGTTTAACGTGGAAATGGCATATAGAAGCTAAATTAACTCAAATGAAACTAAAAGCAATCCAAATTAATTGGCTTATTGGAAGAAATTCTGTTCTTAGTCTCGATTGCAAACTTCTACTCTACAACTCTATCTTAAAGCCAATTTGGTGCTACGGTATTCAGTTATGGGGCACTGCCTCGGCTTCTAACATCGAAAAAATACAAAGGCGCCAAAACAAACTTCTTCGAATAATCACAGCCGCCCCCTGGTACGTCAAGAACTCAAATATCCACAAGGATCTCAATGTGCCATTGGTAAAAACTATGATAACGAAATATGCAGTAAAATATTTAAAAAGGCTGGAACTGCACCCAAACCCATTAGCTCGAAATATTTTAAATTATGGCGGCCATACTCGCTTAAGAAGAAGAGACACTGCAGCACTCACCCAATCAGATGAGCGATAAACACCTTCATATGTGAACAGAAACCGTGATGACTAAATCTTTTTTGTCTAGCACTGGCAGGACATAAAGTAAATATTAGGATAAGATTTGATTAATTATTGTTAGTTCATATTTAATATATGAAGATTCAATAAACAAATACTGAAAAAAAAAAAAAAAAATCAACTATGGTTACATTATTTCTTAAGCCTATGTTTTTAATTTTGTAAGGGCCTTTATACCGAACATCTAATTTGTGCCCTACTTCATTTTTAATTAAAACTAAGTCTCCTACTCTAAAAGTTACTTCTAATAATGACCTATCATAATTTAACTTGTTTAAGTTTATATCTATCTATCATAGCGAGAGCTCTCTTATGTGCTATTTCTAACCTAAATTTAACTTCCTTAGCATAGTTTTCTATATTATATAATGGTGTTATCTCCTGAATATTATTAAACTTTTGAATATATTTGGAAGTCTACCAAAAACTAACTCATAAGGACAATAGTCATGAACTGAAGATGGCGTAGTATTAAAACAGTACGTGAAATACTTAAGCCATTCATCCCAATCGGTTTTGTCAACGGATATGTATGATCTTACATATTCGTTGAAAGTTCTGTGACTTCTTTCTACAGTTCCTAGAGTCTGGTGATGGTAAGCAGTTGATGTAATGTTTTCTATCTTCAAAATGTTACACAATTCAGTAAGTATTGAGTTTTTGTATTCTGTGCCCATGTCCGAAATGAACGTCTTCATTGGACCATAAGTGAGAATAACATTTTCGAATATAGCCTTCGCCATTGATTTTGCACTTTTATCTTGTATAGGTACCGTTGCAAGATATTTTGTCATATCACAAATTATTGTGACGGCATATTCGTTTCCGAAATATGATTTTGGTAGTGGACCTATGGTATCCACAATTACCGTATCAAAAGGTTTAGTTGGTGTATTTGTCAATGTCAATGGTATTTTTGTATGTTTTGTAATTTTAGCCGTTTGGCATTTTTGGCACATTTTAACGTATTTTGTAATATCTCAAATCATATTTTTCCAATAATAGTATCTTTTTATTTTATTAAGAGTTCTTGAAACACCGGAATGTCCACCCTCTGCGGGATCATCGTGATATCGTTTCATTATCTCTGCTATTGATTTGGCATTTGTTACGTGATCACCTCATTAAGTAGCGCTACTTTTAATTTATTTAATAATTTATTGCGCATTTCTTTAAATTCATTAATAGAGATAAATTCGTCCACTTTTTCGAGCCTAGGGAAAAATTGTCTAAGTCAAATTTCCCATTAGTATACAATTCATCTATTTTAATACATGCTATTATAGATTTGCCACGTTTAATATAAATGTTTTGTTGTGTAATCTTTAGATTGCAAAATTTTCTGACGTCAGAATTTATAATTGGTACAAATATATTGGGCTTCTCATTTTCATTATTTAAATGCCGTTTGTTTATTGTAATTGGATATTTTTCAAGTGCCTTGTTTGTCATTGATCGAGTTGTTACTTTATATACATTGTTGTTTTTATTGTTTTATTTCAAATCATTTATTGTGATGCGCGACAAAGCGTCGGCCACATAATTATCTTTTTCCTAAGATATTCTACAGTGAAATCATATTATTCCAAGTCTAATCTCATTCTAGTTAGTTTTGAACTCGGATTTTTCATGGAAAATAGGTAAGACAGCGGTCTGTGATCAGTGCGGACTAAAAAATGTTTTCCATATATATATGGTCTAAAATGCATGATTGCCCAGTCTATCGCAGTTAACTCTTGTTCAATTGTTGATTTGTTACTCTCGCCCTTTGTAAATATTTTTGATGCGTATGCTATTGGTAGATTTTTCCCTCATACTCTTGAGTTAGTACAGCTTGCTTGCATCTGTTGTTATACAAAACTGTTTTGTAAAATCGGGATATTGAAGTAATGTCGGACTCATTAATGCTTTCTTTAGATATTTTAATGCCGAGTCACAATCTTCAGTCCATTCGAACTGCACGCCTTTTTGGACAATCTTGTGAGATGTCTAGAATACTCTGAAATTTTTTTAATAAATCTGCGATAATAGTTGCAAAATGCTACAAATCTCTTTGCACTATCTGCATCTTTTGGCTGTGGATAGTTTTTGATTACTGCATATTTACTATCATCTGGGAGTATTCCTTTATCGGTACATTTAAGTTCTAAATATATTACTTCCCTCATGAAAAATTAACATTTTTCAGGATGTAGTTTGAGGTTGCTTTTGCGACATAATTCAAATACATTTGTTAAGAAAGCATATGTTTTTCCGAACATCCTAAAACAACTAAGTCATCCATGCAAAGGAATGCTTGGTCTGACCGCAAACCAGTAAAAGCTAGTGTCATCATTCTTTGAAAAGAATTGGGCGCTATTTTTAAACCATAGGGCAATTTATTAATTCTTGTATAACCATTTGTTGTTGAAAATGAGGTTAGATTTTTTCTCTAATCCAATTTGGTGAAAACCGGACATTAGATCCAGACATGACAAATACTTGGCTCTGCCGAGTTGGTCTAAAATGTCGTCTATTCTTGGTAATGGAAATATGTCTGCTATTAATTTCTTATTTAATTGTCTATAATCCACTACGAGTCTCCATCTTTTTATTTCAGAATTTGGAAGTGATTTCTTTGGTACCAACAGAATTGGACTGTTGTACTCAGAATTCGATGGTTCAACTATTTCATCTTGTATTAGTTTTTTCACCTGCCTATCTATCTCCTGTTTGTGTGTATGTGGTATACGGTAGGTCTTAATGTACACCGGTTGTGAATCCGTTACTCTCAACTATTGTTCATAAAAAGTATATGTATAATGCGGGTTCTACTTTTCTTTGGATTTTAAGTCGTTAAAAGGTCAACTTCCTATAGGTTTAGTATGGGGGAAAGTAATAAAAGCCATTAAAAGGTCATCGTTGTTTTTTTTAGCCATTAAAATTTTTTTTAGCCATTAAAATGTCATAAAATTTTTAAAAAAGCCATAAAAATGTCATAAAATTTTTAAAAAAGCCATAAAAATGTCATAAATTTTTAAAAAAGCCATAAAAATGTCATAAAATTTTAAAAAAGGTAAAATTAGGGGGGAAATTCCTGAACACGTGTTAAAGTAGGTGAAATAAAAGGTCATCGTTGTTTTTTTTAGCCATTAAAATTTTTTTTAGCCATTAAAATTTTTAAAAAAGCCATAAAAATGTCATAAAATTTTAAAAAAGGTAAAATTAGGGGGGAAATTCCTGAACACGTGTTAAAGTAGGTGAAATTTTTTAAAAAATTTCAAAACAAAGTAATAAAAAAGTCGTTAAATTTTATAGGAAAGCAATGCACAAGTGGTGGGTGCATTGTTGAAGCCTTTCTTTTGTTGTGATCGATAGACAGACAGCCAGACAGACATAGAGATATGTAGATAGATACACAGACAGACCTTGAGGAAGAAATTGGAAAAATATTTTTGTGTGTGTTTTGTGGAAGACAGACATACTGTGTACTTGTCGATGCACTTGTTGAAGCCTTTCTTTTGTTGTGATCGATAGACGGACCTTGATTTTGAAAAAAAAATTTGTGGACAATTTTTTCAAAGCGCTGATATTAAAATTAATAATTTATGGGGTGTGAGATGATAAGCGTATTGTATTGGAGTGTGTCTTGAATATAGATAGATAGATACACAGACAGACCTTGAGGAAGAAATTGGAAAAATATTTTTTTTTTTATTTTTGTGTGTGTTTTGTGGAAGACAGACATACTGTGTACTTGTCGATGCACTTGATTTTGAAAAAAAAATTTTGTGGACAATTTTTTCAAAGCGCTGATATTAAAATTAATAATTTATGGGGTGTGAGATGATAAGGGTATTATATTGGAGTGTGTCTTGAATATGGATAGATTTACAGACAGACCTTGAGGAAGAAATTGGAAAAATATTTTTTTTTATTTTTTTGTGTGTGTTTTGTGGATTGTTGGGAGAAAATACACATTTTAAATTTTTTTTATTTTTGTGTGTGTTTTGTGGATTGTTGGGAGAAAATACACATTTATGATAAGCCCTTTTGTGTGTGTGTGTGTGTGTGTGTGTGTGTGTGTGTAGATGGATAGATGTAAAAGAAATTGGAAAAATATTTTTTTTTATTTTTTGTGTGTGTTTGTGGATTGTTGGGAGAAAATACACATTTATGATAAGCCCTTTTTTTTTTGTGTGTTTATGAGTAGTCAGATGGAGGAATGTTGTTGTTTTGTTTGTTTGGGTGATCGACTGTATAGATATTTGAAGTATATATAAGGTTTAAATATATTATTTTCATTTAGTTTCTAAAGTATACTTGCTTAAGAAAGTTTGTGATTTTAAAAATATAAAAAGAAATAAAAATTTTAAAATTAATAATGGCAACTGGAATAATTTGTGAAATTTGCCAAAATCTATAAAAAAAAATAAAAACATTTTAAAAAAAACATAGCACAATTCATATGCCATGTGATATATGTAATCATATATCCATGACATCTATGGAAAAAAAAAAACATGTTGAAATAAAAATCTTCCGTCTTTATTGAATATATGAAAGAATCTGTATCCATATAATTGAGGCTTATATATTTTATATCAGTTTTGTTAGAGACAATGCCACAGCAAGATAGTTTTATAATCGTTGATCTGCAAGGATTTTGTATTGCAAATAAATTATATGCAAAAGAAGTCTGCATTTCAGTCTCTGATTTCGAAAGCCAAACTTTTCTCATTGAATCACCATTAAAATATTCAGAATTAACTAATAAGGATAGGATAACAAATAAATGGTTATATAATCACTTGCATGGATTATATTGGGATACTGGAGAGTCTACACTGAAAGAGTTAATAGAATACTTAATATCAGTTATGAAAAAAAGAAAAGAAGAAGAAGAATATCCTGTTGTATATGTTAAAGGAATTGAAAAAGTTAGATGGTTAAAAGAACTACTTAGAGGAGAAATAGAAATATATATATTTAATTTAGATTATTGGAATTGTCCGAATATAAAAACTTTATATAAAAATAATTCTAATATAAATAATTGTAAAAATCATAATAATATCAATCAAATATGTGCTGAAAAGAATGTAATTTTACTTAGAAATTTTCTAAATTTATATCTAAATAAAGAAAACCTTATTAATCAATAAAACATTTGAAGTTAATAATTTTATTTTTTTAGTTAATCCTTAGTCTTTATACAGAGTACATTACTTTTACTATTTTAAATATTTTTCTTCATATTTATCACCTATTTTGCTACAGTTCTTTCGTGTAATTCGTATGATTTGGTTTAGTTAGTGTGACTTGTTTTGCTTTGTTGCTGTTTGATGTAAATTCCGTACTCTTTACACTTCATATTTGCTCGTTTATATCACACTAATTACAATTAATTTGCAATTGTATGTTTTTTTTTTGTTATATGTATTTTGCACAACATAGCATTTTTTTGATTTGTTAGCAAAGAGTGAGTAACAATCAGTATTTAAAAAACAAACGAATGTCTTGAAACGGCTTTTAAATGCATTTGTACAGAGGTTTAATACATACATATTATTATAAAAAATGTTTATTCACAATACTTTAACATTTCTTGATGTCAAACACTTTATGAACAACATTTGTTAGCATTTAAGTTTATTAATCTTTATAAACGTATTTTTAATTTTAAATCTGAAAAAACTGAAAAAAGAAATATCTAATTATATTTTCAAAAATAAAACACAATTTTTTTATTCCTTTTTTTATCTTTTTATTTTTATTTATTATAAATCATCATCATCATCATCATCACTTCCCATTTCACTATTGGAAGTGAGATCAATTTGCATGGAACATAGTATATTAGGCGGGGGGAACTTTATCTATTACATAACACTCCCCCACCTTTTGATCATATGTGCACTAGTTATTTTTGTCGGCAGTGAGGACACGATATCCTTTTCCAACTTCTTGCACAACCAAGGCATAAATAGTGGGTGCATCCTAGGAATATAAGCTCCTTTCCATATAAATAGTGCAAACCAATTTCGCATTTATAACGTCTTTTGTATAGAACTTCCAACGGAGAATCGGGAGCTCGATTCTCTTCCTCCTGCTTTTTATAAACTGCAGCATTTTTTTTGTATCTTCTCCTTCTTTTGCTGCAGTTTTTTAACTTGGTCATCTATAATCTTCTGCTTTTCAGTATATCTGTCCCATTTTCCGTATATCCTATCAACATCGTTCAAACGTTCCGTAAACATAGCCGAAAACCTTCCCTCTATTATAGTCGCCGGTGTGATTGTAGGTGGCGCTGGTGTTGTTGATGATGCTGGTGAAGGAAGGTGTTGGGATAGTGATGGTGGTGGTGTTGGTGATGATAATAGTTGTTGTCCATTAACTGGAAACAACTGTGTTTCCTCATCATCATCAATTATGAACATGGTAACATTTTGGTTTGACATTTTTTTTTGTTTTGTTTTGTTAATTTAAGAATTTGTAATGAACAAATATTTATTCTAACTACTCTATTTATATTTAAAAAAAAAAAATTTTTTTTTTGTTTATGTGTACAAGCAAAAGGCATTGCACTTGAAAATATGTCAACGCAAGCGATTTGACTAAAAAAAAACTAGATTCGAAATATTATGAGGAATAATATTCCAAAACATAATGTGTAAATGCAAGCAGACAGAAAATAAGCCAATGCACTTGAAATAAAGTAATAAGCAATATAGAAAATAGTTTAAAATAAGAAATTGAATGAAAATTGTTGTCTTGGTTGTGTAAGAGGGTGGAAAAATGCTTATTGAGATAAAAAAACTAATTGTAGTGAGTTTGTCAAACCACATCACAACTACATAAAAATAATGTGTAGAGTGTCTATTATAACACAACTATCCAACAATAACAATACTAAGAACAATATAAAATTCATAATTTAATTTTTCTGCAACATGGAACCGCTTGACACCTCTTTAAGTGTGACCACACATAAGACAATGTTTATGTGTACAAGCAAAAGGCATTGCACTTGAAAATATGTCAACGCAAGCGATTTGACTAAAAAATATTAGATTCGAAATATTATGAGGAATAATATTCCAAAACATAATGTGTAAATGCAAGCAGACAGAAAATAAGCCAATGCACTTGAAATAAAGTAATAAGCAATATAGAAAATAGTTTAAAATAAGAAATTGTATGGATAGATATATAGACAGGCATAAGTACAGACTGTTTTAGAGCAATTGGTGTTTTACATGTATTTGTTTATGATTAAGAATTCATATCAGAGCTATAATTATAATTATAATCTTATTCCATCACCAACTTTAGATCTTCGAATATCTCGTTGTATACTTTTAACGAAACAGATTCCTTAAATAGCTAAACAGCTTTTTAAAACAGCTAAACAGCTTTTTAAAACAGCTAAACAGCTTTTTAAAACAGTTAAACAGCTTTTTAAAACAGTTAAACAGCTTTTTAAAACAGCTAAACAGCTTTTTAAAACAGCTAAACAGCTTTTTAAAACAGCTAAACAGCTTTTTAAAACAGCTAAACAGCTTTTTAAAACAGCTAAACAGCTAATTAAAACAATTTCTCCCACATTAGCGCAAAACTCCCATTACCCCATATACAAATACATTTAATTGTGATCACTTGTGTTTACAATTTATATTTTAAAAATATGGTTTGAAATAAAAATAACATTTTAACGTTTGATTTCCTTCATAATTTTTTTTATTTTACAATTTTTTCTTATTATCTAAATTTACAATTTATCTTATCATTTAAAAAACATAAAATTAATTAAAAATCTATATTTACGTTGAGAAGATTGTCATTATTCTCTTCCATAAGTTCAGGATAGTTATTTATTCTAAAATGACCCCATGCATATGTATCAACACCATTATCTCTAATAAATCTCTTATCATCTGAATAGCTTAAAGTTAACTTATTTATATGTTGAGTATATATTTGATGAGCCTTAGATCTAAATATATACATTGAATCATAATATAATTTCTTTTCTAATAGACATTTTCTAAAGTCATTTATACTTAATTTACTAGTTACACAATGCTTAACCCCCTTAATTTTTTAATTTCCTGACCTACCCAATCAATTTTCACTGAATACATTTTAGCCCTTAATCCAATGAATTCCTTAATAATTTTTCCATTACACTCATCCTTCATCATCCCTAAAACTTTTTTATTAAGAAGTGGGATATTGTAGACATTATCTATCGGATATGCAGATGTATCAAAATGAGTATTTATATCATTTTTAATATCTCTGTATAGATCATCTGTTTTAATATCATATATGAAGGAATCCGTATCCATATAGTTTAAACGAATATTATCAAGATATTTGGGTTTCATGTAATCATAATGAAAATTATACATTTTCCATTTTGATAGTTCTAAAACGGAAAACCCAATATAAATTGGTTTGTTATATACAGTACTTACTCTTCTCAATTCAATAGCCATCATATTGTCATTAATTTTAAGTGCGCTATGAAAATTATGTTTAGCTATTAAAGCTCTAGCTCCTAACCGTTTACGTCTGTTCTCCCATTCGCACACTATTTTAATGTCCTTTCTCTTGTCAACATTTTTCCATAGTCTTTCCATAGACAGCATTATTTAAAAGTTTAAAAAAATTTTGTTCAAAAGAGTTTTTAGCTAAAGTCCGATGATGATTATTCAAATCAATATATATCTTTAGCCAATCTGATTGATTAAATTCAAGAACTCTATGAATTTTTTTTTAGAATTAATCCATGCTGAATACATTGCTGCAATGTACGGTAGTGTATTACATAGTTAGTTTTATTATTTAAATCTGCTATTAGTTTTGTCTGTTTCATTATTTAAATTTTTTTTGTTTTTCCACACAAAAATGGTAAATCATTATGAAAGTCGTGTAACGCGGATGGATATTCCAAATCTACTTCTAGTATATAACCTAATGGAGAATCGTCTTTTATATTAGTGACATCAAAATTATCAATATTTTCCATCCATTTAAAATTTTTATAGGGAAGATATTGCGACATTGCATAGCCGTATAAATTATTAACATCTAAATACATTAGATAATTTTGATTCCTTGTTAGAGTTATAATCATTTATATATTTATTGTTAGCAATAGAATGTCGTTTACTGCATTGTACAATACCTACCCTTAAGGTTTTCTTTATTTAGATATAAATTTAGAAAATTTCTAAGTAAAATTACATTCTTTTCAGCACATATTTGATTGATATTATTATTATGATTTTTTACAAATATTTATATTAGAATTATTTTTTATATAAAGTTTTTATATTCGGACAATTCCAATAATCTAAATTAATTATGCATATATTACTTGAAATTATTAATTTAGCCTTTTCGGTAAAAACAGTTGATTATACAAGATTCTCATCATTTTTATTACGTATTAGAATCAATTCATGTTTTGCATTCAATAATATTATTGTTATAGTCTTCAGCGAATCCCAACAACAATTTAAGTGGTACATAAAAATTAAAATAGCCACTTACGAGATCAATATCATTAATTTTATTCCGTCGAGCATTTTACATTCCATTTCTATCTATCTATTGGTTATAATAAAACCAATTTTTTAATAGTACTTGATGTTCCTAAAAGTCTCGTTTGATCAATTTCAACACCATTTACTTCGTAACGGATTTCATCAAATGTATGTGCTGCAGAAGATACTAATTTTGTATTGCTATCATCTTTATCCTTCTACATATATAAAACTTTTCCGACGGTAAATCATACAAGTCTGGATTTTGTATTGTAATACGAATTTTATCGTTATTATTGTAAGATTGTAAATGTGGGGTATACGTATGGTAGGCCTTTTAATTTTATTTGCATCGGACAAAGGTTTATCCAGAACATCTATTATTGAACTCATGGTTTCTTCAATTTTAAATTTAATGATTTTAGACTATGGAAAGACTATGGAAAATGTTGACAAGAGAAAGGACATTAAAATAGTGTGCGAATGGGAGAACAGACGTAAACGGTTAGGAGCTAGAGCTTTAATAGCTAAACATAATTTTCATAGCGCACTTAAAATTAATGTCAATATGATGGCTATTGAATTGAGAAGAGTAAGTACTGTATATAACAAACCAATTTATATTGGGTTTTCCGTTTTAGAACTATCAAAATGGAAAATGTATAATTTTCATTATGATTACATGAAACCCAAATATCTTGATAATATTCGTTTAAACTATATGGATACGGATTCCTTCATATATGATATTAAAACAGATGATCTATACAGAGATATTAAAAATGATATAAATACTCATTTTGATACATCTGCATATCCGATAGATAATGTCTACAATATCCCACTTCTTAATAAAAAAGTTTTAGGGATGATGAAGGATGAGTGTAATGGAAAAATTATTAAGGAATTCATTGGATTAAGGGCTAAAATGTATTCAGTGAAAATTGATTGGGTAGGTCAGGAAATTAAAAAATTAAGGGGGTTAAGCATTGTGTAACTAGTAAATTAAGTATAAATGACTTTAGAAAATGTCTATTAGAAAAGAAATTATATTATGATTCAATGTATATATTTAGATCTAAGGCTCATCAAATATATACTCAACATATAAATAAGTTAACTTTAAGCTATTCAGATGATAAGAGATTTATTAGAGATAATGGTGTTGATACATATGCATGGGGTCATTTTAGAATAAATAACTATCCTGAACTTATGGAAGAGAATAATGACAATCTTCTCAACGTAAATATAGATTTTTAATTAATTTTATGTTTTTTAAATGATAAGATAAATTGTAAATTTAGATAATAAGAAAAAATTGTAAAATAAAAAAAATTATGAAGGAAATCAAACGTTAAAATGTTATTTTTATTTCAAACCATATTTTTAAAATATAAATTGTAAACACAAGTGATCACAATTAAATGTATTTGTATATGGGGTAATGGGAGTTTTGCGCTAATGTGGGAGAAATTGTTTTAATTAGCTGTTTAGCTGTTTTAAAAAGCTGTTTAGCTGTTTTAAAAAGCTGTTTAGCTGTTTTAAAAAGCTGTTTAGCTGTTTTAAAAAGCTGTTTAGCTGTTTTAAAAAGCTGTTTAGCTGTTTTAAAAAGCTGTTTAACTGTTTTAAAAAGCTGTTTAACTGTTTTAAAAAGCTGTTTAGCTGTTTTAAAAAGCTGTTTAGCTGTTTTAAAAAGCTGTTTAGCTATTTAAGGAATCTGTTTCGTTAAAAGTATACAACGAGATATTCGAAGATCTAAAGTTGGTGATGGAATAAGATTATAATTATAATTATAGCTCTGATATGAATTCTTAATCATAAACAAATACATGTAAAACACCAATTGCCTTAAAACAGTCTGTACTTATGCCTGTCTATATATCTATCCATACAATTTCTTATTTTAAACTATTTTCTTTATTGCTTATTACTTTATTTCAAGTGCATTGGCTTATTTTCTGTCTGCTTGCATTTACACATTATGTTTTGGAATATTATTCCTCATAATATTTCGAATCTAATATTTTTTAGTCAAATCGCTTGCGTTGACATATTTTCAAGTGCAATGCCTTTTGCTTGTACACATAAACATTGTCTTATGTGTGGTCACACTTAAAGAGGTGTCAAGCGGTTCCACAACCAAGACAACAATTTTCATTCAATTTCTTATTTTAAACTATTTTCTATATTGCTTATTACTTTATTTCAAGTGCATTGGCTTATTTTCTGTCTGCTTGCATTTACACATTATGTTTTGGAATATTATTCCTCATAATATTTCGAATCTAGTTTTTTTTTAGTCAAATCGCTTGCGTTGACATATTTTCAAGTGCAATGCCTTTTGCTTGTACACATAAACAAAAAAAAAATTTTTTTTTCTTAAATATAAATAGAGTAGTTAGAATAAATATTTGTTCATTACAAATTCTTAAATTAACAAAACAAAACAAAAAAAAATGTCAAACCAAAATGTTACCATGTTCATAATTGATGATGATGAGGAAACACAGTTGTTTCCAGTTAATGGACAACAACTATTATCATCACCAACACCACCACCATCACTATCCCAACACCTTCCTTCACCAGCATCATCAACAACACCAGCGCCACCTACAATCACACCGGCGACTATAATAGAGGGAAGGTTTTCGGCTATGTTTACGGAACGTTTGAACGATGTTGATAGGATATACGGAAAATGGGACAGATATACTGAAAAGCAGAAGATTATAGATGACCAAGTTAAAAAACTGCAGCAAAAGAAGGAGAAGATACAAAAAAAATGCTGCAGTTTATAAAAAGCAGGAGGAAGAGAATCGAGCTCCCGATTCTCCGTTTGAAGTTCTATACAAAAGACGTTATAAATGCGAAATTGGTTTGTACTATTTATATGGAAAGGAGCTTATATTCCTAGGATGCACCCACTATTTATGCCTTGGTTGTGCAAGAAGTTGGAAAAGGATATCGTGTCCTCACTGCCGACAAAAATAACTAGTGCACATATGATCAAAAGGTGGGGGAGTGTTATGTAATAGATAAAGTTCCCCCCGCCTAATATACTATGTTCCATGCAAATTGATCTCACTTCCAATAGTGAAATGGGAAGTGATGATGATGATGATGATGATTTATAATAAATAAAAAGATAAAAAAAGTAATAAAAAAATTGTGTTTTATTTTTGAAAATATAATTAGATATTTCTTTTTTCAGTTTTTTCAGATTTAAAATTAAAAATACGTTTATAAAGATTAATAAACTTAAATGCTAACAAATGTTGTTCATAAAGTGTTTGACATCAAGAAATGTTAAAGTATTGTGAATAAACATTTTTTATAATAATATGTATGTATTAAACCTCTGTACAAATGCATTTAAAAGCCGTTTCAAGACATTCGTTTGTTTTTTAAATACTGATTGTTACTCACTCTTTGCTAACAAATCAAAAAAATGCTATGTTGTGCAAAATACATATAACAAAAAAAAAAACATACAATTGCAAATTAATTGTAATTAGTGTGATATAAACGAGCAAATATGAAGTGTAAAGAGTACGGAATTTACATCAAACAGCAACAAAGCAAAACAAATCACACTAACTAAACCAAATCATACGAATTACACGAAAGAACTGTAGCAAAATAGGTGATAAGTATGAAGAAAAATATTTAAAATAGTAAAAGTAATGTACTCTGTATAAAGACTAAGGATTAACTAAAAAAATAAAATTATTAACTTCAAATGTTTTATTGATTAATAAGGTTTTCTTTATTTAGATATAAATTTAGAAAATTTCTAAGTAAAATTACATTCTTTTCAGCACATATTTGATTGATATTATTATGATTTTTACAATTATTTATATTAGAATTATTTTTATATAAAGTTTTTATATTCGGACAATTCCAATAATCTAAATTAAATATATATATTTCTATTTCTCCTCTAAGTAGTTCTTTTAACCATCTAACTTTTTCAATTCCTTTAACATATACAACAGGATATTCTTCTTCTTCTTTTCTTTTTTTCATAACTGATATTAAGTATTCTATTAACTCTTTCAGTGTAGACTCTCCAGTATCCCAATATAATCCATGCAAGTGATTATATAACCATTTATTTGTTATCCTATCCTTATTAGTTAATTCTGAATATTTTAATGGTGATTCAATGAGAAAAGTTTGGCTTTCGAAATCAGAGACTGAAATGCAGACTTCTTTTGCATATAATTTATTTGCAATACAAAATCCTTGCAGATCAACGATTATAAAACTATCTTGCTGTGGCATTGTCTCTAACAAAACTGATATAAAATATATAAGCCTCAATTATATGGATACAGATTCTTTCATATATTCAATAAAGACGGAAGATTTTTATTTCAACATGTTTTTTTTTTCCATAGATGTCATGGATATATGATTACATATATCACATGGCATATGAATTGTGCTATGTTTTTTTTAAAATGTTTTTATTTTTTTTTATAGATTTTGGCAAATTTCACAAATTATTCCAGTTGCCATTATTAATTTTAAAATTTTTATTTCTTTTTATATTTTTAAAATCACAAACTTTCTTAAGCAAGTATACTTTAGAAACTAAATGAAAAGAATATATTTAAACCTTATATATACTTCAAATATCTATACAGTCGATCACCCAAACAAACAAAACAACAACATTCCTCCATCTGACTACTCATAAACACACAAAAAAAAAAGGGCTTATCATAAATGTGTATTTTCTCCCAACAATCCACAAACACACACAAAAAATAAAAAAAAATATTTTTCCAATTTCTTTTACATCTATCCATCTACACACACACACACACACACACACACACACAAAAGGGCTTATCATAAATGTGTATTTTCTCCCAACAATCCACAAAACACACACAAAAATAAAAAAAATTTAAAATGTGTATTTTCTCCCAACAATCCACAAAACACACACAAAAAAATAAAAAAAAATATTTTTCCAATTTCTTCCTCAAGGTCTGTCTGTAAATCTATCCATATTCAAGACACACTCCAATATAATACCCTTATCATCTCACACCCCATAAATTATTAATTTTAATATCAGCGCTTTGAAAAAATTGTCCACAAAAATTTTTTTCAAAATCAAGTGCATCGACAAGTACACAGTATGTCTGTCTTCCACAAAACACACACAAAAATAAAAAAAAAAATATTTTTCCAATTTCTTCCTCAAGGTCTGTCTGTGTATCTATCTATCTATATTCAAGACACACTCCAATACAATACCCTTATCATCTCACACCCCATAAATTATTAATTTTAATATCAGCGCTTTGAAAAAATTGTCCACAAATTTTTTTTTTCAAAATCAAGGTCCGTCTATCGATCACAACAAAAGAAAGGCTTCAACAAGTGCATCGACAAGTACACAGTATGTCTGTCTTCCACAAAACACACACAAAAATATTTTTCCAATTTCTTCCTCAAGGTCTGTCTGTGTATCTATCTACATATCTCTATGTCTGTCTGGCTGTCTGTCTATCGATCACAACAAAAGAAAGGCTTCAACAATGCACCCACCACTTGTGCATTGCTTTCCTATAAAATTTAACGACTTTTTTATTACTTTGTTTTGAAATTTTTTAAAAAATTTCACCTACTTTAACACGTGTTCAGGAATTTCCCCCCTAATTTTACCTTTTTTAAAATTTTATGACATTTTTATGGCTTTTTTAAAAATTTTAATGGCTAAAAAAAATTTTAATGGCTAAAAAAAACAACGATGACCTTTTATTTCACCTACTTTAACACGTGTTCAGGAATTTCCCCCCTAATTTTACCTTTTTTAAAATTTTATGACATTTTTATGGCTTTTTTAAAAATTTATGACATTTTTATGGCTTTTTTAAAAATTTTATGACATTTTTATGGCTTTTTTAAAAATTTTATGACATTTTAATGGCTAAAAAAAATTTTAATGGCTAAAAAAAATTTTAATGGCTAAAAAAAACAACGATGACCTTTTAATGGCTTTTATTACTTTCCCCCATACTAAACCTATAGGAAGTTGACCTTTTAACGACTTAAAATCCAAAGAAAAGTAGAACCCGCATTATACATATACTATAAAAATTATTAATTTTTATAGTTTCTGATTCTTAACCGAAAATATCGCTGTATGATACACAAAGCTCAGTTAATGTATTTTTAAATTGTTCTGGAAAATTATTCTGTAAAATTTTTAAAATTTCTGATTTTCTATGCGTATTTTTTTCGGACATCTTTCGACTATATCATATTCAGAAAGATTTTCGGTTTTTATTTTACTTTTATTAACTGTTGTTATAGTGTTATTTGTATTTAGGATACGAATAAATGCTTCATTAGCTTTTACCAATGTATTTGCAACAAGAACTCTTGGATCAAGTTCTTGATTTGGAATTAATATTTTTTTATCGCAATTAGTAAAATTAACTTAACGTATTACTTCTGATCTTGGTGGCAAAATAAGATTATTGGTGTTGTTAGTAATTCGTATTTCTATAGGTTGTGGTATATTGAATGGTCGTAGTACTAAGTAGTCGTACTGCTGGTTGAAGTCTAATATACAATTGTATTTCTTAATGAAATCCATACCAATGATTTCATCGCTTGGTATTGAGAAATCATTGTCTACTACTTGAAAATTATGTGGTATTAAATAATTTCTAAATTTTAAATCAAAAAATATACTACCTATAGACTTAATTTCACCTTGTCCTATTCCACTTAAGGTTGTGATTTTGTTAGTATTTATTTGCTTTAAATCAAAATATTTGGATTTTATGAGTGAAATGTCGGCACCTGTGTCAACTAGTAGTGTTACTGTTGTGTTATTGTTATCTTTATTAATCTGAAAGAAATAGCTAAGTTGAGGTTAAGGTTATACACTTTCTTATTTACTGTTCTAATCTTAGGGGATCGTCGGAGTTTTCCGAACCAATTTCATTTGAGCCTGTTGCCCGTACATAGTGTCTATTCCCACGGTTATTGTCGTATCTGTCTGTTTCTGTGTATTATTACACTATGCGACAGTCAAAATCGGAATGGGAGGAAATGTTATATCGGTAAAAAAGAAGTTATACGTGTCCCGGCGTTTCGCTGGGTCACGTCTAGGAATCGAGATATATCGATTTGAAGTTAGTAACTATCATATAGGGGAAATTGTCACATTTGGTGGTCTTTTTTTTGACATAACTCGAGAACCACTTTTAATCTGTTCATACAACGTTTCGCTACATAAGCAACAGTTTAGCAGTTATAAATAAATGTATGAAGAAAAAAACAATTTTTTGCCTAAAAAATTAAATTTTTTTATTTTTAATTCATAAAAAATCCAAAACGGTAAAAAAAAGTGTCAAGTCCTATTACTTTCACGTAAAGTCACATAACCTTTAAACAAAATGAGACATAGATCATGAAAATCGATGGAGGCGTTTCGCTTTTATTCACAATTATTTTGACAAGAATATTGATTTTATGTTTCAATGAATTTGGAAAATATTTATTATATATTATTTATTATAATTATTAACACGTAAAATTAAAAATTATTACAGGTAATTATTAGGTTATTACATAGATACATAGGTTATAAAAATCGATGAACGCAAAACTTATTTTCGTTTGTTTGCGCCCTTTACTTTCTGGCGTGGTGGGTCGCCCACTTGTTCAGAGTTTGTATCGGATGAGGATCTGTCTTCATCTGGAAAAAATCAATTGTTTTTAATAAGTCGGTTAACTTAATTTTTGTGACTTGCCCTCGGAGGAAACTCCCATTGTATATTCTTCTTCTTCATCTTCATTGTCGGGATCGTACGTCTTTTGCGACCACCAACAAATTTCAGCCACCAGCGAATCGAGCCTTTTGCCTTTATGTCGCGTTTCCATTGGCATTGTCACTTGATGGAAGCGCTCGCCATGTTCATCCGACTCTGAGGCTAGCTGCTTGCTGAAGTATTCGAGATGGTGATGCAAGAAGTGAATTTTGAGGGACATATTCACTCCAATTTTCTGGAAGTAGTGCACCATCTTGGTCACAAGAGCGGGGTAATTGTGTGCTCGCGTACTTCCCAAAAAATATCGTATGACTTTCTTCACTGCCCTCCACGCAAAGTAATCATTTCCGTCTAGAGCACCTTTAAATTCCTTTGATTTCATGAGCTTTCGTATATCCGGCCCATTCAGAACACCTTCCTTCAGTTTTGCTTCGCTGATTCGTGGGAAAATATTTTCTAAACAATCAAGAATTTTCGGTTGTTTCACAATGGCCTTGATGAAATTTTTTACGTTTCCCAGTTTGATATGGAGAGGGGGCATGAGGACGTTCTCCATTGGCACCAGTGGATCATTTACGCAGTTGTGTCCTTTCTCCGTTGGATCTCGAGCAAGCCAGTCATGCGTTTCGTATTGGTTTCCTATAAATCGGGTATCCCAAAGACACAAGAAACACATGTTTTTCGTATAGCCTCCTTGGAGACCTCTTAGCATCGCCACGACTTTCAGATCACAACTGATCCGCCACATGTGATCAGTGTAGCAAACCGTATCCAAAATTATTTTCATAGAATCGTATGTTTCGCTCATGTCTGTGCTGTAGCCAATGGGAATGCTTGGTTTTTTATTATATTTATGTAGCAAAACGACTTTCAGGCTTGATTTCGAAGAATCGATGAACATTCGCCAATCAGCTGCGACATAATTAATGGCCATCGCCTCCATCAGTCCCTTTATATCGTGGCAGTAAACAAATGTGTTCCCTTCGTTGAGTGTGTAGTACCGTTGAAATAGCAATTGTCGTCTTCGATATCCGGTGACTTTGACATTAGGCTCTAAATTGTTGCCTTCTTTCAAAAGGTTTAATTCTGCAACAATCTTGTCCATTCTTGCTTGTGATATTGGAATTTGGAATTGGAATAAAAATCAAATATGACTTTATGACTTTTTTTAATTCTGACAATCATAAAAAAAAGTCATCAATGTTTTCTCCAAGGAATTTTGAGCATATCTCGAGCAAATGCGAGTCTTTAATTGATTCCACCAGTTGGAGTGAGTCTAGGAAAGACCTTAAGTTTTCTGGTTTTCCGTCAAATTCGACTATGAGTTTTGAGGCTGTGCTCAAAAATTCTGCTACTGATTGAGTACTTTTTGTGTTTTTTCTGAGTCAGAGTCTGAATCGGAATCCTCTTCCGAAATTGGATCAAACTTGTCAATATCCCTACAAGTTAGCACAATGTCAGTATCAATTTTTAGATGTTCCTCCACTGAGTGAGGTACTGTTAGATTTATGTTATATTTATTTAAAATTTGGACCAGATGGTCTCTTAAGTTCCAGTATATGTCTAATGCTTCATGTTAGTGTATTTTTGTAAATTGTCCCTATGCTTGTATATAATTTCTCTAATTGTTTCTTATGAGGCCACTACTATATTCAAATGTTTTCTTACTGTTTCTGGTCTTACGTAAACACTTTTATTAATACATTTATAAGCTTTTCTAAATTTTTGTTTTTCTGATATTATTATTTTTTCAATTAATTCCCATTGACCCATTTATATTTTGTCTAAATAATCTGCTCTACTTGCATATTTTTTCTTAACTCTTCTATTATGCATTTGATAAATGCGAAGCAAAAAGTTCATTATTATTATTATGGTAAATATATTTCTATTGTTGGGGAATTACTGGTTTTTCCCTCTACTACTTCTATCTCATTAAGGACGTTGGCCTTGCGCTGATCAAACTTTGTTTCTGATTTACACATTTTATTTATTTGATATTCTTTTTCATAGATTGGCTCTTATTCGACTTTTAGAAATTTATATTAATTTTCTTAATAAGCTTGAGGTGTCTTTTCTCTTTTTTATTTTTTATATATATATAAAAAATATTAAGTTTATTTTATTTTATCCTATTTTATTTATATTTTTGTTTGTGTTTTGTGTTAAAAAAAATCGGTTTTTGCCTCGAGCGATTTGTCGCTTATAGGCCCAACGAGTGCGGATTTAGACGTAATTCGTTAAAAGCTAATATATGGATTTGCATACCTACTTATTTGATTTTTCTTATAATTATAATATATTGTTTTTTTTTACTTCGTGTTTACAGTCGTTCTATTTGATGATTTATCTTCAGGATCATTTACTTTGTGTTGTTTGCTCTTCTTCGTTGGGCAGAGTAGGCTTTCTCCGCCTTCTTCTCCATGATGCTTCTTGGCCAGGCGGTATTAAAATTTTTAAAATTATTTTTAGGGTGCTTACCAAAATTAAAATTTTTTTTTTTTTGTAATCCCTTTTTATTTATTTTTGATTAATAAGGGTGCTTAATAAAATTTAGCACTTAGCAGTCTGGCAGGATCGCCATGTAAAGTTCTCAGGGTGAGCGCGGTGTTTATCTTTTAAAGGTTCTGCCGGGGCTAATTAACGCCACGGGCATAAGTGTTTAAAAGGGCAGATTTATATGCCCCAAAGGCTTTTACTGGCAGATTTGTATGCCAAGAATTTAAAGAAGAAAAGGTTCTTATTAATTTTATTTAATTCCTTTATTCAAGTGCGGCTAGTACGCACTGTTTGGTATTGATATCAGAATTGATTATACATAGGAATTGTTGTATACATAATTAATACTGATCAAGCATTTTATTTACAGTGGAAGGTATAACGGTTTGCTTGAAAATTACACACAATGTCATATCTAATCGTCCAATAGAAAGAGTGTTGATAGTATTGCTATTGAACGAATTTGTGTTGATCGTACTGTTAGCAATAATATTGTATTGTATTGATATACACACAACAGACGACATAAAGCACACAACACTCAAATGCTTTATTCATATAACATTAAAACATGCGCCGGGTTCATTGTATGTAATGTTACTGGAATAATGTGTGCAAGTATTGTTCGCACACAAAGACACGCTACAGTTTATTAATTTTTTTTTTGGGCATAAATTGAATATTTTACGTAGGCGGCATTTACACTTTGCATTTCCGGCAGCAGGCTCGTTCCCTTTGGGCTTCGTCTATTAGGGAAAACAAAATGAGGCCCTCGGCTCGTGTGGTGATGCACTCTGTTAACATACTTTGAGTGGGGACGATTAATGTTTTTTTTTTTTTTTTTGGGAGTAAATCACTGTCCAGAGCGAAATGAAACCGGTGTGGAAATGGACGTTGCCAGGACAACTGGTTTTCGCAACTTTTTTCGCAAAAGAAATTTTTACTCGATAAGAAGGCTGTGTAGGCGTTTTTTATCATTTCTGAAAATTGTCGGCCTATTTCCCATCTCTGGCGTTCGTCTCTGGCGTAAATGAAGACTTGAAATAAATCATAGAAATAAATCATATTTAAGCAACTTGTTTTTTTTAATTTTTGTTTTTTTTTCTTTCTATCCTCTTACAACTACAATTCGTGTTGGAAAAGAACCAGCCAATTGTAGGGGTATGTAAGAAAGAAAAATTGAGGTTTTATTGTTGTGTCTTTGTTGAAGCTTTGATATTGTTACATGTAAGGCCAGAGTGTTTTAAAATTCTTATTCACTTTATGGTCTTACTTGTATAATATTTTTAGCTTTTCTAAAGTATTTGGAAAAAGTTTCCTGACGAGCTGGCCTAAGCAACCAGCGAAATGCGCATAGAAACAAGCTTTCCCACAACAATAAATTTCAGTGTTTTCATTCAAAAATTGGGATTATTAGCACATCATTAATAAATGAATTAATTAATAAAATATTTCATTCCCGAAAATAATTTTTGAGAACAACTCTACAATTTACTCCACCTTAGCAGCAACGATGGCACGCTGAAAAATAAAAATGAGGCGGTTTAAGACGGCGCACAATTGCGCCCGTAGAGCAAACGAGGTTGCAAAAATCAAAATTTTCATGAGCGCCGACGAAGTTTTGAATAAACCCATGTTATAGGAAACTTTTCAACGGTTTCAAATATGCCACTCTTAATAATATCACATTTTTAGTTTAGAAGATATAACCGTTCAAAGTTGACCGACTTTCGGTTTTCAAAAAAACACACAATTTTTAGTCAATTTGTTGCGATTTCAGGTGTAATATCACGAAAAATAGTTAACGAATCGCCTTATTTTTTGTTTGTATTGATTGATGTATTTATTAAATGTATAATGATAAAAAAAAATTAACTGTTTGCTTTGTGTTTCTCCTGGTAAATCACTATTTAAAAACTATCCGTTTTTTCACTATTTTTCAACTTTGACGGAAAATAAAAAAAATCTATATTTTTCTATATTTGCCATATTTGCAAAACCTGTTCCTTGATTATTTCTTTACATAATTCAAAAGGTTTTATCTGCCCGTACGTGTGCCCGTTTGGCTTCTAGAGGTTAAAAAGGTTAAAAAGACATGGTTGCAGAAATTGTATGGCGTCCATCCCTTATATGTTTTGACTGACAGTAGTTTGATCTAATAGTTTGAAAAAAACTACTCATTGAAATTAGCAGGTACGTACCTCACTTTAACAATACTTTGGCGTACAAATGGTCAAGAACAATATTGACTTATGGTCCCTACAGGTAGGCACAAATGACGTGTATAATATCAAAATTGCATTATTCAGCCTAAATCCATATGTATGCAGGGAACAGGTAAATTTTTAGGCATGGTAGCATAAGCCTATATATTGCAAAATAAGCATAATGCCTGGATTAGTCTATGACTGAAAGTTGGCGCAACAATTACTGAAACCATTAAACAATTTAAGTACTGAAAACATGGCGTTGAACAATTTAAAATTATTTGAACTGTTTAGAAAGTCAACCACACCAAAGTTTTTCACGGAAGCTGCTTTAGAAGAACTTGATAGCTTATATGGAAATATTGAGAGAAGCGCAATTATAAAAAATTATTTGTATCTGATATATGCAAATATTAAGGCAAAATGGGTGAAATCTTACCGAACCATTCAGAACTTCAACTCCAAATACGAGGACTGGCCTAATGAAGACACCATCCTGGATATATTGGCAGTAGATAAACCCCCCACATCAACCAGAGGAGCAAAAGGAAGGCCAAAAAAAAGTATTGAGGAGTGTTAAATTTTCACAAGAAAGAGGAAACTTGCCGATGCCACCAATGACTTGACCACGAAGCATTTATCGGACGCCCTGTCTATTAAATATACAAAGGATAGTGAAAGAGTTAGGTCGCAGATAACCAAATCTGTTGCTGATGCAAGCCCACTGCGACTAAAAAGGATTAAGGAAAGCATTCCCACGCCCACATTAAAAAGTATGGTTCCGAAGAAGCCTTGGCCTTGTTTATGGACTTAGAACTTTCCAAAGATAAATATGAGAAACTGCGGGCATCTTTAACGCGACACGGCGCTGTTGTTTTACCCGGATACAAGCATATTACGCAAGCCAAAATAAATTCACTACCACTGCATACGGAGTTTACGGAAGTCTCTGCGAAAGCCAATCTGCAGGATCTAATGGGCCATACAGCAAAACGGTTGTTGGAGAGTCTTCCTGAAAATGAGGTGAAAATTCTTCATGAGAAGTTGACATTGATCAGCAAATGGGGCTGCGATGGATCATCCGGACAAAGCGTTTATAAGCAAAGGATATCTTCCGATGACGCTACAATATCGGACGGAAATATGTTTATGGCATCTGTTGTTCCTTTGCGACTAAAATCTGATGTTTCCCTACACTGGAAAAATCCACGTCCGTCATCAGTGCATTATTGCCGACCAATAATGTTTCAGTTTGCAAGGGAATCGGCAGAACTCATAAGGACCACGGTGAAGGACATTGAAGAACAAATAAGCAAGATTAAGCCTACAAAGCTGCAAATTGGAGAAATAAAATATATTGAATGCAATTACGAGTTCCACCTGACCATGGTTGACGGAAAAGTCGTAAACGAACTGACAGGAAGAACCTCAACAATGTCATGCCCGATTTGCAAAAAGAGTCAGAAGAACTTTGGTAATTAAAACGATTCTACAAATGAGGAGAATTACGAATATGGAATGTCACCATTGCACGCAAGGATAAGGTGTATGGAATTCTTGCTAAAACTGGCGTTTACCCTACAACAAGAGGAGGAAAACTTCGATGAAAATACATCAATAAAGGATAAGGAAAATATCAGAAAGAAGCAAATACAGGATGCTTTTTTTAAACAAGTTGGACTAAAAGTAGTTGGGACAGTCTACGAATACGGTAACTCAAACGATGGAAACACTTCTAGGAAATTTTTTGAATATGATGAGGCAGTAACTAGAATCACTGGAATTGACAATCAAACCGTGAAAAGATTGGGAACGATCTTGGATGTTTTAAACTGCAAAGAAAATGTCAATTCTACAAAATATGGAGAATATGCGTCGAAAACTGCATCTCTTTTAGCAGAAATGTATCCACAGAAGAAGTTGACCCCGACCGTCCATAAAATATTGGCGCATGGCAAAGATATAATTGAGTACCAGTCTTTGCCAATTGGAGAGCTTTCTGAAGAAGCACAGGAGTCTCTTAACAAATTTTATAAAAAATATAGATTGCAGAACACATTCAAAGCATCAAGGGTAAGGCAAAATGAGGACCTCTTCAACATGTTGGCAGCATCTTCCGATCCACTTATTTCTTCCCTGCGGCATGTGAAGTTACGAATAGAGTTACAAAATAATTATAGTTTAGAAATGGTTAGTCTTTTAGATATACATTCTCTTACGAATTGTGATGAATATTTTACAGAAAATTGAAAAAATATATTTAAAAAAAAAATTTTTTTTTTTTTAATTTGTAATAATTTAAAACATAAAACCCTAAAGAAAAAAAATAAAAACAATCTCAAAATGTAAAAATAATTTTTTTTATTTACCATAAAATTGATTTTTCTACTAATTTTAACTTTGATAACCCATAAGTAGGCCCCTACAAAGCGTAGCATCCTTTCCAAACGCTCATTTCATAGGCTGAACAGTTATCTATCATATGCTGTTTAAACTGTTCAATTATCTTATTCGGTTCAGAAGATTTTTGCAACGAAAAAACTCAAATTGCGCCACTGTGCGGCGTGAAGACACCATAAAGCAGAACCAAAAGGTTGGGAAGAAAATAAAATTAAAATTTGAAAAAAACAGTGTGTTTGTCGGTTCAGGATGGCCAATAAAATTAAGTAAAAATTTTACAAATCATACATTTAACCTTTGTTTACTCTTTTTTTTAAGTTTTGGTATCAATAAATTTTTTTTTTTATTTGCTGACATTTCTGTACAGCTGATAAAATTTCAAACGCAGTTGTATTTGTTATCAAGCAAATTAGTATTAATTTTTAAACTTTTGAACAAAAACGCAAAAAATTATAGGAATATCTCATATGGCAATACTATATTTTTTTACTACGTAATTAACAAATATTGACACTCGTAAGAGCAAGCGATCGAAAGCTGTCGAAATGGTTGAACCCAATCTGATTCGAAATCGAGCAAATGGATTGCGATCGCTTCGATTTGCTATCTAGATCGTTGAACAGGCCAAAAAAAGTTATTAAACGGGTTGATGAACCATCGCACAGTGGCGCCATTTGAGTTTTTTCGTTGCAAAAATCATATCTTTTGAACCGAATAAGATAATTGAACAGTTTAAACAGCATATGATAGATAACTGTTCAGCCTATGAAATGAGCGTTTGTAAAGGGTGCTACGCTTTGTAGGGGCCTACTTATGGGTTATCAAAGTTAAAATTAGTAGAAAAATCAATTTTATGGTAACTAAAAAAAATTATTTTTACATTTTTAGATTGTTTTTATTTTTTTTCTTAAGGGTTTTATGTTTTAAATTATTACCCAACAAATTAAAAAAAAAATTATTTATTTTTTTAAATTTATTTTTTCAATTTTCTGTAAAATATTCATCACAATTCGTAAGAGAAGGTATATCTAAAAGACTAACAATTTCTAAACTATAATTATTTTGTAACTCTATTCGTGACTTCACATGCCGCAGGGAAGAAATAAGTGGATCGGAAGATGCTGCCAACATGTTGAAGAGGTCCTTATTTTGCCTTACCCTTGATGCTTTGAATGTGTTCTGCAATCTATATTTTTTATAAAATTTGTTAAGAGACTCCTGTGCTTCTTCAGAAAGCTCTCCAATTGGCAAAGGCTGGTACTCAATTATATCTTTGCCATGCGCCAATATTTTATGGACGGTCGGGGTCAACTTCTTCTGTGGATACATTTCTGCTAAAAGAGATGCAGTTTTCGACGCATATTCTCCATATTTTGTAGAATTGACATTTTCTTTGCAGTTTAAAACATCCAAGATCGTTCCCAATCTTTTCACGATTTGATTGTCAATTCCAATGATTCTAGTTACTGCCTCATCATTTTCAAAAAATCTCCTAGAAGTGTTTCCATCGTTAGAGTTACCGTATCCGTGCTTGGGACAGTCTACTTTTAGTCCAACTTGTTTCAAAAAAACCATCCTGTATTTGCTTCTTTCTGATCTTTTCCTTATCCTTTATTGATGTATTTTCATCGAAGTTTTCCTCCTCTTGTGGTAGGGTATATGCCAGTTTTAGCAAGAATTCCATACACCTTATCCTTGCGTGCAATGGTGACATTCCATATTCGTAATTCTCCTCATTTGTAGAATCGTTTAAATTACCAAAGTTCTTCTGACAAATAATAATATAAAATCGATAAAAAAAATATAAAAATAATACGAAAAAAGGGGTTTAGATAGGTTTTTGCTAAATTTTTACCTCCAATATAATTCTGTCTATGAAAACTAATTGAAATATATTATAATTAAGCAGAAAAAGATACTAATCTTAAACTCTTTACAACTAATTATATAAAATTGAGATGTAACATATTATATATGAAATAAATTGAATTGAATTGAAAAAAGTTCTTCTGACTCTTTTTGCAAATCGGGCATGACATTGTTGAGGTTGTTCCTGTCAGTTCGTTTACGACTTTTCCGTCAACCATGGTCAGGTGGAACTCGTAATTGCATTCAATATATTTTCCTTCTCCAATTTGCAGCTTTGTAGGCTTAATCTTGCTTATTTGTTCTTCAATGTCCTTCACCGTGGTCCTTATGAGTTCTGCCGATTCCCTTGCAAACTGAAACATTATTGGTCGGCAATAATGCACTGATGACGGACGTGGATTTTTCCAGTGTAGGGAATCATCCGATTTTAGCCGCAAAAAAGATGCCATAAACATATTTCCGTCCGATATTGTAGCGTCATCGAAAGATATCCTTTGCTTATAAACGCTTTGTCCGGATGATCCATCGCAGCCCCATTTGCTGATCAATGTCAACTTCTCAGGAAGAATTATCACTTCCGTGAAAAACTTTGGTGTGGTTGACTTTCTAAACAGTTCAAATAATTTTAAATTGTTCAACGCCATGTTTTCAGTACTTAAATTGTTTAATGGTTTCAGTAATTGTTGCGCCAACTTTCAGGCGTAGACTAATCCAGGCATTATGCTTATTTTGCAATATATAGGCTTATGCTACCATGCCTAAAAATTTACCTGTTCCCTGCATACATATGGATTTAGGCTAAATAATGCAATTTTGATATTATGCATGTGTCCAAATAAGATTTGTGCCTACCTGTAGGGACCATAAGTCAATATTGTTCCTGACCATTTGTACGCCAAAGTATTGTTAAAGTGAGGTACGTACCTGCTAATTTCAATGAGTAGTTTTTTTCAAACTATTAGATCAAACTACTGTCAGTCAAAACATATAAGGGATGGACGCCATACAATTTCTGCAACCATGTCTTTTTGAACTTTTTTACCTCTAGAAGCCAAACGGGCACGTACGGGCAGATAAAACCTTTTGAATTATGTAAAGAAATAATCAACGAACAGGTTTTGCACGTATGGCAAATATAGAAAAATATAGTTTTTTTTTATTTTCCGTCAAAGTTGAAAAATAGTGAAAAAACGGATAGTTTTTAAATAGTGATTTACCAGGAGAAACACAAAGCAAACAGTTAATTTTTTTTTATCATTATACATTTAATAAATACATCAATCAATACAAATAAAAAATAAGGCGATTCGTTACCTATTTTTCGTGATATTACACCTGAAATCGCAACAAATTGACTAAAAATTGTGTGTTTTTTTGAAAACCGAAAGTCGGTCAACTTTGAACGGTTATATCTTCTAAACTAAAAATGTGATATTATTAAGAGTGGCATATTTGAAATCGTTGAAAAGTTTCCTATAACATGGGTTTATTCAAAACTTCGTCGGCACTCATGAAAATTTTGATTTTTGCAACCTCGCTTGCTCTACGGGCGCCACTGTGCATCGGTTAGAATTTTTTGGAAAAATCATTTTTTTTAACAGGCCCTTGGGGTAACTGGGCGGTAATGTACATAGGTAATAGTTTCATTTAATCAATGAATAGGCTAAATGAATGAAATAATAAATAACTAACTTAACTAGAGTTTTTTTATTCCCGCACTTTTTGGATTCCCGGGAAAGCGGGAATTAAAAATCAAATTCCCGGGATCCCGGGATTCCCGCCCAAAATTTATTATTAATTTCTTTACTTATTTCTCCAATGAAACTAATATTTCTTACTGACAATTACGCTTAAAATAATTAAGTCTAGTATCCATTATGTAACAAAAACGTAAAAAATTTAATATTAAAATTATTTTAAGATACTTAAGAGGTTATTTTTATGTCAATAGAATCATAGAAATCAATATAGGTATATGCATTGTCAAATTCAGAGATCATTTGCATAATTAGAATGAAAATGTTGTTACGAAATTAGATTTGTCTGAGAATTATTTATGGTTTTAGTTATAAGTTAACTTGTAAATTATAGTTTTATGTCATATTAGTTACTATTTTTATGAACGCCACTGTAATAAATTTTCTAGCAATTGTAATTGTAGACTTTAGCTTTAGATGTATAACAGTTATTTTAAAATAATTCGAACACAACATTCTAGAAAATACTAGACGATTCTTGAATCAACAAGGAATAGTTTAGAACTATAAATTCAGGCCAACTCATAAAAGCTTAGCTTAGTTTGATTGGAGACATTAAACGGTTCAGATCGCTACTTACAATTGTGGTTAAAATTTGTAAACATTATAATTAAATTCAATAAAGTTTGTTAAGTTGAATTCGTGTGTGTATTAATTTTGAATTGCAATTAAAAGAACTCAAAGGTTTATTATAAAGGGAAAAAAACTTAACGCGTTTTATAAGTAAACACGTAACAGTATTAAAGTCTTACATCCAATTTCATCAATTTCAGTTAAAACTTAACTGTTACCTTAACTTCCAGCTAACAATATGTTTTCGACAGTTATAACTGGTAGTTAATTATAAGTAAACTTGGTGAAATTGGCCGTTAGTGGAATAAAATTTCTGGAAGGGCGATTAGGAACTGAAAGCATAACATTACGAAGTAGGAATTCTGAAACAATTTTACCGTTTAACAAATTCAGCAGGAAGGAGAAATTGTGTTTGCTACATATATTTAAAAACATATTTTTTACAATTTTATAACCCTTAATCAGCAGTGGTGTATGAAGTTATACTAAGTTTGCCATTCCATGTAAATCTTTTTTTAATATTCATCTAGGATCCCATAACGTATTTGTATTACTAAGTTAGTAAATAAAACAATAATTGAATAAAATAATAGATAAATAAGTTAGTTAATAAAACCATGATTGAATAACATAATAGATTACTAAGTTAATTTTAATGGAAAAGGTCTTGACTAAATAATTGAACGAACAATAACTAAAAAAAAAGAAAAATCTAGATTGAATGATGTATAACATAAACAGCTGCAAAGAAAAAGCGACCAAAATAATACTTAAAGACCAAAGGAAAAGAAATAGGGAAAGAGCAGGAAAAATAGGACAAATGTTGGATGAATAACAGGGAAAGGTAAAGAAGAAATAGAAGCACATTGATTCGCTGAATAGACAAAATGACTATAGACTGGATTGTACGAATTTCGCAAGCGGGAGCTTGAAAATTTTTTTCAAATAACTAAATAATCAACGTTTATTTTTATCTTCACCCGCCCAAATTGGTGGTAAGGCCCATTCTGCTGCAGCCTGGGAAGGAATTAAACAAAAAAAGGGGTTAAAACCATAAACTTTGTTAAACTTAAAAAAAGGCTTGCCGATTCCGGTTGCCAATATTGTTTTCTTGCCTCCAGAATTAATACCAAATGGTGGTGAAAGATTCATGCTATGATATTTCAAATATGTAGTTATTTACCAAAAAAAGAAATTTCAAGACAAAATAAAAAGGTTAAACATTTTTTTGTGACGAGAAAAATATGATAGGGTGACCCATCAAACAGTTTTAAATAAAGAAAAAAAAAAACAAAAGAAAGAAAACATAGGCAAAGTTGCCACTTAGTTTTTTTTCTTAAATCTTTTGGGAATTATATTATTTTACGGAGTTGCCCCTTCTTATATCAAAATTTAAAATAATAATGGACCCTTAGAATGTACCCAAAAAAATGTCAATGTAAAAACGGCTAAAAAAATCAAATAATACAGAAAAAACTTACGACTATTTTCTTTATCAATACAAAAAAAAAACAAACTTTTTTAATAACTGCGAGTGCACGGCTCGATTTAAAGTCTGGTATCAAATTTTAAACTTCAAGCATTTAAGGATTAAGGCAAATATAAATGAATTTATTTTTATATTACTAATATCATTTATTTATTTATCTTGCAATAATTGCTAAGCTTTAGTAGGGCTTAAAAGTTCAATAAACATTAACTGTATATTCTTTTTCTTGAAAGAAAAAATTTTAAGGATGTTTTAATTTGATTATATTTTGGTTGAAAAGGTAACGGTCGTGCGGCGAAGTGGTAAGTAACTTTAGGGGCATTACTCTAGATCCTTTTTTTACAGGCAATGAGTAGTGCCACGGATGACAGTAAAATGTCATATGGGGTGGGCCGCCTGTCCAGGGCGTAAACATCGGGTCCTGAAGACTCGAGGCAATCATGTCGAAAACTGCGGTAAAGTTTTCTTTTGATCAATCAACCATCTGTCTTTGTTTAATGTTTTTTTTCTTGTTTTCCCCCCGCTTCGTTATATTAACAGCTTTTTTTTGGCACGAATTAAAATGTGTATGTGTGAGTAGATGGACGCGAACCTCCTATTTCCGGCGAGCTTCAGCCCTGACACCATCGTGACTTAGTCCATCGCGAAGCGGATTTGAGACTTAGATTTGGTTCAAAAAAAAACTTCTCAAAACGAAATAATATTCCCAAAGCTCATGTGCACATCACAAATGTCTTTTCTCTTATCGACAATTTCCATGGTTTAACCATACACAGCATTATTGAGCAATTTATAGAAATCCTTTTCAAATTGATTCTTAGCTTCTGTTCTATGTGTTGTATTTAAATCTATGTATGTCTTTAACCGCGGTTTTTGATTAAATTGCAGAATGCGGTGAACTTTTTTAAAAACCAATCCATTATTTAAACATTGCTTTAATGTTTTATAATGTATGACATATTTCTTTTTGTCAGATAGATCAGCAATTAATTTTTCATATTTACTACCGCCAATTATTTTGTTTTCCACACAGAATGGTAGGTCATTATGATAATCTTGACAGCTAGACGGGTATGATAAATCGATCTTCTTGCAGAGCTTTCTGAAGTTTTCAAATACATCTGTAAGTAATAACACGTCAGTTTTTAATACAGCTGCATGTAATCCCTATTAAATTATGTCCATATATTTTGTGCTAGCGAATAATCTTCTTCAGTACATTTTTTATCATTAAACCTACTATAAAATGCTTCAATTGGTTGGGAGTTTCTTTTCATTTAATTTTTCAAATGAATTTAAATATTCATTAGGAAAAACACCCTTTCGCTTCAGAAGAAAGAAAACTTCTCAGCATCTGGAAAATATTTTCTAACTGCACTTAAATCTTGATCATTGAGGTTACTAGCTAATGATTCCAAACCAGATGCCATAAATCTTAAAGAGTCTAAAAATCTAAGCTCAAATTTTTTTCCAGTTTTATAATCTCGCACCTTTTCAAGTTGTTTTCAGTATTCTAAAAAAAAATAAATAAAAATTAATTAATTTAATAGAATAGATTTTTTTAATAAAGTTTTATATACATTTTATGCTTATAACCTAGAAATATTCTTTATTAAAATATAGTGCATTCTATTCCCGCATTCACTTTCCAACAGCAAGAAATTTATATGCACTTCCTTCTCACTTTTTGTGATGTAGTAGGGACCAACAACCGTTTTCAATTTTGTGTCGAATCGGAACAAATTTATACTTATTTTCGTATTATTTTTTTCAAAATACTTTATATCCTTCACATCAGTTGGAAATTGCATTGAAGTGAAGTTAAGTATTCTACCGTAACCAAGCGTAATAATTGGCCCTGAAATATTATTAATTTTATAAATTGTATGCCTATGTACATTAATATCATCACCATTATAAAATGCTGCTATTATACTCCACTTAAAGCAGAAGACGTCATTATTTTGAACGTTAACGCAAGCATGTTTTCGTATTAGCTCAACAGGTGTTGGTATGTACTGGGATCCGGATAATAGTGATGCCTTGTTTATATTAATTTCTAGACATTTAATTGGGATAAGCGTCCAACCAGAATCTCTTTCTTGAAACTCAGACATCTTTGCTTTAATCTTTTCAAATTGAAGTGTGAGAGCTGATTCAATATTGTCTGCCCTTGATAAACGTATCATTTCCCTATTGTGGTACATATCAGTTTCTGGTTTAAGAGGATGTGCTGGTAGCTTATATCGAGCTGTCTATTCCAAATTAAATTTCACAATTATGTGCTCAGCCAGACAATTATTTAATCATTTCTGAACATACATTCCCTCTTTCAAATATTCATTTACATTCAAATTAAAATCTCCTTTCGGGAAACGATAAGTCAAAAGCCGAGATTAAAATGAATTTTTTATTAATTGAATCCGGTTTCCAATTCTTTCCTGTATATTTCTCTTGTGTCCGGGTTGTGAGTAAAGAATAAACCATTGTTGAGGTTGAATTTTAACATTACAATCCTCACGTATAATTAAAGCTTCTGCACATGACTCAGGCTGTTTAAATGGTTTATTTGATTGTAACATCGACAGACGCTTCCTAAATGCAGTCAATGTTGAAGGATGATCATCCATTTCTTCTAGTTGTTGTTGTTGCTGTTGAAGGAAATCTAGATGGATTTCCATATCCTTTTTCTCTCTCCATTGATGTCAGGGATGTATGATTGCACACATCACATGGCACATGAATTTGAATATGTTTTTTAAACTTTTTTATTTTTATACTGCTTTTGGCAAATTTCACAAATTAGTACACAAGCCACTATTATTATTTTAAATATTTATTCCATTTTTATTTTACAAAAAAAAAAACACAAACTTTCTTAAGCAAGTATACTTTAGAAACTAATGAATAGAATATATTTAAAAACCCTATATATACTTCAAATATCTATACGGTCGAAAAATTACTTATCAACAAAAAAAATCTTTTTTTGCTTTTATTAAATTTTTAATAACTCAATAAATTCATAATTTATAGATAGAAAAATGTTGACCTACATTTACTAGCGTTTTTAACACATATCAATCGCTCAATTAATTTTTTTCAACACCTAATTCAGAACAAAAATACAAAAAGAAAGGCTTATCAGCAATATTTTCATTTTCCAATATCTTCTACAAGGTCCGAATGTCTGTCTGTCCATCCAATAATTTTTTTTTTTCGTATACAGCCGATCACTCAAACAAGCCAAACAAAAACAAGATCATACCATCTGGCTGTCCACAATCACACGCACACAAAAAGGGGCTTATCATCATCAATGTGTTTTTCCCCAACGAGCATTTATTATTTCATTTAAATTTTAATGGCTTTTGCACCCCATTTTTCACATTTTAATGGCTTTTGATGCCATTTTAATGACTTTTGGTCCCATTTTAATGGGTTTTGCTCCCGCTACTCAATTTAAATGGCTTTTCGTCCCATTTTAATGGCTTTTGGTCCAATTTTAATGGCTTTTGCTCCATTTTAATGGCTTTTGCTCCATTTTAATGGCTTTTGTATACTTGCCAAATATAAAGGAATTCCGGAAAAATTTTTATTGGGTTGTTAGTTTCACAAATGATGCCTCATATGCTGCGTTGAGGAATTATCTCGAAACATAGTAATTTCATTATTATACTCCCCACCTAGATTTTCAATATCAGAAAGCCAATATAATAAATATTTCAAATCATTAGGACCCTGCTTCCTGGCTGCTGGCGATTATAACGCTAAACACACTTTCTGGGGGTCACGACTTATTACACCTAAGGGTCGTGTTTTGTTTAACACAATTTGTAAAATGTACCTAAATGTGGTCGCGAGCGGACAACCAACATATTGGCCTACTGATCAGCAAAAAGTTCCAGATGTCATAGATTTTGGCGTGGTTAATAACATCCCCATAGACACGATTCATGTGGAAGCGTCCCTAGAATTATCTTCAGATCACACACCTACAATTGTTACTATAATGAATCCAAATAGAATCGTATCTCCGTCTGGTTACTTATCGACATCAGCCTCACAAATAAATTGGTTAAAATATAAAAAATATCTGAGTGCCCATTGTACAGAAAATATTCCGCTTAGCACACCGGAGAACGTGGATCTCGCTATTGTTAATTTTGACAGTTATCTCAAACTAGCTGTTCAACATTCCAGCATAACACTCAAAAAAACCAAAAACAAAATCATATATTCTACAGATGTCGAGCGTCTATTGACTGAAAAAAGGAGAGTTCGTAGAGAGTGGCAATTGCACAGAACCCCCCAACTTAAGACTTTATTAAAAGAGTGCACAAAAAGGCTGAGAAAGTTACTGCAGTCTCAGAAAACGGCTTCCCTGGAAAAATATCTCAAGGGACTTGATGCAACTCCACAATCAGATTACTCATTATGGCGTGCAGCTAGAAGCCTCAATAGACCAGTTATCTCTAAGCCACCATTGAGAAACTTGAATGGAAGTTGGGCAAGAAATGATATTGAAAAAGGAAATCTGTTTGCTAATCATCTGAAAAATGTATTTACCCATAATATATTTCACGATATAGCAGTCGATTTACCGTCTGTAAATGTTAGAGCAGCTATTCCCCTAAGATTCGAGTTTAGAGAAATCGAAAAGGCTATTTGTAATTTAAACACCAAGAAGGCATCCGGTATTGATAAGATCAGTAATAAAATGCTTTTGGAGCTACCAAGTATAGCGAAGAAAATTATTCTTTTTATTTTTAATGCTATTTTACGCCTTCAATACTACCCTCAGGAATGGAAGGTTTCCTTAGTAACCATGATACCAAAGCCAGGAAAGGATCACACAAAAGTTTAGTCATACAGGCTTAGCTTATTATCTAATATTTCAAAGCTATTTGAGAAACTACTAGTGGCAAAATTAACGCCGATTTTAAATGAAAATAGATGTATTCCTAATCATCAATTTGGGTTTAGAAGAAAGCATAGCACAATTGAACAAACTCATCGAATAGTAAATGTAATAAGAAAAGCCTTTAAAGAAAAAAAATATTGCTCAGCACTCTTCATCGATGTGTCTCAAGCTTTTGATAAAGTCTGGCATGAAGGTTTACTACTGAAATTGCAGCAAAACTTGCCAGCAAACATACACAAGCTGTTAGAAAGCTACTTAGTCGGTCGTCAATTTATTATTAAAGAAGGCGATTTTTTAAGTTCTCCTCAGCCAGTTAACGCTGGAGTCCCACAAGGCAGATCCTGGGCCCTCTATTGTACTTAATTTATACTTCGGACATGCCAACAAACAGCTACACACAAACCTCAACATTTGCGGATGACACAGCTTTCCTAAGCGTACATGAAAACTGTCAAGAAGCATCTCGTTACTTACAGGATCACATATTTGAACTGGAAAGGTGGTTAAAACAATGGAGGATAAAGATCAATGAACAAAAATGCGCACATATAACATTCACATTGCGTCGGGAAACATGCCCCCCTATTAAAATCAATAATCAAATAATACCCCAACACTCGCATGTAAAATACCTCGGTATACATCTAGATCGGCGTTTAACGTGGAAATGGCACATAGAAGCAAAATTAACTCAAATGAAACTAAAAGCAATTCAAATTAATTGGCTCATCGGAAGAAATTCTGTTCTTAGTCTCGATTGCAAACTTCTACTTTACAACTCTATCTTAAAGCCAATTTGGTGCTACGGTATTCAGTTATGGGGCACTGCCTCGGCTTCTAATATCGAAAAAATTCAAAGGCGCCAAAATAAACTTCTTCGAATAATAACAGCCGCTCCCTGGTATGTCAAAAACTCAAATATCCACAAGGATCTCAATGTGCCATTGGTAAAAACTATGATAACGAAATATGCAGTAAAATATTTAAAAAGGCTGGAACTGCACCCAAATCCCTTAGCTCGAAATATTTTTAATTATGGCGGCCACACTCGATTAAGGAGAAGAGACACTGCAGCACTCACCCAATCAGATGAGCGATAAACACCTACATATGTGAACAGAAACCGTGATGACTAAATCTTTTTGTCTGGCACTGGCAGGACAATTAATAAATATTAGGATAAGATTTGATTAATTATTGTTAGTTCATATTTAATATATGAAGATTCAATAAATAAATACTGCAAAAAAAAAAAAAAAAAAAAATATGCTGCTTGTTTTGAAAAATATAATTCAATATATTCTAGGTTTTAAATAATCATATTTAAATGTATGAGAAAATATTGAATTACTAACTAAAATCTAATATTGCTAGATTTAAAAGCCATATTATGTAGCGTGTAACGGTCAAAATTTTCCTTAGTTCTTACGAGCAATAAGCAGCAGTTGCATACTTCATACATCCGGTTCCTATCTCGTCGGCTAATGGGTGGATTCGTATCTACTAATTCTTGATAATAAAATAAATAGAAAAGGCCACAGAAAAAAATAGAAACAAATTTTAATTTGCATCGTACAACCTTCATCATTTAATTTGTTGTGATTGATGTTGTCACAACTCTTATAACCCTCCCAACCATGATCATGAAAATCTCGTAGAATTTATCTTTCATGATCCCAAACAAATCATATTACCTCTACCAGTAGCTTTGTGGAAATCAAAAACAGCTCAATTTACAAATTCATATTAATAATTATTTATTAAGGGGGGAAAAAAACATTACCACTAACTATTAGTTATTAATATTAATTTTAAAAGCTAAATTAAAATTAACGATTTTAACCACAAATTTAAATTATATAGAAAATGGTTTTTCATATTAAAAATTACAAAAAAAATCAAAAGAAACCGGAAAAACTAATGTTAAGCAAAAATCACAAAAAAAAAAAGCTGAAACAAAAATTTTATTTAGGTATCCAACTCGGCTACCAAAAATTAATGACATCAATATGAAATTGGTAAAAAAAAATAATATACAGAAATGAAAAAAAAAATATTAAAATAAAATTATGTCATCCGCAGGATTCGAACCCGGGTCCACAAAATATTTAAATTAGATTTTAATAAAACCGTTTATCAACACTAGCTCAATTATTGTGGTCTATAAATAACCATCCAAGTTTACGGCGAATTCATTTTCGGGTTTTACAAATATTTATTTTAATAATAAAAAGAAGAAGAACTGCAGTTAAATACTAACATAAATAAATGCATTTTCTTCAATAAAAAATGTAGTTCTAAACATTTTTACGTCGTATTTCTACTAAAATTCATTATTTTTTTATTTCCGATACGAAAATTAAATTTTTTTATACTTTAAACAAAAGCTACCATTCTGTATGTATTTATCGTTTAACTAATTCATTTACATTTTCTTTTACAGAGCAAAGTTAAAGCAATTGATGTTATTAACCGAAAGAAACAAAGTAAATTTTGTTCGAATTTAGGATTTACTTGGTAGTATTTAACGATAGAAACATACATACAGATTTTGATTAGGAAATAGAAAAAAACCAAAATGACTTACATACATAAATGTTAGTTGTCCATCGTTGAATGATCTTTCAGCCGGAAATTTGCTTGTAGTTGTGAAGGGAATGTTAATTATGGATTAAAGCAGTATTTGGTGGTGGTAGTTTCATTTAAAGTTGAAATGTAAATTTTATCTTTTCTTTCTATTTTTATTCAAATGAAATTAAATTAAACAACAAGAAAAATATTATTCATTTTAATTATAAAAAAATTACTTTTGTTGTGTTTTTTTTTTTTTTTTTTTTTGTCCATCACTGTAAGTTAACAGTAGAACCTCGTATAGCCGTAAATCTCACTACATTGTTATTAACAAATTATTTACGCAACAGTTTTTTCCCATTAGATTTATTTATTATTATTTACACTGTTTCCTTTTTACACTTTTTTAAATTATTTTCTAAATTTTTCACTGCTTTTATTTTGTGATTCTTGCTTTTACAAAATAGTTTTGACTACTGACATTTAGATTTGTTTAAAAAGTGATTAAAAAAAATATTAAGATTTTAAATTAAAAGAAATAGGTATAGAAAAAATTAGTTCTAAATCAATGCAAACATTTCTTTCGCATACTTTTAAGTATTGAATTTAACATAACAATTGGAATTTAACACTTTGCCAGAGTTTAAGTTAGGGTTTCTTTTTAATTTCTTGTGATCGATAAATTTATTTCTTGTTAAATCTTCAGATTTACACGAGATATAATTATTTTTCTGACACTTGTGCAATATTTTACTGTGATCTTAGTATAAATGATCTATTTTGTTCAATATTTTAATTAGTAAGTAGTCTAATTTTTATCATTTTAGTGTTTCCTTATTTTCTGTTCGCAATGTTTTTTTTTTTTTTTTTTTTAACTTTTTTGTATATTTATCTGTGCATACATATGTATATACATACTTTTATTTGATTTTTTTTTTTTATAAATAGGCTCAAATTTTTTGAATAACTTCACACACTTTTAGAAAAAAAAACTTTTCTTTGACACTTTTTAATTCTACCACAACTTTTGTCCTATTACTTCTAAAATGGCTAAATCAGGACCATAAACCTTCATAGCAAATATTTAAAACTAGGCTTAACCACAAAGCCTCTTCCAAAACTTGGCCAAAATCTTGTCCCTGAGCAGCAAGTGGCAACTATAGCAAATTAAAATTTATTAAACTTTTTCTTCGCCAATATCAAACAAACACCCAATATTTATAAATTAAATGAATATGAGATTCTTACCAAATAAAAGTATGCTCCTTAGCCTTGTACGCAACAGAACTCGCTCCCTGTATGAAAATTGTGTAATAAAAATGGACAGATTTTCGCTACAGTTAGCCCTTTTATACCCCCACGAAATACTGACATGTTGGAAAAGTGGTGTTAGAATACATACCTACATAAATTCAGCATACAACAGAAACCACTAACTTAATACCAAATACCGACAACTGCACTATCATTGACAAAAATGCATGAACGAAACGCAAAGTGGTATTAAAGTAGTTAAATGTTAATTCACCTTACCTAAGAAAACTTTTCTGATTCGACCGTTATAAATTCAAACAAAAATTTCAAAATAAGAAAATGTTAAGAAATATCTTTCTTGCTACAAGCGCCTCTACAATTAATTGTTGCTTTTTATTGTACATAACGAACAAACAGTTCCAAATCGCCGAACGCAATATTAAATTTTTTCTGTTGTTTTTTGCTCCCAGGCAATTAAATTTGTTCTTTATCAATCAATCAGACTAAAAACATGAAAAAATAGTTATTAAATATTTTTTAAAGTTTTTTTTTTTAAAATTGTGAAAAAACAACTATGTTTTCTGAATGTATTAAGTTTTCTTATATAATTATCAATTTTCAGATTTGGCACTAACGTCGACTTATCAGATGATCGAAAATGGCGACCTCAACTGGCAGAACTTCAAAAGCTTCCCGCATTTGCACGAGTAATATCCGCAGCAAATATGCTGTCCCACGTTGGCCATGTAATACTTGGGATGAATACAGTTCAACTCTACATGAAAGTTCCAGGAAGTAGAACACCCGGTCATCAGGAGAATAACAATTTTTGTTCGATAAACATAAATATTGGACCAGGGGATTGCGAATGGTTTGCTGTACCAGATGCTTATTGGGGTGGAATCCACAGTTTATGTGAAAAAAATAACATAAATTATTTACATGGATCTTGGTGGCCAGTTCTAGACGATTTATATAAGGAAAATATTCCGGTGTATCGATTTATACAAAGACCTGGTGACTTAGTTTGGGTTAATGCTGGGTAAGTTTAGGCTAGTTAAAGCTTCTTTCCCATATTTATTTATTAAATATTCAAAAATAATTAAATTAACTAACAATTACACGGTGATATAAAAGTCAAGCAAATAACTTATGCAGGTTTTCTCATAGTCCGCTTTGTTTGACTAATAGTTTTCTCTCAACCACTCCTCTTTTTGTGAAATAACCGTTACTGGAGTTTCCTAAAATCAGCATATACAATTATTTCCGTACTTCTTCCATTATTCAGAACATATGTATCAGTTTCACCTTTAAAAAGGTAAAAATTACTTTTCTATCGGGCGGAAAATGGTCCTTTATGTAAAATCAATTTACAAAATCGGAAAAATGGCATAGAATAGTCGAATTGAGGTTAAAAAAGTATGAAGAGTCTTTATTAAAGATCCATTAAATTTAAATTGCAAATTACTTTGCGTACCAAACGCAATTGCTTTTTTAACATAATTTAAAAAAAACCCCGAAGTTCTTTTCATATAACCAGATATTTGTAGAACGAATAATCGCTCTAATGTTTCAAATAAAAATGGTTATTCAAAAGTTAAAAATTTTAAAAATAAATATTAAGTACTTCCCAGGCGAATTCATACAAGTGACCACATCAGAGAGAGTTATGCTAGCTGTCCCTTTTAAAAATTTAAACTATGATTGTATTGCAGCATACTAGTATTGGTGAATACAGCGAGTCCACACATCAAACACTAAGTTAATCGTTTGAAATATAATGCTGCAAAAAATGTTTTTTAAATAGTTTAAATCAGGGAACGTAACGCTTATAGCAATATCAGAAAAATTCCGATTTGGGTTTTCCAACTTTTATTTTTGCTAAGCAATTTTTTTTAACGAAAGTTATCAAAATACCCTTTTAAGTCATCTTCCCTCTTATTTAACAATGTTTTATAATATTAGAGGTATTGCATATTGCCAAATGCATTTAAAACTGCATCATTTAATTATTTCTCTAAATATGAAATGTTTGTTGGGTAAGTATTTCTGAAATTAATACTACGAATAACAGATGTTGTCAGTGCAGTCAGTGTTGTCAGTGTACTCACAAAATATGCCATAAACTCGTAAAATGAACTCTTTATTTGCATACATAATATACGAACGCCAAAGAACGAACAAACATAAAACAAACTCATATCCTTTTTTTCGTATACGAGTAAAACAGTCCCTGATTTTTAAATTTAAGTACATGATTTGCAATTTGTTTTTATCTTTTTTTTTAACCGTTGCAAGGCACAATTCAGCGAATGCCTTACACAGCGTTTACATTTGACAGTACTGACAAGACAGTAAGAAAATGCATATTAGTTGCCAAAAACACTACTAGCTGTCTCGTGACGCAAGCGTCATAATAGCATTTAACAACTATTTCGTGTACACATAGATAACACTTAAGTAAAACATACAAAACCAAAGCATTATAAATTAATTATCTTTTAATTGTTGATTTTTTTTTTACTTTTGCGAACAAAACTTCAAATTACTGTTAGCAAATGCCAAATTACTGTCCAATTTTACTGTCTTTTTTTTCAAGACAGTAGACAAGACAGATGGAAAAGTGTACATTAAGGTGGGTCACTGATGTATGAGAAAAAATAAAACTTCTCGACTCATATTCTAATAGCAATATTTTGTTGTCTTACGTAAAAACAAATAAAAAATGCTAAAAAAAAAGTTTTAAAAAGTCACATCTTGAGCCCGCGCCGAAGCTTCTTAGAATTAAGTATTTAAAAAAGCCATTTTTTAAATTTTAATATTTTATTTACTATCCCCCATATTCATAAGAAATATTTTTGGTTTATAGCAGGTTTATGAAAGGAATTTTCTATGAAAATTTGGGGGTAAAAATTATTTATTATTAATTAAAACTGAACACATTTTTAATTACACATAAAAAAAATTAAACTTTGGTTCCTATACAACATAAAACAATAAAAACACGAAATTTTATTAGCTATTTTTTGGTTGCAAAAGCTTGTATACTGTCAAATCTGGGCATTTCAATAAATTAGATTGTCACTTCTTGACACTCAACTGCCGCATTTATTTCTTCAGTAGTGAGGTTCCGAAGAATTGGTGGATCGAAAAACTTTTGATTCCAATTTATAACTTCAAAGTAGTTACTTGCGTCAAAATTGATAGAAGGGGCCTCAAACACGCGAGGTTGCTTTCGGGTATGAGGTGAGCTTCGTGCTTCATAAACATGTCTGGCTTCAAGTTCTCTCACTGTTTCACCCAACAACATCGACAGAAGCAAGTTTTTCGCAGTTTTCTAATAAGTTGCCAATAGGACCAGCATGCGAATATGGTTCCTTGGTAACACCATATACCTTGTTAAATAGATGTTTTAATGGCAATGCGTTCAAATGTAAATAATCCATTGCAGTTGGCGCTGAAGTCTTTTTGCCAATACTCTTATTACTCCGTTAAATTTCCCAGTGTTAGTGACTGTACTATCACAATCAATTGCCATCAAATTTTCTGTATTCATTTTTTTTTGAGACGAAGGAAGGGCAATAATTGACATATCAATATTTTTAGAAGTACTTCGATCTGGTGTTGCATTGCCAACATAAACTGAATCTGGTTCCTTAACAGATACATGGTCCTCAATCAGTATTTGTCTATATTTCCTAGCTCCCTTTTAAATATTATTAAGCGTCTTATCTTTTCGGCCGTCAGTATAAAGCTAGTAGGTCTAGCTGCTTCTGGTCTTGAATACATTCATTACGTACTTTTTTTCTTTACGGTCTTATTTTTGATTTATCAATTGGTTCACTGCTAGGAGAGATATCTTACAATACAGACGAAGCAATATCAGCCGCTGCGCTATCGGAAACACTGTAACAGTTACAAGTTTTTGACAATATAGGCCAACTAAAATTTGTTTCATTAATTAATTCATTTATTAATGATGTGCTAATAATCCCAATTTTTGAATGAAAACACTGAAATTTATTGTTGTGGGAAAGCTAGTTTCTATGCGCATTTCGCTGGTTGTTTAGGCCAGCTCGTCAGGAAACATTTTCCAAATACTTTAGAAAAGCTAAAAATATTATACAAGTAAGACCATAAAGTGAATAAGAATTTTAAAACACTCAGGTCTTACATGTAACAATATCAAAGTTTCAACAAAGACACAACAATAAACCGTCAATTTTTCTTTCTTACATTCCCCTACAATTGGCTGGTTATTTTCCAACACGAATTGTAGTTGTAAGAGGATAGAAAGAAAAAAAACAAAATTTAAAAAAACAAGTTGCTTAAATAAAGCAGCTTGCCATTTCAGTTTTTTATTTGCCGGGCACATGAAAATTTATTATCAAAAATTATTTTTATTTTTGCCTTTGACGTGGAAGGTAAATTAAAAGAGTCGTCACAAGAATCACTGGAATTACTTACAGATAACTCCTGCTGTATTAAGTTAATTTTGTCGTGACTTTTATTTACGTTTTTTTGTATTTGGTGCTTGGGCTGCTCTTTTTTGCAATTTAGTTGGAGGATCTCGAACTACTCCTCCAATACGCATCTTTCTCGCCCCCGCATCTCACTTAAAAACTTCGGTTCTTCTTTGTGTACATTATATTGCCTTGGACATCAAAAAAGGCTAAATTAGTTTACATGTACAGGAACAAATATGAAACAAAACTCTGCTACGTCCGAGAAAATTTTCTTTCTAATAAACGGACATTTTTTCAACGACTTTATGAGATTTTTGTAATTTATATGATAACCGTTTATTACGTGTATGACTATTGTATTTGGCACTGCAGGAAGAGACGATTTGCTCCAAACGCATTCTATCCTTTGAGCTACACATTTTGCAATATCTAAAAACGATGGTTCTTTGGTAGTATTCCTTGCTATTTTTAGTTGCTCCCTATGCCAATCATAGTATTTCGTAACATATTCGTAAGTTAGTAAAACATTATCATTAACATCTTCTACATTTTTGAATCTCGTGCAGAAATAATCTTGGCTTCTGGTTTCCATAATAACGGTTAGAAGTTAAAACAGTTCAAATAAAAAAATAAACACACAACTTCACTGTCCGCGTAGTAAACCCTAACGTATCTTTTTTATTGTGCATTATGTATTCTATCAAAAATATTTCCTGGAAGAATATATACTTTTCAATGAATGAATTGCTTGTGTATGAATCCTCAAGAACTTAAGAATCGTAAGTATACAGTAATATGGTTTTTTGCAATACAATGCTATTGCTGTTATATAACAAATTTAACAAAATGAAGATCAAAGCGCGGGCTCTTACACTAAAAATAAATTTATATTTTATAGGGGTCTAATGCAGACAAATATACAACATATTTACGCTATTAGAAGTCATTACGGGAAAATACATTTTTTTACCCACCCTAGTATACATGTATTAGTGAAAAAGTTTGCATGTATTGCAGCTGTCTTAGGGATGGGCAAATTAAAAAAATATATCGATATATATCGTATCGATATTTTTTAAGAGTATCGATGTTTATTAATTAAAAATATCGATATATCGATGTATCGAATGTATTACGCTGAATTAATTACCAAATTTAAAAACGTAATATACCTACATATGTCAATACATATTTACATATGTACAAACATTACATGTAATTCCATTCTAACTTTTTATTGTTTCTTTTAATTTCGATTTCGAACGAAACTTTCATTCGCTTAACGTTTATTTAAAGCAAAAACCAATTTTAAAATTTAGTTTTTAAGGTAAGTTATGCGAACGAAGTTTTCATTTGAAATCGAGGGACCGGCTGTTATTCTACAATAAAAAAAATTAAAAAAAAAGTAAAAAATACAAAAAAATTTTTATTTATTCGCCATATGAAATCTAAAAAAAAAATTAATTGGGATTATATAATTCCGGATTATATATTGCTGGTAAACGAAACTTGTGACACATACTATGCAAGTAAACTGTGCAATATTTTTTTTAATATATACATAAGAACATGCTCAAACAAAAAAAAAACAATATTTTTTTTTATTTTTAACATTCCAACTTTCATAGTCTATTGCTGCTAATACGCCAAAATTAAGGCGATTCTTTGCATAATTCTAGGAACCCTTTCCAGAATATTTTTTCCGAGCTAATTTTTTTGTTGCCATTTTTTAAAAAACCGAGACAAAACTGAACTATGTAATCTATGAAAATGCACTATGGAAAAGCGCCTTTATTTTCTTAATATTAGTTAAAAAACATATGATGCAATTCTTAAAAACAACAGTATTGTAAACAGTTTAGCGACGGTTAAAATGTTCAATTTTATTATAAAGAGATCTTAAAACTATCGAATTCGATAGTAGTAGATAAATATCGATGTATCGATATATGGGTATTTTTAATATCGGCGATATATATCGATTATAGAGCAATTCCATATGAAAGCGATCACTTTTTGGACGACCCCTCTCCGATTTTAAAATAAATAGTCTCAATCGATTGCCCAGCAAAAAATAATGTACCTACATATTTTTTTTTTTTTTATAGTGACTGGTTTAGTGGTGGTGTACACCACTGCCATGTGACAAAATTGAAGAATTCTTCATAAGCGACCTCATTGAAAGCGACCTACTAAAGCGATCGCAACGAGTGATAGCTCGTTGGAAAGGTATTGAATCAGGCTTTAATTGAAAAATAAAATTTTCCTAATTTTTCTTAGAAATTTATCTTTAAATTTTCCCAAGAAAATTAAATTTTCCGATTTTCCACAGAAGCTCCTAAATTTTCCGGCTAATTTTTTTTTTTTGGATTCCTCATAATTTTTGCTTTAAGAATCAGCAATAAAAAAATGGGCCCCGACTCCTTGTTTGGACAGGAGAAGAGCATTTAAGAGACCACCTTGTTAAAAATGCATTTTAAAAATAATTTTACAGTTAAAAATACATTTATGAAGAAAAAATCTTTCTTATTTTGCTGCTTATACTTAATTACAATATTTATTAAAAATTTCAATTGTCTTGGCATCATTATAAAATTAAAGTAACTTTAAATTTAGCACGTCGGCAGACGAAGAGTACCGCTTTACATTAATTGACATATCAGAAATATTTGGTACGAAGCAATGAAACTTTTGCGTTCCAGTTATAGTTTTGACATTACTATATCTGTTTTTAATTCGTCGCTCCATGGCATCGTGTTCTTTTTGAGTGCATAAAACTGTGTTAATGGCAATTTCCTTGCTTTGAATCCACGAAAACAAATGTTGTACATTTAAGATCTGGTCAGTATATGGCCTTTGCAAACTTGCCTTAGTCGCCATGCGTTTTAGGGTTCCCCCTAACGCATCGCATGGGCCCTTACCGTGGGACGTCGCGAAAAAGTGCCACTCGACCTTGCAGTTTTGTTCTTCTTCAATTATGCAAAGATTGTAAAATTTTTTTTTATTCTTGTACTGAGAAGCCGCGCCGTCTGAGAAAAACGTTACTTTGTCGATTGCATCGAATTTTGATCTTAAGAATTCAAACAGTTTTATTTGAAATAAATAAACGGACACATAATTATGAGCTAAACTCTCCTCGACAACAATAAGGCTTACGGTCTGTAGTTCGTTATCTTCGTTTTTGAAATAAATGCAAAAAGGATGCACCGTGCACTGGTCGTTTGCCCAGTGATAAGCCTGAATTTCATCCTGAACGAGAAAAGTGTAATTCTCGGCAAAGTCGCTTATCACAATGAATTCATTTTGGGCTAATTTCTCCTTACTTTCCTTTAGAAATTTCGATTGCATCTCGGATATGAAATGGTGCGCCTTCAGTTCATTCAACTTGAATCCGAATTCCTCGATGAATTCCGGAATCTGCTTTACCACGGTCTCAAGGGAACATCTGCCGCTGCTAATTATCCACTGTTTGAAATGCACCTCCTGAATTAACAGCTGTTCAAACTTTTCCGCCAAATATTGCTCTAGCTCGTCAATCTTCGGACAATTGTCGCATTTGGACAGATCACAATTTTCCGTGGGGAATGCGCACAACGACTTTGACAGGAGGTCCCTATATGTTTCAATTTCACCGTGAAATACTTTCAATTTCTTGCATGGAAAGAAAATTAATTTGATGTTTTGATGAAACATGCAAACGCAGACTGAATGCGTTCCGTGCCTGTCTAATGCCAGCACGCATTCTTATGGTCGTAGGATGGCAAACTTAGAAAATCCCACTTTTTCTGCTGGGTATTTCTCATTGAACTGATGGTATGCTTCGGATAGATTACATAATAATAATCTGCGCTGCTTGTGTACTTTTTCTCCATCTTCACGTGTGATAACATAGTCACGTGTACCTGGGCAGGCGCGGCTGTTGTCATCATTGCAGTAAAAATCTTGAATCTATTTCACCGTTGCTTCGCTGAGGGTCCTTGAGCCAAATTTCTTGGTGGGAGTCGCCAATATGCCCTTCTGTCGAACTAATTCTTTGCTTCTTCTCGCGATGTAAAAAGATGTTTGAAACTGTTCAGAAATCTTGCGTATAGACCATGATTGAGGCAGCACAGATAAAATGAGATATTTCTCCGGAAAAGTGGTCGCTAAATTAAATTTTCTTTTCAACTGCTCAATCATTTAGTGGTAATAGCCTCATTCAAAGGACTCAAAGACATATTGACCATCGGAATGTCTGCCTCACTATCAGATGAAACATTTTGTTCACTTGTCATTTCACTCTCGGATTGTGGCTGCATTTGTTTCAATGCATTTGCTTGTTGAGACAAATCGATTTTACACTTGGGGCAAATGAATTCTGCTTCTTCACCGTATTGTATATTTAATTCATTCATGTATCGCTTCGAAACACCAGTTAATTTTAATACTTTTATCTTTTTCGAACGATGTCCACTCTTGTTAAACCGATTGCAGCAAAATTTATTCATTTTACTTTAAATTGTCTTTACAGCTTCACTCTTTACTTTACAAAAAAAAAAACACTTTAACACTTTCACGTTTAGTATTCAACTGAAATTTGACTCAGAGTGTGTGAAGTATTTATATTTATTTTTTGGTAAAAAATAGGTAAAAAAAAATAAGCGATATTTGCTTTTCTTTAATAGGAAAATTTGCGTGAACTACTGGTCATAAAATGTTTTTTAAAAGGGACTTAATTGGTTACTGCCAATAAGCCGACCACAGGTCATAAAATGTTTTGCAAATTTTTTAAATTACCAGGTAATAAATATTTCGCCATATTTATGGAAAATCCGTGTTTTATGACTTGTTTCTGCACGTGTAATTTTAGCCGAAATATTTATTACCTGGTAATTTAAAAAATTTACAAAACATTTTATGACCTGTAGCCTCAGTCGGGTTTGGTGTGCCATTACATGCCACTGCTGCTATTATCCATGGATTTATGGCCGTTCTTGTGAAGGCAGGCAGACCATATTCACTAAACACTCAACTTGGGGCTCTTAAAAAAAAAATTGATTTTTTCTTCATAAATGTATTTTTAACTGTAAAATAATTTTTAAAATGTATTTTTAACAAGGTGGTCTCTTAAATGCTCTTCTCCTGTCCAAACAAGGAGTCGGGGCCCATTTTTTTATTGCTGATTCTTAAAGCAAAAATTATGAGGAATCCAAAAAAAAAAAATTAGCCGGAAACTTTAGGAGCTTCTGTGGAAAATCGGAAAATTTAATTTTCTTGGGAAAATTTAAAGGTAAATTTCTAAGAAAAATTAGGAAAATTTTATTTTTTAATTAAAGCCTGATTCAATACCTTTCCAACGAGCTATCACTCGTTGCGATCGCTTTAGTAGTTTTTTTTAAAACAACTTTCAATGAGGTCCCTTATGAAGAATTCTTCAATTTTGTCACATGACAGTGGTGTACACCACCACTAAACCAGTCACTATAAAAAAAAAAAAAAATATGTAGGTACATTATTTTTTGCTGGGCAATCGATTGAGACTATTTATTTTAAAATCGGAGAGGGGTCGTCCAAAAATTTGCCAATTTTGATCGTTTTCATATGGAATTGCTCTATAATTTTTTAAAATATCGATATTTTGTTATATCGATATTTATTGCCCATCCCTAAGCTGTCTTGCCAGTACTGGCAAATGTAAACACCGTGTTAGTGTGTGTGGTTAAATGAAAGTGCTTATGTAGTCCTTTAATGTGCAATCGCTGGTTAACATGGAGTCTTCACCTGAGATAATATCTGATATAATATGTGAGAAAACGTCGGCAGAATGAGAGATCACATTTCTTCATGTTAATCTTAATTTTAAACAAGGGGAACATGTGTCTTATAAGATTTCATAATTTCTTGATTTTCGTACAGTAAACTTGTGTTGCATTTTATTCTTTTTTAGTTTTTAGAATTTAATATTTTTTTAAGCACTTTTCACAACATTTTCACTATTTGCCATAAAAAAATTAAACATTTTAATGCTAGCATCTTAATATTAATTATTTGTCTCAAAACATTTATAATATTAATACTAACACTATTTGAGAGTCCACACGTAAGATAATACTCTCTGTAATGGAATATTACGTTTATTGATATAAAAATCGTATATCTTATCTCAGGTGGAGACCCTGTGTAACACAGAGCAAACACGAGAAGGAAGATATGCCAATTCTGCATTTCTCTTCGCGCCATCTTTTATGCCCCAATACAATGAACACAAATTTATTTAATTGAGATTTATTTGCAAAACTTTAACGAGTACTTTGTTTTATTTTTGTTCATATTGGACCTAAAAACATAAAATAAAACATGCAATGCCCTGAGTAATAGAGAATCTGTAAGAAGGGCTTTTTGGTATTTTTTTTTCTTCACTACTCGGTAGTTTTTGAATTTCCGTTAATATTGGACCTAGAAACATAAAATTAAACATGCAAGTTCCTGAGTGAATGAAAATCTATAAGAGGGATTTTTTGGTACATTTTCGTTCTCTAACTGGAACTTTGTTAATTAGAGAGGTTTTTTTTTTTAATTTGATACTTATTGTTGTTCAGTAAATAAGAAAAGGCTAAGAGCTGTCTGGTACTTTTTTGAAGTACGATGCTTTTGAGGAGTAAACGGGTAAAACCGGTGTACCATAGAAGTTTTTGTCCCCCATCTATCTTTTAAACCAACACATATAGAAAAAAAAAATTTTAAAACATTCGTAACTTTCGTAAAAATTACAAATGCCAATTTGAGACTTTTTCGAAATCCGAACGTTTAAGGAGTGAAAATCGTACCTAATTTAGTTGATTCTTTTTTGAAAAGATTTTTTCTTTAACAATTTATCTTTTATCGCAGAGCCTAAACTCCTGAAGTTAACAAGATGACATTTGGACCGGAGGCATGCCTCTAGTCTAATCGATCCCGCTAACCTCCTATATCCTTAACTAAAATAATTACAAAAAATATAATGCTTGTTGTTCATTAAAAAAGAAGCGGACAGGTTTCTGGTATTTTTTTAAGAAATTCGGCCTTTTAGGGGGTAAACGCGTAAAACTTAAGGCCAAATTACAGCGTTCAACATCGATTGAAATTCCTATTTTAATTGAATTGTAATTTCGATCGATATCGAATCCGGTAATTTGGCCACTGCGGCCATTATTATTATTAATTACTGTATTTTAACCAATAAACATTGAAATGCAAATCGTAAGTTATCTAAAAAAAAATACAAATACAAATTTGGTACTTTTCGAAGTTCGAACATTTAAGGTGAAAATCGTATCTAGTTTTGTTACTTTTTTACATATAAAGGGTGATTCAAGTAGATATACCTTTTTCAATAGTCTCTTTTTGACAGATCACGTGTGAGTCGTGCCGTGCTGTCATGTTATTTTTGTTTAGTATTGTTTGGCTTTTCATAATGGAAAGACTTACGCCTGAACAACGTTTACAAATCGTTTAACTTTATTACGAAAATTCGCGTTCTGTGAGGAATGTGTTTCGTGCACTTAGCTTAACTTATGGTCAACATAATCAGCCTACTGAGCGCACTATTCGCAACATTGGATAATATTCGACCGAATAGACCACGTCCAGCAAGCTGTGAAGAAAATATAGCGGTCGTAGCTGAGAGTGTACACGAAGACCGTGGAGAGTCGATTCGGCTCCGTTCGCAGCAACTCGGACCGTTATCGTGTCATGATAACCAACTATGATGCCTGAAATTGAAGCTCGTGATCTCGGCGCCACTTCCCACACATCGCATCAATCAATAGATTTATTGAGAGAACACTTCGGTGAGCATAACATTTCACGTTTTGGGCCGGTCGATTGGCCACCAAGATCGTGTGATATCACACCGTTAGACTTTTTCCTGTAGGGATATGTAAAGTCTAAAGTTTATGCGGACAAACCTGCCTCGATTCAGGCCTTGGAGGAAAACATCACGCGTGTCATTCGCGAGTTACCAGTCGAAATGCTCGAACGAGTCATCGAAAATTGGACTCAACGGATGGACCATCTGCGACGTAGCAACGGCCAACATTTGATAGACGTAATCTTCAAAAATAAATGCCAAAGGATGTTCTTTCAAGTGATAATAAACATTCCCCATTAAATTTGAATTTTCTGTGTTTTTTCTTTAAAGAAGTAGGGAACCTCGAATAGGATCACGCTTTATAATACAAAATTGGAACGTTACTGACTGATTCATCATCGCACATCCTAAGTGCCTTAACCAAAATTTTGAAACTTGGCCTCTCGCAAAATCGATCCCATAGCAAGGGAATTTTGGAAATCAAATGCTTCGGAGTGGGGGGGGGGAGGAGGAAAGGGTAAATTCTCTAACATCATATCACTAAAACTGAAGGAGATACAAAAAAAAAGTAGAACTTTTTTAAAATTCGACACTTTTGTGGAGTAAACGAGTAAAAGCTGTATTTTTGCCACCCCATCTTTTTTTTAAACCAACATACATATTAATAAAGATCTAAAAAATATTAATTATGTGCTTTTTCTAAATTCGAACTAATAAGTGGTGAAAATCTTAATTATTTTCGTTCTTTTTTTTTTCAAAAAATTTTTGTCCATATATATATCACATTCGTTACAAATTTTTTCGAAATTCGAACGTATAAGGGGTGAAAATCTTAAATATTGTTGATACTTTTTTTAAAACTTTTACAATACTGAACATTGATATCACCTTGAGCATGACTGTCGAAGGTGTAAATGTATTGAGCATCAATATGTTTTGTCCTTTTTGAAGAGATTGCCTTATTATGCTATTGCCTATGATTGTCGCCTTTGATAGGTGTTACATTCTTCATTTTTATTGCAATGCTCATAATTAATTTTCGAGTACACACTACTGATTTTGTTCCTGCACATAACGCTTCGAATTCGTTGAAGTAGCTGTTATTGTTTGCTTTTTTGAACTCAATGCTATACGTCCACCGTTTATCGCTGCAATCCACGCCGTTATACTTCGTCTTGTGTACAAATCTTCGGCCCAATCTGCGTCACAGTACATTACTAAACTGCTGCAGCCCGAGTTAATATCAAACGGAATTGCTTTGTCTGTTGTCTCTTTCAAATATTTAAATGTGCGTTTTATGCCTTGCCAATGAAGTCGTGATTCACCATATCGGTAAATCAAAAAACCTATATCTGTTCAAGTAGAGACCATGAGATACATCACTGATCGAATGGTTTCTCGATAAGGAAAACTTGCTTAACACTTAAGGCCGTTATACACTATCCCACAAAGTCTTAAGTATTTTTCGAAAATGTTTCCCTGATATAATAATTGTTTGAAAATGTTCAAAAAACAATACCAACTTATCATGACAGGTTTGCATTTTTTCACACTACGTAAGACTTGTGTGATAGTGTAAAGCAGCTTTTAGCAACAGATTTAAATAAACGAATACCCTACTCTGCTGGCGTCACCACCTTGGCACAATTCTCATAGTTTAAGCGTTGCAATATTCTGTTAACATAAGCCTGTTGATGACTTTTCAATTTCATTGTTTTTCTACAAATCTGAATCTGTATTCAAAGGAACGACTATGCGGCGCCATAAGTAATGTTAAACTCGAATTCAAAGCTTTGAGAAGATCTTAATTGAGAGAAATATAAGTGCAACAAACCAAGCCGTCATCTACATAAAGTGCTAAATATGTTTACACTATTCGTTTAACACTTTGTCTGTCGCGATCGTTGAAGATAGACGTGTTTTCTAAGCTCGGCATACGGTTTATTTTTTTTTGAACAAATAAAGTATAAAAAAAGTAAATACAAGAAAAAGAAAAAAAAATTACATGTATGTACATACATACATAAACACACATTTTTTCATTCTCGGTGTTGATAAATAATAACAAATAAGAAGAGCACAACTGTAAACAGTAAAAGAAAAAAAAAACTCTTATGAGTGCAAACAGTAGAAATGCATATATCACAGTGAGTGTTAGCGAAACAAATACAGAAATAAAAAAAAGAATCGATGATAGCAAATACCTAACGGCTAAACCTATTACTCGTACGCGATCCCTCTCGCCGTCTGTATTTAATAACACGGTTGATACAATAACAAATACAAAACCTGCTAGCGTTGCCTCAACAGCAAAAACAATTTTAATAAGTGATGTAAATATTAACCCCCAATCAGGCATAATAGAAAACTCAGTATCACCTTCGGTGTCTAATAATACGGTTGATATTAATACAATAAAAAAATATAAAACCTGCAAGCGGTGCCTCAGCGGCAAAAACGATTTTAATAAGTGATGAAAATATTACCCTCAAATCAGGCATGATGGAAAACTCAGCTCCACAAGTAAAAAGTGGTCAAAAGCCTCAAGTACAAGTTGGTATGGACAGGTACATAACAGTGCTTAAACGGGGTCGCAGCCCTACCTCTGCAGCAGTTGCTTCGGCCTCAAAAGTACCATCTTTTGATAAAATAAATTCTCAAAATCGATTTGCAATTCTGGAGGATGAATCCTCTGAAGCACCAAACGTCATAAAATCGTCCAAGCCTCCCCCGATATATCTTAGGGAGCAAAAGTCAAATGAGCTCATAAAGAGTTTGATATCGGTGATAGGTGAAAATTCGTTTTACGTAGCTGCTATCAAGCGTGGTAGTATAAACGAGACAAAAATACAAGTCAATAATGAGAATGATTTTCGCAAAATTATAAACAAATTTGAAGTACTTAAAAAAAACTTTTATACATACCAACTGAAAAGCAGTAAAGGTCTCCAGGTAGTGATTAAGGGAATTGACTCATGTGTGGACCCAGAAGAGGTAAAAACATTCCTCGAAGAAAAAGGCTTCAAAATAAAACATGTAGTAAATATAAAAAATAGAGAAAAAAACCCCCAACCACTTTTTCGAGTGGAGTTTGAACCCGGCGACGTAAAGCTTAAAAAAAATGAAACGCACCCTATTTACAATTTGAAATATATTCTCTATAGAAGAGTAACTATAGAAGAGCCACACAAAAGAAATGGTCCCGTTCAGTGTTTAAACTGTCAAGAATATGGTCATACTAAGGCATATTGCTATTTACCCCCTGTTTGCGTAGTATGTGGTGAATTACATGGTACAGATCTTTGCGATAAGTCTAAAACCGACCCCAACGTAAAAAAATGCAACTGTGGCGGTAATCACACTGCCAATTATAGAGGATGCCCTGTATATACCATCGTCAAGCAGTCAGTTGGACCGAAAACTAATCCCCCTCAAATGCAGGTAACAAATCAAGTAAGCACTGGTGACATTCAGGCCCCGCAGCCTAGTAATAACAGAACCTCTTATGCTAACGTCGTAAATTCAAACCATGCGCCAACGCAAGGTGCTGCGCCAAGTAATGATGAAACTCCAGTTTCAAATTTAAGTCGTCTAGAAAAAACCATGGAAACATTAGTGCAAACAGTAACTAATTTTACGAACACAATGGGTAATATGATGCAGGAAATTCTTAGAATGCAATCGATGTTATTGCAATCTGTACTTAACAAGCCATGAACTGTTTAAAAATCTGTTTTTGGAACGCGAACGGCATCCGCCAACATAAAAATGAATTAGAATACTTTCTTAAAAATAAACAAATTGATGTCATGATGGTTTCTGAAACTCATTTGACCTCAAGAAATACGTTTAACATCAATGGTTATATACTATATGATACCAAGGACCCTCGAGATAGAGCTTGTGGTGGTTCTGGCATTTTGATAAAACATCGAGTCAAAGACTACCTAATGTGTGATCATCGTGAGGATTATCTCCAAGCAACGAACATTTGTGTTGAAGAGCTGAACCGTAGCATTGTAATCTCATCTTTATACTCTCCACCTAGATTTTCAATATCAGAAAGCCAATATTGTGAATATTATAAATCACTAGGACCCTGTTTCCTGGCCGCTGGCGATTATAACGCTAAACATACCTTCTGGGGGTCACGACTAATAACACCAAAGGGTCGTGTTTTGTTTAATACAATCTCTAAAATGAATTTAAATGTTGTCGCGAGCGGCCAACCAACATATTGGCCTGCTGACCCGCAAAAAATTCCAGATGTCATCGATTTTGGCGTGGTTAAAAACATCCCCACAGAAACGATTCACGTTGAAGCTTCCCTAGAATTATCTTCCGACCACACACCTACAATTGTTACTATAATGAACCCCAATAGAATTGTACGTCAGCCACACAAATAAATTGGTTAAAATATAAAAAATATCTCAGTGCCCATTGCACAGAAAATATTCCGCTCAGTACACCGGAGTATGTAGATCGCTCTATTGATAATTTTGACAGTTTTCTGAAACTAGCTGTTCAACATTCCAATATTGCCCCCAAAAAAACAAAAACTATTAAAATATATTCCACAGATGTCGAGCGTCTCTTGTCTGAAAAAAGGAGGGCACGAAGAGAGTGGCAATTGCACAGATCTCCTCAACTTAAGAACTTGCTAAAAGAGTGTACAAAAAGATTAAGAAAGTTATTGCAGACTCAGAAAACGGCTTCTCTGGAAAAATATCTTAAGGAACTTGATGCAACTCCACAATCGGACTACTCATTATGGCGTGCAGCTAGAAACCTCAAAAGGCCAGTTGTCTCTAAACCACCATTAAGAAACTTGAATGGAAGTTGGGCAAGAAATGATGTTGAAAAAATAAATCTGTTTGTAAGTCACTTGAAAAACGTATTTACACCTAATATATCTCACAATATTGCGGTCGATTTACCACCTGTTGCTGCTAGAGCAGCTATTCCCCTAAGATTTGAGATGAGAGAAATCGAAAAGGTTATATGTGACTTAAACACTAAGAAGGCACCTGGCATTGATAAGATCAGCAATAAAATGCTATTAGAGCTACCTCGCGTAGCAAAGAAAATTATTCTTTTTATTTTTAATGCTATTTAACGCCTTGAATACTTTCCTCAAAAATGGAAGGTTTCCTTAGTTACCATGATACCAAAGCCAGGTAAAGATCATACGAAAGTTGAGTCTTATAGGCCTATTAGCTTATTATCAAATATGTCAAAGCTATTTGAGAAATTATTAGTTTCAAAATTAACACCGATTTTAAGTGAAAATAGATGTATTCCAAACCATCAATTCGGATTTAGAAGAAAACACAGCACAATTGAACAAACTCATCGAATAGTAAATGTCATAAGAAAAACATTTGAAGAAAAAAAATATTGCTCAGCACTCTTCATCGATGTTTCGCAAGCTTTTGACAAAGTCTGGCATGAAGGCTTATTACACAAATTGAAGCAAAATTTACCAGCAAACACACACAAACTGTTAGAAAGCTACTTAGTCGGTCGTCAATTTATTATTAAAGAAGGAAATTTCTTAAGTTCACCTCAGCCGATTGGCGCTAGAGTCCCACAGGGCAGCATCCTGGGCCCTCTATTATACTTAATTTATACTTCGGACATGCCAACAAACAACTACACCCAAACTTCAACATTTGCAGACGACACAGCTTTTCTAAGCGTCCACGAAAACCGTTATGAAGCATCTCGTTACCTACAGCATCATATATTTCAACTAGAAATATGGCTAAGACAATGGAGGATAATGGTCAATGAGCAAAAATGCGTACATATAACATTCACCCTGCGCCGGGAATCTTGCCCCCTATTACAATCAATAATCAAATTATTCCTCAACATTCGCATGTAAAATATCTCGGTATACATCTGGATCGGCGATTAACGTGGAAATGCCATATAGAGGCAAAATTAACTCAAATGAAACTAAAAGCCATCCAAATTCATTGGCTTATTGGAAGAAATTCTGTTCTTAGACTCGATTGCAAGCTTCTACTTTACAACTCTATCTTAAAGCCTATCTGGTGCTACGGTATTCAACTATGGGGCACTGCCTCGGCCTCTAATATCGAAAAAAATTCAAAGGCGCCAAAATAAACTTCTTCGTATAATCACAGCCGCCCCCTGGTATGTTAAAAACTCAAACATTCATAAGGATCTCAACGTGCCATTAGTAAAAACTATGATTACAAAATATGCAGTAAAATATTTAAAAAGACTTGAACAACACCCAAATCCTTTAGCTCGAAATATTTTAAATCATGGCGGCCACACTCGCTTAAGGAGAAGAGACACTGCAGCACTTACCCAACTAGATGAGAGATAAACACCTATATAAGTGAACAGAACCCGTGATGAAGAAAATTTTTGTCTGGCACTGGCAGGACATAAATAAAGTATTAGGATAAGATTTGATAAATTATTGTTAGTTCATATTAAATATATGAAGATTCAATAAATAAATAACGAAAAAAAAAAAAAAAAAACTATTCGTTTATTCCACTGGCACGAAACCTGCTTCAGTCGATAAATACCCTTTTGCAATTTACATACTCGTTCATCTTTGTAATATTCATATGATGGCTACTCGTATATAGTCTCTTCCAAAGCACCATGTAAGAACGCCGTCTTCACATCACACTGCTAAATGCTCATATCAAGTGCCGCAGCTTGTAACGATCGTTGTATATGTTTTTGTATATATGTAAACTTTAGGAACGAGACTACCTTTGAAACAGCCGCTGGGAGGAAGGGGGTGTCAGTACTACTCCTCAGACATGTATTTGTTTGATCATGCACGTAAGATTTAATCTTGCGTAACATAAACTCACATACACAACCCGCAATTATCTGTTAGGTTAAATGGGTAGCCGTCACGAAGACGACTCACTTGGGTCCTTATAGCGGTCCCTTTGTTCCCTTTGATCTGTTGGAATGTCTAGAAATGACGTATCTAATTTTGGAGTGTAGCTTACGGTGGAATTTGCTACACTAGTCCTCATCCACTATGCTGACCATAGGATCAATCTTGTAGACTAGCCCGATAAAAATAAAATAAACACGTCACCTAATCCATACCAATTAGGGATGCCAATCCCGATCCCTGGAGTTTCGGGATTTGAATTTTTCAATCCTTAAATCGGTTACTTAATTTTTTTGTTTTACCTTTTTTTATAACAAGAAATTAATTATGACATTCTCCCTTGAGAGGATAGGGAAAATAATATCGATATTTTATATTTATTTGATTAACTCCGTTAATACTGTCATTGAAAACGAAAGAAAAAGTTAAACTTTGTTATTCTTTTTAAGCGTGTCCAATAGGGTGGAGTAAAAAAGTCCAAATCTTTTTTTTGGAAACGGGTACCCTTCAATGACTGTGTATGAGACCTAGAAACTGTTCTGTAAAATATTTCATTTCTACGACGTCATCTTGAGTCTGCACATAAGTACTTGAAACTTTTTTTTTGCAAAAAAAAATCATGTTTCTAAAACGTGTTCAATAAACTTAACCGTTTTTGAGTTACGCGAACATATGTTGTGCAACCTCCTGCATTTTCGAAATAACGGTATATCTCGAAAAGCAGAGCTAACCAAAAAAACGGTAAGCACCACTGGATTCAGCGTACCCGATTTAGGTTAAAACGCCAGATGCTCGGCTTGCAAAAAAAAAATTATTTTTTAGCAACATTTTGAAATATTTGCTTTTTAAAAATTCATCTAAAAATGGGAAAGTGCAGCTACGCACGATTAAAATCTGTTAACAACTTGAGATGCTACATATAATTGATCAAGAGACAGAAAATACATTAAATTTTAAGAAAGACACAGAAAGATGTGCAAAAATTTATAAACATGCAATAGACAAACACAAATCAAAGAAAGCTTAATCAGAGAAGTGTTAAATTTGTCCGAGTTTTTTAAACTTTTATTGTTTATTTATTTAAAATGTAAATATTAAATTTGTTTTGTGTAAAATATTTTGTATTTTTAATGGTATTTTTGTATATTTGTATTTTTAAAAAGATTCCCCTGATGATGGTCAGAGATTTTGACCGAAATATTGGAAAAATATTAAAATAAATAAAAATAAAATAAAAAGTTTTTTGAATTTTATTTATTATTTATATAGGACCTCAAGCCAAAATAATAAAACAACATAAACAACAGGTCACCTATACACAAGAATGAATCTGTTAACAACTTTTTATATTTTCCACAAAAGACGAAAAATTTTAATTTATTAATTTTTTTTTTTTTTTTTTTTTAGTATTTGTTTATTGAATCTTCATATATTAAATATGAACTAACAATAACACGTGCACGAAATTGACACTTTTTTTTCGTGACAAGCTGGGCACCTGGCGTTTTAACATAATTCGGGTACGCTGAATCCGCTGTCGACTTTTGTGAATAAAGTTAATTAAAATTTGTCGACTTTTGTGAATAAAATCAAAAGTTGCAAACAGATCTGCAAAAAATTAGAAGCATAGCTGCATTTTCCAATTTTTTATGAATTTTTAGAAAACAAAAATTTCGAAATTTTTTTTTCCAAAAAAAAAATTATGTTTCTAAAACGACTGGATATTAGAAAGAAGTTTTACCTTTCTTTACCTTTCTTTTATTGCGGAATTTCTTTTAAGTTTTTAAGTTTTTTCAATAAGCTAAAGCATTTTTGAGTTACACGAACATATGTTGTGCAACATCCTCCATTTTTGAAATAACGGTATATCTCGAAAACCAGAGCCAATCTTAAAAAACCGCGGGCACCACTGGATTCAGCGTACCCGAATTATGTTAAAACGCCATGTGCCCGGCTTGTCTGTTTTTTCAACTAGCATAGTGTAATTAATCAAATCTTATCCTAATATTTGCTTTATGTCCTGCCAGTGCCAAACAAAAAAGATTTCGGCATCACGGTATCTGTTCACATATGAAGGTGTTTATCGCTCATCTGATTGGGTGAGTGCTGCAGTGTCTCTTCTTCTTAAGCGAGTGTGGCCGCCATAATTTAAAATATTTCTAGATAATGGATTTGGGTGCAGTTCCAGCCTTTTTAAATATTTTACTGCATATTTCGTTATCATAGTTTTTACTAATGGCACATTGAGATTCTTGTGGATATTTGAGTTCTTGACGTACCAGGGCGCGTCTGTGATTATTCGAAGAAGTTTATTTTGGCGCCTTTGAATTTTTCGATGTTAGAAGCCGAGGCAGTGCCCCATAACTGAATACCGTAGCACCAAGTTGGCTTTAAGATAGAGTTGTGAAGTAGAAGTTTGTAATCGAGACTAAGAACAGAATTTCTTCCAATAAGCCAATTAATTTGGATTGCCTTTAGTTTCATTTGAAATAATTTAGCTTCTATATGCCATTTCCACGTTAAACGCCGATCTAGATGTATACCGAGGTATTTTACATGCGAGTGTTGGGGTATTATTTGATTATTTATTTTAATAGGGGGGCATGTTTCCCGACGCAATGTGAATGTTATATGTGCGCATTTTTGCTCATTGATCTTTATCCTCCATTTTTTTAACCACCTTTCTAGTTCAAATATATGATCCTGTAGGTAACGAGATGCTTCTTGACAGTTTGCGTGTACGCTTAGAAAAGCTGTGTCGTCCTCAAATGTTGAGGTATGGGTGTAGCTGTTTGTTGGCAAGTCCGAAGTATAAATTAAGTATAATAGAGGGCCCAGGATGCTGCCTTGTGGGACTCCAGCGTAAATTGGCTGTGGAGAACTTAAAAATTCGCCTTCTTTAATAATAAATTGACGACCGACTAAGTAGCTTTCTAACAGCTTGTGTATGTTTGCTGGTAAGTTTTGCTGCAATTTCAGTAGTAAACCTTCATGCCAGACTTTATCAAAAGCTTGAGACACATCGATGAAGAGTGCTGAGCAATATTTTTTTTCTTCAAAGGCTTTTCTTATAACATTTACTATTCGATGCGTTTGTTCAATTGTGCTGTGTTTTCTTCTAAAACCGAATTGATGATTGGGAATACATCTGTTTTCATTTAAAATCGGCGTTAATTTTGCCACTAGAAGTTTCTCAAAAAGCTTTGATATATTAGACAATAAGCTTATAGGTGTATATGACTCAACTTTTGTGGGATCCTTTCCTGGTTTAGGTATCATGGTAACTAAGGATACTTTACACTCTTGTGGGTAGTATTCAAGGCGTAAAATAGCATTAAAAATTAGTAGAATAATTTTCTTTGCTATGCTGGGTAGCTCCAAAAGCATTTTGTTACTGATCTTATCTTGGGGTTTAAATCATGAATAGCCTTCTCGATTTCTCTTACTTCAAATCTTAGTGGAACAGCTGATCTAACAGCAAGAGGTGGTAACTCGACCGCAGTATCGAAAGATGTATGAGGGGTAAATACGGTTTTCAAATGATTAACAAAATTATTCCTTTTTCTATGTCATTTCGTGCCCAACTTCCATTTAAGTTTCTTAATGGCGGTTTAGTGATAACTGGTCTTTTAAGATTTCTAGCTGCACGCCATAATGAGTAATCAGATTGAGGAGTTGCATCCAGTTCCTTAAGATATTTTTCCAGAGAAGCCGTTTTTTGAGACTGCAGTAAGTTTCTTAGCCTTTTTGTGCACTCTTTCAGTAAATTTTTAAGTTGAGGGGATCTGTGCAATTGCCACTCTCTTCGAACTCTCCTTTTTTCAGTCAAGAGACGCTCGACATCAGTAGAATATATTTTACTATTTTTGATATTTTTGCGGGCTATGCTAGAATGTTGAACAGCTAGTTTGAGATAATTGTCAAAATTTACAATAGAAAGATTCACATTCTCCGGTGTTCTAAGCGGAATATTTTCAGTGCAGTGGGTACTGAGATATTTTTTATATTTTACCCATTTTTTTGTGTGGCTGACTTCACTAAGTAACCAGACGGAGATACAATTCTATAAGGGTTTGATATGGTAAGAATTGTAGGTGTGTGGTCAGAAGATAATTCTAAAGGAGCTTCAACGTGAATCGTTTCTGCGGGGATGTTTTTAACCACGCCAAAATCGATGACATCTGGAATTTTTTGCTGTTCAGTAGGCCAATAAGTTGGTTGTCCACTCGCGACCACATTTAAATCCATTTTAGACATTGTATTATACAAGACACGACCCTTTGGTGTAATGAGCCGTGACCCCCAGAAGGTATGTTTAGCGTTGTAATCGCCAGCGGCTAGGAAACAGGATCCTAATGATTTAAAATATTTATAATATTGGCTTTCTGATGTTGAAAATCTAGGTGGAGAGTATAAAGATGAAAGTACAAAGTTTCGATTTAGCTCTTCAACACAAATGTTCGTTGCTTGCAGATAATCTTTACGATGATTACACATTAAGTAGTGTTTGATTCGGGTTTTTATCAAAATAGCAGAACCTCCACAAGCTCTATCTCGAGGGTCCTTGGTATCATATAATATATAACCATTAATTTTAAACGTATTTCTTGAGGTCATATGAGTTTCAGAAACCATCATTACATCAATTTGTTTACTGTTAAGAAAGTATTCTAGTTCATTTTTATGTTGGCGAATGCCGTTTGCGTTCCAAAAACAAATTTTTAAACAATTAATGGCTTGTTAAGTACAGCTTGGAATAACATTCTTAACATTTCCTGCATCATATTACCCATTGTATTCGTAAAGTTTGTTACTGTTTGGACTAGTGCTTCCATGGTTTTTTCTAGACGACTTAAATTAGAAACTGGGGTCTCATCATTATTTGGCAAATCACCTTGCATTGGCATATGGTTTGATTTTAGGACGTTAGCGTAGGATGTTCTGTTATAACTAGGCTGCGGTACCTGAATGCCATTAGTATTATCTTGATGTGTTTCCTGAATTTGAGGTGGATTAGAGTATGACGATAGAGTATACAGGGCATCCTCTATAGTTGGCAGTGTGATTACCACCCCAGTTGCTGCATTTTTTTACATTAGGGTCGTTTTTAGACTTACCGCAGAGAGCTGTACGATGCAATTCTCCACATACGACGCAAACAGGGGTTAGATGACAGTATGCCTTAGTGTGACCAAATTCTTGGCAGTTTAAACATTGCACGGGACCGTTCCTTTTGTGCGGCTCCTCTATAGTTATTTTCCTATACAGGATATATTTCAGACTGTAAATGGGATGCGTTTCGTTTTTTTAAGTTTAACGTCGCCGGGCTCTAACTCCACTCGAAATAGTGGCTGGGGATTTTTTCTCTATTTTTAATATTAACTACATTTTTAATCCTTCTCTTCTAAAAACGTTTTTATCTCACCTGGGTCTACGCATGAATCAATGCCCTTTATCACTACCTGAAGGCCTTTACTGCTCTTCTGTTGGTATGTATAAAAGTTTTTCTTCTTCTTATTTTTCTTCTAATTTAGTTATTACTTTACGAAAATCATCTTCACGATTAACTTGTATTTTTGTTTCATTTATACTACTACGTGTTATTGCAGCTACATAAAAAGAATTTTCACCTATTACCGAGATCAAATTCTTTATTAAATCACTTGAGTTTTGCTCTCTAAGATATATCGGGGGTGGCTTAGAAGATTTTGTAACGTTTTGTGCTTCCGAGGATTCCTCTTCCAAAATTGCAAACCGATTTTGAGAACTTATTCTATCAGCTGTACCCTTAAAACTTTTGGGACAGAAGCAACTGCAGAAGAGGTTGGGCTGCGACCCCGTTTTAGCACTGTTGTGTACCTATCCATTCCAACTTGTACTTTAGGCTTTTGACCGCTTTTCACCTGTGATATACTGAGTTTTCCATCATGCCTGATTTGGGGGTAATCTTTTCATGACTTGTTAAAATCGTTTCTGCCACTGAGGCACCGCTTGCAGGTTTTATATTTTTTATTGTATTAAAATCAACCGTATTATTAGAAACCGAAGGTGATACAGAGTTTTCTATTGTGCCTGATTGGGGGTTAATATTTTTATCACTTATTAAAATTGTTTTTGCCACTGAGGCATCGCTTGCAGGTCTTATATTTTTTATTGTATTAAAATCAACCGTATTATTCTACACCGAAGGTGATACAGAGTTTTGTATTGTGCCTGATTGAGGGTTAATATTTTTATCACTTATTAAAATTGTTTTTGCCGTTGAGGCAATGCTTGAAGGTTTTATATTTGTTAGTGTATCAACATTATTATTAAATACAGAAGGTGAGAGGGATCGCGTACGAGTAATAGGTTTAGCCGTTAGGTATTTGCTATCATCGACTCTTTTTTTTATTTCTGCTTTTGTTTCGTTAACACTCACTGTGATATATGCATTTCTATCATTATGTTTAATTTTTTTTTGCACTGTTTGCACTCATAAGAGTTTTTTTTTTACTGTTTACAGTTGTGCTCTTCTTATTTGTTATTGTTGATCAACACCGAGAATAAAAAATGTGTATGTTTATGTATGTATGTATGTACATACCTGTATTTTTTTCTTTTCTTTTATTTACTTTTTTTTTTGTATACTTTATTTGTTCACGTTTTTATAAAAAAAAATATAAACCGTATGCCGAGCTTAGAAAACACATCTATCTTCAACGAGCGCGACAGACAGAATGTTAATTAATTTATGCATTTCATAAAAGGTAATATTTGTATGGGAGCCCCCTAAGAAGTGGAGATAAAGGGCAAGTACGTCTCGAGAAAATATTAAGGACAGAAAACTAATTGAGGTCGGCCATATATTATATCCCACTATGGGCGACTCCTGGACATTTATGGCACTCTTTCTTCAATATATTTCTAGTCTGTATTGAACATTATGTATGGGAGCCCCCTTAATGAATGGAGATAGTGGCTGGTATGTTAGAAATAAATAATTGGGAATGACAAAAAAGTGGTGTTGGTCATACATTTGACCCATCCAGGTTAAACCTTTTTCTCATATCATAGAAAATTTTATTGTGGAATTTCTGTTTTTTTTTGCTTGTTCCATAAACTTAACCGTTTTTGAGTTTCGCGAACATCCTCTATTTTCGAAATAACGGTATATCTCGAAAACCAGAGCTTTTTTTCAGTATTTATTTATTGAATCTTCATATATTAAATATGAACTAACAATAATTAATCAAATCTTATCCTAATATTTACTTTATGTCCTGCCAGTGCCAGACAAAGAAGGTTTAGTCATCACGGTTTCTGTTCACATGTGTAGGTGTTTATCGCTCATCTGATTGGGTGAGTGCTGCAGTGTCTCTTCTTCTTAAGCGAGTGTGGCCGCCATAATTTAAAATATTTCGAGCTAATGGATTAGGGTGCAGTTCCAGCCTTTTTAAATATTTTACTGCATATTTCGTTATCATAGTTTTTACCAATGGCACATTGAGATCCTTGTGGATATTTGAGTTTTTGACATACCAGGGAGCGGCTGTGATTATTCGAAGAAGTTTATTTTGGCGCCTTTGAATTTTTTCGATATTAGAAGCAGAGGCAGTGCCCCATAACTGAATACCGTAGCACCAAATTGGCTTTAAGATAGAGTTGTAAAGTAGAAGTTTGCAATCGAGGCTAAGAACAGAATTTCTTCCAATGAGCCAATTTATTTGAATTGCTTTAAGTTGGCGTATCCGAATTATGTTAAAACGCTAGGTCCCCGGCTTGTCTGTTTATTCAACTAGCACAGTGTAATTAATAATATTGTCTAAACATGGGTTTAGACACTCTTACAACCAAAATTTATTACAATAGCATTATTTATTATGGTTTTATGCGTACTAAAGTATTTTTCGAGAGTAGGCTTTTTATGGGGCATATAGTAAATTACGTACCAATATTCACGAAATTTGACAGTGTAATTTCTAATCATATAAAACTGTTACATATCAAAATTTATTACAATGGCATTATTTGTAATGGTTTTAGGCGTACTAAAGTGTTTTTCGATAGTAGGCTTTATATTGGTCCTATTGTAAATTATGGACCGATCGTCACTGTTAATGCTTAGGAGAACTAGAAACAATTGGACACCAATAAATTTTTTTTTCTTTTGATTCGTTCAAAAGGGAGCGGGATTTCAACAGACGGGCATGGCTTAATCGCCAGAATATTTACACATTATGGGGTCTTAGATGAATATTAAAATAGTTTCACACGGAATGACAAACTTAGTATACCCTCTTCACAACTAGTTGTGGTAATGGGTAAAAAATGTTGGTATAGAGATTACTTAAATATAAGTCAAAACGTTATTAAAAAGGTTTAATAAATCATAATTATATTAAAATTTATATGTTATTATATAGTTATATCCTAGAGACAGATATATAAATTATATATCGTGCGGGCTTCTATGGCAACTAGATAGAAAAATAGAAATTCGATTAATAAGAAAACAAAATAGGCTTATCTCGTATAAATATCAACTTTAAATTTGTGAATAAAAAAACATCCAATTATAATCTTTAATTTAAGATGTGTTCATTGGGTTCAATCCGTTGGTTGGTGTAACAACATTGCGTGGAACGTAGGACCACTTACAGCCCGGCAATTTTCATTAGCTGTAGAACGTTATGAATGGAATAAACTACAAAATTTTAAAAGCATTGTTCCCATGGTACACCTAAGTTGGAATTTAGCCCGTAACATCCGGGTATCAGATCCAAAGTTATTTGACATAATAAAGTATGTATACACAATTAATCAAATTTTAATATACAGCTATAATTAAAATATAATTTTTAATATTTCAGAATGTGCTTGTTGCAAACTTTAAAAAATGTGATGCATACTCTTGAATATGTTAAATCTAAAGGAGTTTTAGTACGTTTTCACGGTCGAGGAAAAAATGAAGCATCACATTATTGTGGCCAATGTGAAGTAAGTAAATAAGAATTGTTTAAAGATTTTTAATGTTGAAAGATAACAATGGTCATTAATTGTTATTTACTTCATTTTATGCCTTCATTAAAACAAAAACATTTAAAATAAAAAAATACTAACTTGAAAATAAAAAGTTAGGTTTGCATTATGGAAGTCAGCAATATTCGAGTATTTTTGTAAATTTTAACTGTTAAATTCATTCCAATTTTGATTTCATACATTTGTATTTGTATTTAAAATCAATATTTAAATATTGTACACATGGGGCGGGCATTCCACGCTAAATTGGATGGTTTATATATTTTTTCCAATTTTGTGATATATATTTTTTTTTTGAGACCTCAATAGAGCCTTACTGGTCAGGTTTTAGATTTTTTGTTTACTCCTTCAAAAGACACTTTTTTAGTTCATTTTTCACTTTTTCAATAATTCTTCAAATTGAAAAAATTGTTTTTAGTCCCCTAAGTTTGTGTTTCAATAAAATAACCACAATACTAATTATTGTTAACAGCTCAGGCACGAGCTATGTTTAAACTTTGCTTAAACATGAATTTACCTTTAATGATAAGAAAGACAAGGCAGTTAATATGCAGCTAATATTTTTAAGATTAAGAAACATTCATGTGTTTTCCACTAATGGAATAAGCAAATACACAAACAGAAATACCAGCATCTGCAGTAATGATGTTGGTTTTCCCAGTTTTGTAAAAGTAACAATATTAATAAACACACAAACAGAAATACCAACATTTACAGTAATGATGTTGGTTTTTCCAATAGATAATTAGGGTTTAAATTTGAGATGTGTCCACGCACATACGCATGTGGACACATGCAGGTAAACAACCCTTATTATTTTTCCTACATTATTATTATTTTTCCTACATTAGTTTAAGATTTGTTAAGTTAGCTCTTAAGGTTTTAATTTTGTAAATAAATTTTAGTGTCTTACAAACATTCAAGTTGAATCTTTGTCTGTGAAGTCTTAGGTTTAACAAGCTATGTTTAAATTTGTCCTACAAGTTGTGCTGAAAAAGGTCAACAAGAAAAAAGAAAGACAAAAACATGAAAAAAAAAATGTACGTTGGATTTCAAGAAGAATTCTTGACAAAAAGTACGAAAAAACAGAAGTTAGGAAGAACATGTAATTAAAATTGATAATCATTCATTCAAAAAGCAAATTTCGATCTACCAAGGTGAAATACCATTTGGTTTAAAGATTAATGTTGGACTATTGACTTCGTCCGGCTTTAATAGCCGAGTGAGTAAAACGGCAAACCCCACTGAAGAGATTGTGTGGTTACAATCGAAACTAGTCTGGGCAATCTGTCCGTGAAAGCTTGTGTTCAAATATCAGCGCAGTCAAGAATGAAAAATTATCAATAAAAAATTTTATTGATTTCATGTGGTAAAATTCCTGTCTTCATAATAATAATTAATTGAAAATTTAATTCAATGAACTTAAGCCTAATTAAAAATATCTAAAATTTGGATTAAAAACCATTAACAGTTTAATAAAATAACCACAATACTAATTATTATTAACAGCTAAGGCACGAGCTATGTTTATATTTGTCCTTCAAGTTGTGCTGAAAAATAGATATTAAAATTTCAAAAGTGTTTTCAAATACTGCCAATATTATTTTTTAATAAAATTATTATAAATTTGAGCTGAATTGTCCTTAAAATTACGTCTGTCGCATCCTGTAAGGTCTTCCAGCTTATCCACAAATTCCAAAAATTCGTTCTGAGAATTTCAAATATAGTTCTAAAATAGATTACGAATTAGGCCTTTATTGTATTAACTGATTTTCAGTGGATTAAAGCTCAAATTCAAATTTTCGTAACAAACAATTTTTGATAAAAAAAAGAAAAAAAATAATAATAATAATTATTTTATTAAACAAACAGTATTTTTTGAGTTACACCCGATTGAAATTTTTAACAAATATTCTTTGAAAATGGGATTGTTTAGTTAAAAATTTAAAAAAATTTTATTAACAAATAGAATATAGGAATTTATTCTTTTTCATAAATTATTTTTAATTATATTAACCATTTTTTCGAATGTGCTTCTATGAGTTCTATTTCAATTTATAAAGCTTTTTACAATAGTCTTATTGGAATAAGTTTTTTACAATAGTCTTATTAAAGCTTTATAAATTGAAATACAACTCAAAATAATACTATTGTAAAAATCTTTATAAATTGAAATACAATGCATAGAAACACATTCGAAAAAATGGTTAATATAATTAATAGTTTTTATTAGAAAATTAATATAAGATTCCATTCATTGTTAAAAATGAATGTAAATTTAATATATTCGAGTTTATCTTAAAAATTAAGGCCATCCAAGATTAAGCTTATTTTCATTTAAACCCCGATTTTTAGCAGAATATGAATGTGATGATAAATAACCTTTTTTTAAAACGAAGTATTTACTGACTTACAATAAAATGTACATTTTTAATAAAAAGTGCCTTATAAACAGAATGTAACTTTCAGCAAAAAAAAGTTAACTTTTTATAGAATATGTCTTTCAAATGTGTTGCTTTTAATTGAAAACAATTCTTCCTTTAAAAAAATATATGTTTTATAAAAGGACCTGTTAAAAAAAACATTAAAAAAAAACATTCTTAGTTTCAAAAGTTTTTTTTTTCGGGAATACAAAATTTTGTATTAATAAGATTTCTCTATGAAGTGCTAAATTTCCCACTTTTATTTTTGATAAAAACACTGAAGTTTATTGTTGAGGTTTCTATGCGCATTTCGCTGGTTGCTTAGGCCAGTTCGTCAGGAAACTTTTTCCAAAGACTATAAAGTGAATAAGAATTTTAATCACTCAGGTCTTATTTGTAACAATATCAAAGCTTCAACAAAGCAACAACAATAAACAGTGAGTTTATCTTTTCTTACATTCCCCTACAATTGGTTGGTTTTTTCCAAACCGTATTAAAGTTGTAAAGGGTTTAAAGAAAAAACAAAATTAAAAAATATGTATAATATTTTATCTTTTCTAAAGACTTTGGAAAAAGTTTTCTGAGCCTTAAGAATTTCTCACGGAGAAATCTTATTAATAAAAAAACATTTTTTTTAAGGACACCTTTTGAAAAAAGAATGGAACTAAAAACTATCTTTTTTCAACGTTAATATGTAATTAAAGTAGCTATTGTAAAAAGTAATCTGAAAAAGAAATAACATTTTTGAGAATAAGTAAACTTTTCGTACAAAATGCGATTTGTGTTGTTAATTATTTTATAACATTTAAGAAAGTTTGGCTTACTTTTGTAAAGAATTTGATTACGGAACCCATATGATTGTTATCATTATTGTAGGGTAAATATATTTATTGGGATTTATTTCTTTTTGTAAGCAACTTTATTATATTTTGAGCAAAAAAAAAAAAAAAAAAAAAAATACCGTTTCCAAAAAAAATAAAAAATAAGTTTTAAATTTAAAAAAAAAAAATTTTAAAAAATTTAAAAAAATACAAAAAAAATTTTTTTCGATAGCTTGAAGAAATAGCTATGTATCTAATTTGTTTGGGACAAATTTTGATAACACCAATAGATAATAAGTTACATGGAAGAGAAAGAACACCGGTTTGGCCAAAATGTCAAATTTTGACCCCCTCTAACTCAGAAACTTTTTGACCGATCTTATTGAAAATTTGTGTCTAAACTACTATCCAATAACACTAACCTTGGTGCAAATTTCATCCAAATCGGAAGACATCGATTTCAAAAGTTGGGTCACTTGACATGAAATCCCCCATATAAAAAAAACACAAGTTTAGGATAATCCCGAGAGCTGAATATTCATATTACGTTTGATATACCATAAAATGATAGGTATTTAAAAAAAAAAAATTGGTTGATAGAATAAAAAAAAAACAACTTACAGTAATTTGTCCCTCGATGTCAGCTAGCGCCAGATGGCTTAAGAGCACGTTCGTATTATATTCATGTAAGATCAACCAAAAAAAACAAAGCTTAAGTGTGTGGTATAAGTTGTAATGAGTTTGAATAAATGTGTTTGTGTGTTTGATGTAACTATTGTATTTAGTCTGTAAAAGGATGTCCATGTGGATAAAAACCTCCGAATTACCAACTAAAAGGAATTTATGTGACCATATCCAATTTAGAATTATGAAGTTTGAAATTACGGAATTTATAGATTAAATTTAAAAAAAAAATGAGATTTAAAATTAAAGAAATTAGAAATTAGATTAAAAGAATTAGTTAAATTTTATGATTTAGGAATATAAAAAAAAACGAACATCGATAAATGATTAATTGTATTTCCAAGTTGGATAGTGGTAGATTTAATAAAGACGACTCCGTATTAAAGTGTAAATTTAAAATTCAGCGTATATCTAATTACGCGAATAATGGCTTGAATAGGAAGATCGGCATTCGTATACCCTTGTTCGTTTTCAAATTCAGGTTATTTTTTCTTTTTCCTTTTTCTTTTCCGTTCAACTGTCACAATAAATCGGCTTTTTGGAACGTTGTTGCAGGATATTTAACCCTTGCCTGTGTATCTTGAGGGAGCTATCTAAGCAAACCACTATTCACTGTTGCAACAATATATGCAAATTTCTAAAATGTGTTCCAAAATAACTTAGTCACTCAATTTTATTACAAAATAAAATCAAAAGATTCTTACCAATAATATTGAATTATTTGTACTAACACACTTTCCAGATATCAAAAAGAATTTGTAAAAATTAAATTATTAAAATTTCAAAAGTACAACTGCTTAAACTGATAAGTATTCATATATGAAAATGTATCCTTCCAAATTTTGAAGTTATTAAAAATAAAACAAAATCAAGGCCTATTCACAAAAAAAAAAAAACACAGTTATAATATAAATCTCAAAAATGTATAAATAAAGTAATTCTGTTTACACCCAAACGAAAAAAAAATAAATAAAAATATAATTTCAAAGGACCGCTATCACACACCCTAGTATCAGCCTCGAGCCACTTCTGCCTGATTACTCCACCAACTCTCGGACTTTTTCACCAGGTGGATCGGTAGCCTCGTATAGCAAGTATACCGATGCTAGTGCCAGGACCGTTTTGTCCTTGGCTTCTCCTGTCACAACCGTGAGGTCTACATTACTATAATAATAGAGCTATTTATAAGAATGAGAAATCATAAATTTATACTCTGTTCTCGCCAAGATACAAGTTCGTACCTTCTCTTCTGTGTGGGGTACGAAAAATGTATACTCCGTGACCCTTAATCCAACTACCCTTTTTTTGTTAATCCAGGGCTGTTGAATTAAGGCCACGTCCACATTGTTATCGATGAGGTGGGTTAGTAATTCGGTTGAGGCTGCTTCACAGTGGTGCAGGTTTATCTTTCTTTCAACCTCTTAGGGTCTATGAGTTTTAGGAAACCTAAATCTGATAGACCCCAACCCGAATACCGCAACCCCTCCCATCGATTCCAGCTTTTTAAGAGACTCCCAGTTCACTGCGAACCTGAAGTCTCTTCCCTGGTTTTCTTTTCAACCCAGTGAAGCTATTAACTTCCACTGGCTTGTAAAGACATTGTTTTGGTTGGCCACTACCCCCAGTATGACCTCCACCGGTTTTATAGGTGGAGGTATCCATACCGTGACTACCGGCCTTAATGGCAACTCAGACGCGAGTATAACGTCCAGAATAGCTTCAGGACAGGAGCTGCCACACTTACCAATTGCGGCCTTTAAAAACTCCAAGGTTTTTTGATTGCCGCAACTGACAGTTTTGGCACCTCTTGCCCAATCAGCCCCATTGAACGAAACTTCGTCCGGCCTTCGTTTAGCACTAAAGATTTCGTAGAGTTGTTTGTTCTCTAGCACCTGCCATCTCTCGACACTGATCCTTCCATCAGGATCCATACGATCAATGACAGTCGCCAGAATACCGTCCTTACTCGATGACTCCTTTAGTTTCTTTGACGTGGACGGTTGGTCCCCTCTGGAGCCAGTCCTCTTATTGATCTCTTAACGGGGATCTTTAAAAGAACTGACCGCAGTCTGACCAGTCTTCTGGCCCGCGGCGGATTTCTGGTAATCACCAGACCTCACGCTCTTAACTTCCCCTTTATTGGGGCCCTTAGCAGAGCTCTGTCGGTGATCACCCGATTTCCTTGTAGATGTTGACTGGTTTGTCCTGGTAACCCTTACTTTCGTGACTCCTTTTTGGGAGTGACTATGGGAAATTATCACGACATTTCCAGTCCTCATCGCGCGACTTGTAGTGGGTATATCGTCCACAGGCCTAGCTCCCTTAACTGTGACCATACTGTCACGATTAAGAGGGCCAGGTGCTGAACTTTTACCCTCCTTTATGATGACATTATATAATTCTTATTTGCAGTTTGTTTTCTTTCCCAATACAATGTATCCTAATAAGATTAGAATAAGAATTAGAATTTGTATTTTCTAATAAAATGCTGACTTTATGTCTGCTTGTTTATTTTAACATAAATCTGCTGAAGAAGCATAAACGTGAGTGAGCATGTAAGAAAGTATAACTTGTTTCGAATGTATTATTTGTTTATAAAACAAAACATTAATTGCAGTTTGTTTTCTTTTGCAATACAATGTGTCCCAATAATATTAAATAAGAATTTGTATATTGTTTATTTTCCCTTTATAAAAGGCTAAGTGGAGTATACTTCTGAAAACTAGTTTAATTTACATTTGAACATTTAAAATTTGTATTGGGAATTATTTCTTTTTCATAAGCAACTTTTTCGAATTTATTCTATGAGTTAAATTTCAGTTATGTATTTTATAAAGCTTTTTGTAATAGCTCTATTCCTTAAATTTTTAGAAATGACTTTATACACTACCAGACTATCATATTGTACTTTCTTGTTACATTTTACCTTAGCTTTCCGTTGGATAGCAATGAAGTATATTTATGTACAGAAAAATTTACAATTATTAGACACCAGCAGAATGTAATGCATTTTCTGGCCCGCTACGGCCTTCGTCAGCATTCTTTGTGTCACACTGAATAGTGATACTTTATAAATTGAATGTATTTAACTCAACTATTTTAATAAATAGATATTGGGAATTATTTTTTTTTCATAAGCAACTTTATTATATTCAACATTTTTTATTTGTTCGAATTTATTGTATGAGTTAAATTTAAGTTATGTATTTTATTAAGCTTTTTGTAATAGCTCTATTCCTTAAATTTTTAGAAATGACTTTATACACTACCAGACTATTATATTGTATTTTCTTGTTACATTTTACCTTAGCTTTCCGTTGGATAGCAATAAAGTATATTTATGTACAGAAAAATTTACAATTATTAGACACCAGCAGAATGTAATGCATTTTCTGACCCGCTACGGCCTTCGTCAGCATTCTTTGTGTCACACTGGATAGTGATACTTTATAAATTGAATGTATTTAACTCAACTATTTTAACAAATAGATATTGGGAACTATTTATTTTTCATAAGCAACTTTATTATATTCAACATTTTTTATTTTTTCGAATTTATTCTATGAGTTAAATTTCAGTTATGTATTTTATAAAGCTTTTTGTAATAGCTCTATTCCTTAAATTTTTAGAAATTACTTTATACACTACCAGACTATCATATTGTACTTTCTTGTTACATTTTACCTTAGCTTTCCGTTGGATAGCAATGAAGTATATTTATGTACAGAAAAATTTACAATTATTAGACACCAGCAGAATGTAATGCATTTTCTGGGCCGCTACGGCCTTCGTCAGCATTCTTTGTGTCACACTGGATAGTAATACTTTATAAATTGAATGTATTTAACTCAACTATTTTAACAAATAGATATTGGGAATTATTTCTTTTTCATAAGCAACTTTATTATATTCAACATTTTTTATTTTTTCGAATTTATTCTATGAGTTAAATTTCAGTTATGTATTTTATAAAGCTTTTTGTAATAGTTCTATTCCTTAAATTTTTAGAAATGACTTTATACACTACCAGACTATTATATTGTATCTTCTTGTAACATTTTACCTTAACTTTCCGTTGGATAGCAATGAAGTATATTGTATGTACAGAAAAATTTACAATTATTAGACACCAGCAGAATGTAATGCATTTTCTGGCCCGCTACGGCCTTCGTCAGCTTTCTTTGTGTCACACTTGGTAGTGATACTTTATAAATTGAATGTATTTAACTCAACTATTTTAACAAATAGATATTGGGAATTATTTCTTTTTATAAGCAACTTTATTATATTCAACATTTTTTTTAGTGTGAGTTAAATTTCAGTTATGTATTTTATAAAGCTTTTTGTAATAGTTCTATTCCTTAAATTTTTAGAAATGACTTTATACACTACCAGACTATCTTGTATCTTCTTGTTACATTTTACCTTAGCTTTCCGTTGGATAGCAATGAAGTATATTGTATGTTCAGAAAAATTTACATTCTGCTGGTGCCTAATAATTGTAAATTTTTCTGTACATACAATATACTTCATTGCTATTAGGGATGCAACATCGTTCCGAAAAACATCGATATTTAAAAACATCGATAAATATCGATGTTAAAAAACATCGGTACAAACACGATACATCGATGTTTTAATTATTATTGAAAGATTTAATATGTACCCAACAAAGAAGTCAGTTAAGTAACCTTTTGAGGAATTTTCTTGACAAAATTACATGAAATGCAAAGTATTTTAAAATAAATATTATATAATTTCAGTAAAAAAAAAATAAAAACATTGTAATTAAAAACTTAATGGAACTTAGCGCATGTACTTTTTTAACAATAGCAACAAACTAAAAATGCACAATTCTTAATATTTTTCCATGCCCTACACGATTTTACCTTGGGAGAACTGATATTTGCAAAAAATTCAAAAAGTTATAACCCTATTACACAGTCTTCAAAATTGTTTTAACATTTCTTTAGTTTATAAAATGAGGACCACATATGTATACATATGTAGTTATACAATGCATATTATGCAGGTATGTACATACATACATATGTACGTACTTTGTACACGACGAGAAAAAACATGTTTAAATACGGTCACCTCCAAAAAAACTATTGTTAAAGAAAATTTTGAACATATTATGCTTAATTTTACCATATTATTGACACCGACAACCATATTATTGTTAAATTAGTCCTCCATCAAGAAGCTTCATTGTTGTTGTGCTTCGTTGTGTATTGGTTGTCGATGACAATAATTTGGTTAAATTAACCATAATATGTTTACAATTTTATTTAAAAATAAAACATCGATGTATCGTTTGCATCCCTAATTGCTATCCATTCGTGACATGGTTTACTTAAAATACAAAAAGTACATAGTGGTATTTAAAATGCAAAATTTTTAGCATTGGTTGCTTGTACTTATGTAATTGTCTCCTAACTGGAATGCCTTCTTAGTAATAAAAGTAGAATCAAATTTAGAATGTTCATTCTTTTTATTTTCTCGTCCAACCCTAACGAATATCATTTCGTTTGGCTGTGTATCATTAGTACGTCTCTACGCACTGCTTCGTAACAACTTTTTTATGTTTTTTATTGCTGTGTTTTGTACACCGAAATGTAAATTTTATATGCCTTGCAAAACAATCGGTATTTAATGTAATATATTTGTTAAGCTTGACAACAATAACTGTTTTTATAGGCAGTGAAATTCAACACGTAGAAACCTTAAAGTATAAAAAAATTATAATTAAATACATTTATTAGTATATGTGTACATATTTAAATTATTTCAATATAGTTCTTTAAGGCTGGCCAAAAATCTTATTCAATATTATTATTAATACCAAGCAAACATATTTGCCCACATTATTGAATAAATAAGAAAAGCACAGCAAACACAACATCAAACTTTAAATTTGGATATTTTGAAATGTTGTCCTATTTATCAACTTTTGTTTGCAAACAAAGGCTATGCTATAAAGCAGTTCCAACTAGATCATTTCCAAAGGTATGTCGTCTGGAAAAAAAACTTTAATACATATTATACCTAACTTATATAAATTTGAAATCAAAACTCCGGGTTTGCTGGGAAACATTCTTATCGATGGAAACACACGTACATATCAGTTAAAAACGTTGAGTGAACACCCATAATAATATTCTTTTGGTGTCACATTACATTATTGGTTTGTGGTAATTGTTTTTTTTTTCATATTTATGTATAAAATGTTAAAATAAAAAATAACAAAAAACAAAATTAAAATCTCCTAACTACCCCATACCTGTTTCTTCACCTTTCGTAATAATTAATAACAAATTTAAAACTTCATGTTTAAAAACATTATATCAACTCAAACATACATATTTATTAAAGTTAAGTTAACTACGTAAATTAAATAAATATTTGAAAATGGTCACCCTAATTTAGGTAGTTAGTGATTCGGATAATCAAGATTCTCAATATATCACGGAATTATCCAATTTTAATTCAATGAGAAGACCTTATATTTTTGTATGAAAACAAATCCGGAATTGGTAAAATGTAGGGTGAAAATGGAATAAGTGTTAAAGAATCAAACGTCTTATGCATATATATAAAAAAAACACAAGTTTAGGATAATCCCGAGAGCTGAATATTCATATTACGTTTGATATACCATAAAATGATAGGTATTAAAAAAAAAAAAATTTGGTTGATAGAATAAAAAAAAAACAACTTACAGTAATTTGTCCCTCGATGTCAGCTAGCGCCAGATGACTTAAGAGCACGTTCGTATTATATTCATGTAAGATCAACCAAAAAAAACAAAGCTTAAGTGTGTGGTATAAGTTGTAATGAGTTTGAATAAATGTGTTTGTGTGTTTGATGTAACTATTGTATTTAGTCTGTAAAAGGATGTCCATGTGGATAAAAACCTCCGAATTTCCAACTAAAAGGAATTTAGGTGACCATATCTAATTTAGAATTATGAAGTTTGAAATTACGGAATTTATAGATTAAATTTAAAAAAAAATGAGATTTAAAATTAAGGAAATTAGAAATTAGATTAAAAGAATTAGTTAAATTTTATTATTTAGGAATATAAAAAAAAACGAACATCGATAAATGATTAATTGTATTTCCAAGTTGGATAGTGGTAGATTTAATAAAGACGACTCCGTATTAAAGTGTAAATTTAAAATTCAGCGTATATCTAATTACGCGAATAATGGCTTGAATAGGAAGATCAACATTCGTATACCCTTGTTCGTTTTCAAATTCAGGTTATTTTTTCTTTTTCCTTTTTCTTTTCCGTTCAACTGTCACAATAAATCGGCTTTTTGGAACGTTGTTGCAGGATATTTAACCATTGCCTGTGTATCTTGAGGGAGCTATCTAAGCAAACCACTATTCACTGTTGCAACAATATATGCAAATTTCTAAAATGTGTTCCAAAACAACTTAGTCACTCAATTTTATTTCAAAATAAAATCAAAAGATTCTTATCAATAATATTGAATTATTTGTACTAACACACTTTCCAGATATCAAAAAGAATTTGTAAAAGTTAAATTATTTAAATTTCAAAAGTACAACTGCTTAAACTGATAAGTATTCATATATGAAAATGTATCCTTCCAAATTTTGAAGTTATTAAAAATAAAACAAAACCAAAGCCTATTCACAAAAAAAAAAACACAGTTATAATATTATTCTCAAAAATTTATAAATAAAGTAATTCTGTTTACACCCAAACGAAAAAAAAATAAATAAAAATATAATTTCAAAGGACCGCTATCACACACCCTAGTATCAGCCTTGAGCCACTTCTGCCTGAGTGCTCCACCAACTCTCGGACTTTTTCACCAGGTGGATCGGTAGCCTCGTATAGCAAGTATACCGATGCTAGTGCCAGGACCGTTTTGTCCTTGGCTTCTCCTGTCACAACCGTGAGGTCTACATTACTATAAGAATGAGAAATCATAAATTTATACTCAGTTCTCGCCAAGATACAAGTTCGTACCTTCTCTTCTGTGTGGGGTACGAAAAATGTATACTCCGTGACCCTTAATCCAACTACCCTTTTTTTGTTAATCCAGGGCTGTTGAATTAAGGCCACGTCCACATTGTTATCGATGAGGTGGGTTAGTAATTCGGTTGAGGCTGCTTCACAGTGGTGCAGGTTTATCTTTCTTTCAACCTCTTAGGGTCTATAATTTTTACGAAACCTAAATCTGATAGACCCCAACCCGAATACCGCAACCCCTCCCATCGATTCCAGCTTTTTAAGAGACTCCCAGTTCACTGCGAACCTGAAGTCTCTTCCCTGGTTTTCTTTTCAACCCAGTGAAGCTATTAACTTCCACTGGCTTGTAAAGACATTGTTTTGGTTGGCCACTACCCCTAGTATGACCTCCACCGGTTTTATAGGTGGAGGTATCCATACCGTGACTACCGGCCTTAATGGCAACTCAGACGCGAGTATAACGTCCAGACTAGCTTCAGGACAGGAGCTGCCACACTTACCAATTGCGGCCTTTAAAAACTCCAAGGTTTTTTGATTGCCGCAACTGACAGTTTTGGCACCTCTTGCCCAATCAGCCCCATTGAACGAAACTTCGTCCGGCCTTCGTTTAGCACTAAAGATTTCGTAGAGTTGTTTGTTCTCTAGCACCTGCCATCTCTCGACACTGATCCTTCCATCAGGATCCATACGATCAATGACAGTCGCCAGAATACCGTCCTTACTCGATGACTCCTTTAGTTTCTTTGACGTGGACGGTTGGTCCCCTCTGGAGCCAGTCCTCTTATTGATCTCTTTACGGGGATCTTTAAAAGAACTGACCGCAGTCTGACCAGTCTTCTGGCCCGCGGCGGATTTCTGGTAATCACCAGACCTCACGCTCTTAACTTCACCTTTATTGGGGCCCTTAGCAGAGCTCTGTCGGTGATCACCCGATTTCCTTGTAGATGTTGACTGGTTTGTCCTGGTAACCCTTACTTTCGTGACTCCTTTTTGGGAGTGACTATGGGAAATTATCAAGACATTTCCAGTCCTCATCGCGCGACTTGTAGTGGGTATATCGTCCACAGGCCTAGCTCCCTTAACTGTGACCATACTGTCACGATTAAGAGGGCCAGGTGCTAAATTTTAACCCTCCTTTATGATGACATTATATAATTCTTATTTGCAGTTTGTTTTCTTTCCCAATACAATGTATCCTAATAAGATTAGAATAAGAATTAGAATTTGTATTTTCTAATAAAATGCTGACTATATGTCTGCTTGTTTATTTTAACATAAATCTGATAAAGATTTATGATTTCTCATTCTTATAGTAATGTAGACCTCACGGTTGTGACAGGAGAAGCCAAGGACAAAACGGTCCTGGCACTAGCATCGGTATACTTGCTATACGAGGCTACCGATCCACCTGGTGAAAAAGTCCGAGAGTTGGTGGAGTACTCAGGCAGAAGTGGCTCGAGGCTGATACTAGGGTGTGTGATAGCGGTCCTTTGAAATTATATTTTTATTTATTTTTTTTTCGTTTGGGTGTAAACAGAATTACTTTATTTATAAATTTTTGAGAATTATATTATAACTGTGTTTTTTTTTTTTGTGAATAGGCTTTGATTTTGTTTTGTTTTTAATAACTTCAAAATTTGGAAGGATACATTTTCATATATGAATACTTATCAGTTTAAGCAGTTGTACTTTTGAAATTTTAATAATTTAACTTTTACAAATTCTTTTTGATATCTGGAAAGTGTGTTAGTACAAATAATTCAATATTATTGGTAAGAATCTTTTGATTTTATTTTGTAATAAAATTGAGTGACTAAGTTTTTTTGCAACACATTTTAGAAATTTCCATATATTGTTGCAACAGTGAATAGTGGTTTGCTTAGATAGCACCCTCAAGATACACAGGCAAGGGTTAAATATCCTGCAACAACGTTCCAAAAAGCCGATTTATTGTGACAGTTGAACGGAAAAGAAAAAGGAAAAAGAAAAAATAACCTGAATTTGAAAACGAACAAGGGTATACGAATGCCGATCTTCCTATTCAAGCCATTATTCGCGTAATTAGATATACGCTGAATTTTAAATTTACACTTTAATACGGAGTCGTCTTTATTAAATCTACCACTATCCAACTTGGAAATACAATTAATCATTTATCGATGTTCGTTTTTTTTTTATATTCCTAAATCATAAAATTTAACTAATTCTTTTAATCTAATTTCTAATTTCTTTAATTTTAAATCTCATTTTTTTTTAAATTTAATCTATAAATTCCGTTCGATGTTCGTTTTTTTTTTATATTCCTAAATCATAAAATTTAACTAATTCTTTTAATCTAATTTCTAATTTCTTTAATTTTAAATCTCATTTTTTTTTGAATTTAATCAATAAATTCCGTAATTTCAAACTTCATAATTCTAAATTGGATATGGTCACCTAAATTCCATTTAGTTGGAAATTCGGAGGTTTTTATCCACATGGACATCCTTTTACAGACTAAATACAATAGTTACATCAAACACACAAACACATTTATTCAAACTCATTACAACTTATACCACACACTTAAGCTTTGTTTTTTTTGGTTGATCTTACATGAATATAATACGAACGTGCTCTTAAGTCATCTGGCGCTAGCTGACATCGAGGGACAAATTACTGTCAGTTGTTTTTTTTTTATTCTATCAACCAAATTTTTTTTTTTTTAATACCTATCATTTTATGGTATATCAAACGTAATATGAATATTCAGCTCTCGGGATTATCCTAAACTTGTGTTTTTTTTATATATATTCATAAGACGTTTGATTCTTTAACACTTATTCCATTTTCACCCTACATTTTACCAATTCCGGATTGGTTTTCATACAAAAATATAAGGTCTTCTCATTGAATTAAAATTGGATAATTCCGTGATATATTGAGAATCTTATCCGAATCACTAACTTCAAATATTTATTTAATTTACGTAGTTAACTTAACTTTAATAAATATGTATGTTTGAGTTGATATAATGTTTTTAAACATGAAGTTTTAAATTTGTTATTAATTATTACGAAAGGTGAAGAAACAGGTATGGGGCAGTTAGGAGATTTTAATTTTGTTTTTTGTTATTTATTATTTTAACATTTATGTATAAAATGTTAAATTAATAAAATAAAAAAAAAAAAACAATTACCACAAACCAATTATGTAATGTGACACCAAAATAATATTATTATGGGTGTTCACTCAACGTTTTTAACTGATATGTACGTGTGTTTCCATCGATAAGAATGTTTCCCAGCAAACCCGGAGCTTTGATTTCAAATTTATATAAGTTAGGTATAATATGTATTAGAGCTCTTTTCCAGACGACATACCTTTGGAAATGATCTAGTTGGAACTGCTTTATAGCATAGCCTTTGTTTGCAAACAAAAGTTGATAAAGAGGACAAAATATCCAAATTTAAAGTTTGATGTTGTGTTTGCTGTGCTTTTCTTATTTATTCAATAATGTGGTCAAATATGTTTGCTTGGTATTAATAATAATATTGAATAAGATTTTTGGCCAGCCTTAAAGAACTATATTGAAATAATTTAAATATGTACACATATACTAATAAATGTATTTAATTATAATTTTTTTATACTTTAAGGTTTCTACGTGTTGAATTTCACTGCCTACAAAAACAGTTATTGTTGTCAAGCTTAACAAATATCTTACATTAAATGCCGATTGTTTTGCAAGGCATATAAAATTTACATTTCGGTGTACAAAACACAGCAATAAAAAACATAAAAAAGTTGTTACACCCCCAAACGAAATGATATTCGTTAGGGTTGGACGAGAAAATAAAAAGAATAAAAATTCTAAATTTGATTCTACTTTTATTACTAAGAAGGCATTCCTGTTAGGAGACAATTAGATAAGTACAAGCAACCAATGCTAAAAATTTTGCATTTTAAATACCACTATGTACTTTTTGTATTTTAAGTAAACCATGTCACGAATGGATAGCAATTAGGGAAGCAAACGATACATCGATGTTTTATTTTTAAATAAAATTGTAAACATATTATGGTTAATTTAACCAAATTATTGTCATCGACAACCAATACACAACGAAGCACAACAATAATGAAGCTTCTTGATGGAGGACTAATTTCACAATAATATGGTTGTCGGTGTCAATAATATGGTAAAATTAAACATAATATGTTCAAAATTTTCTTTAACAATAGTTTTTTTGGAGGTGACCGTATTTAAACATGTTTTTTCTCGTCGTGTACAAAGTACGTACATATGTATGTATGTACATACCTGCATAATATGCATTGTATAACTACATATGTATACATATGTGGTCCTCATTTTATAAACTAAAGAAATGTTAAAACAATTTTGAAGACTGTGTAATAGGGTTATAACTTTTTGAATTTTTTGCAAATATCAGTTCTCCCAAGGTAAAATCGTGAAGGGCATGGAAAAATATTAAGAATTGTGCATTTTTAGTTTGTTGCTATTGTTAAAAAAGTACATGCGCTAAGTTCCATTAAGTTTTTAATTAGAATGTTTTTATTTTTTTTTTACTGAAATTATATAATATTTATTTTAAAATACTTTGCATTTCATGTAATTTTGTCAAGAAAATTCCTCAAAAGGTTACTTAACTGACTTCTTTGTTGGGTACATATTAAATCTTTCAATAATAATTAAAACATCGATGTATCGTGTTTGTACCGATGTTTTTTAACATCGATATTTATCGATGTTTTTAAATATCGATGTTTTTCGGAACGATGTTGCATCCCTAATAGCAATGAAGTATATTGTATGTACAGAAAAATTTACAATTATTAGGCACCAGCAGCATGTAAATTTTTCTGAACATACAATATACTTCATTGCTATCCAACGGAAAGCTAAGGTAAAATGTAACAAGAAGATATAAGATAGTCTGGTAGTGTATAAAGTCATTTCTAAAAATTTAAGGAATAGAACTATTGCAAAAAGCTTTATAAAATAACTGAAATTTAACTCATAGAATAAATTCGAAAACATAAAAAAAATGTTGAATATAATAAAGTTGCTTATAAAAAGAAATAATTCCCAATATCTATTTGTTAAAATAGTTGAGTTAAATACATTCAATTTATAAAGTATCACAAAGAAAGCTGACGAAGGCCGTAGCGGGCCAGAAAATGCATTACATTCTTCTGGTGTCTAATAATTGTAAATTTTTCTGTACATACAATATACTTCATTGCTATCCAACGGAAAGTTAAGGTAAAATGTAAGATACAATATAATAGTCTGGTAGTGTATAAAGTCATTTCTAAAAATTTAAGGAATAGAGTTATTCAAAAAGCTTTATAAAATACATAACTGAAATTTAACTCATAGAATAAATTCGAAAAAATAAAAAATGTTGAATATAATAAAGTTGCTTATGAAAAAGAAATTATTCCCAATATCTATTTGTTAAAATAGTTGAGTTAAATACATTCAATTTATAAAGTATCACTATCCAGTGTGACACAAAGAATGCTGACGAAGGCCTTAGCGGGCCAGAAAATGCATTACATTCTGCTGGTGTCTAATAATTGTAAATGTTTCTGTACATAAATATACTTCATTGCTATCCAACGGAAAGCTAAGGTAAAATGTAACAAGAAAATACAATATAATAGTCTGGTAGTGTACAAAGTCATTTCTAAAAATTTAAGGAATAGAGCTATTACAAAAAGCTTTATAAAATACATAACTGAAATTTAACTCATACAGCCTGTTTTTGTAAAACACAAGTGTTCTCACTTGAAGTTGTCGTATTAAAACGAAAACGATTTAAAATTGGTTTTTAAAAAACATTTAAAAGCTTTCGTCTATATCTGCTTGACATAAATAGAGCTTTTTTCTATCGTTAAACAACATTATTGCCAATGGGTTTATTTTCGTAACTTTTCATGCTTTTTGCGTATAAAGATTTTGTCTTCATCTTAACCCTGGCTTTTGTTTACAAATATAAATTATAAATTTAAAAAACAAAAACTACTATAAAAAAAATGATAGTATATTGGAAAAAACTAAAAATGTTGAATTAAAATGTTTACAAAAATTGCAATAAATAAATGCAATATATGAAGACGATTTTTTGCTACACATCAACATATAGAAATGGGGAAGGTATTTGCGTGATAGAAATAATTTTTTAAAACATACGGAAGAACTTACATATACAGATACATATATACTTATGTACATACTTGTTTCTAGAATTTTGTGAACCTGAAAATACATATTTATGTAATTAGTAGCATTTAATCCGCTACTTTATTAACGTCTCATTTTCTTTCGTAAGAATATTTGTATGCCAAAGTTTATTTTTCTAGGTTTTAACTTGCTTAAATGCTGGCATTTAATTCGCTACTTTGTCCGGTCCTTTTTATGATCATGTTTGTGTGCCAAAGGTTATAGTTATGCTACTAACATTTTTTTATCTAATTAGATGATAATCACTCAGGACCTTGATGCTTAATTTTGAGTCTCTTCAATATTATAACAAATTCAAAAAGTACCATACGCAGAACACAAAACTAAATGAAAGACATTTAATTTCTCCTATTTATCCTTTTTGATACTTTTTTCTCCCCATGGAACTACTAACAATTTCAGTATTGTAGTGGGAATGGAGAAAATTGTTTTTTTTTAAAAAAATTTCCAAAAAGTACCCATTTGACTTTGCATTTTTTAGATAAGTTTCGAATGTGATAAAACTTTTATTTCTATGTTTATTGGCTTAAAAGATAGGTGGGATGACAAAAAAAGTACCAAAATAGTCCCTGAAAGAGGAGAATTTCAAAAAAGTACCAGACACTCGTCCTTTTATTTTTTAAAGACAACGATAAGTATTACATTTCACTGAATCTCTCTAAGTTTTGGAAATATAAGGTAACCGAATTTTACCCTTTTTACCCCCTAAACATTCGACTTTCCAAAAATACCATTTTAGTGAATATATTTGGGAAGAGTCCAGCCACCGGTACACATTTCAAGTTTTTAACTTCAGGCGTTTAGGCTGTGCGATCATGAATCAGTTAGTCAATTATGTTACAATTATATATACATATATATATATATATAGATACACATACCTTTAATAATATTGTAAATAATTTACGGTTCTTTCAGTAAAATATTCTTTTTATTTTTTTAATTATTTTTTTAAACGAATGCCTTTTACTTATCGTCTTATTTTGGCATTTGTGTTTATTTATTACGAAGATGTTCATTTTATAAGAACCAAACGTATCTGGAAAAAATGAAAGCTTTTTCAGTCACTCACCTAAAATGTGTTTTAATTTTATGAAAACCTAAAACAGTTTTCGTTCGTTTTTTTTACGAACGAACAAATATTTTCATTTTCTAAAAACAGGCTGATAGAATAAATTCGAAAAAATAAAAAATGTTGAATATAATAAAGTTGCTTATGAAAAAGAAATAATTCCTTTTCCTATATCTATTTGTTCAAATAGTTGAGTTAAATACATTCAATTTATAAAGTATCACTATCCAGTGTGACACAAAGAATGCTGACGAAGACCGTAGCGGGCCAGAAAATGCATTACATTCTGCTGGTGTCTAATAATTGTAAATTTTTCTGTACATAAATATACTTCATTGCTATCCAACGGAAAGCTAAGGTAAAATGTAACAAAAAAATACAATATAATAGTCTGGTAGTGTATAAAGTCATTTCTAAAAATTTAAGGAATAGAGCTATTACAAAAAGCTTTATAAAATACATAACTAAAATTTAACTCATAGAATAAATTCGAAAAAATAAAAAATGTTGCATTTAAAATTTGAACAATGGATTCGAGTCAGTATGAAATTGAATTTGTCGATGAAAATTCTATGGAGAATTAATGCGTTAATCGACGCATCTATAGAGAATATCCTATCAAATAAAAACCCAGGAATTTAATTAAATCCCCAACTACCAGCTGGCGTTCTACGATTTTTTGTGGGAAATTGAGGATTTTCTGGATGATGAAAGGGGAGATACAATAATTTTGAAGGAAAGTGATAGGTTTTATTTGGACGAAGAAGGAGATCGCTGTATTAGGAAAGTAGATTTAAGTTTTTAGATGTTTTAGGTGACATATCGTCAACATTTTATTACAAAATACAAATTACATTTCTAATCTTATTAGGACACATTGTATTGGGAAAGAAAAAAAACTGCAAATAAGAATAATATAATGTCCTCATAAAAGGGAATACAATATTTTTTTATACAAAAAAAAAAAACAAAATCTAAATATTTTGACTGTTGTGTTAATTATAAAAACTGTTTTTAAAAATCCACAAACTTTTTTTCAAAACGAAAAACTAAAAAAATTAAAATGGTTCGGAAATTGGGTACCATTACCGGTACCGGAAATGGCCAAGATCCCCACTACCTATCTACTATAGAATGAATACCTTATGAGTTAATATATGTACAGTACTTTTCGTTTAAAGTTACATTAGCGATATAGTCCATTTTATCTTTATTTTTTGACACAATAAGTAAATTTAATAGAAAGTATTTCCGCTATAGTCCGTTTAGCAACATAAGCACATTTGACATATATTCCATCTATCTGCGGATAGAAAGGAAAAATTAAAGCAAATTATTATCGTTATGGTCACAAAAGCAAAATGTACCAAGGTCCTTTTAGCTTTCGAAGCTACAAACCATATAAAGGACCTAATACTTAAACTGTTTAATTTTTGTCAACGGCTCTCTACTCTAAAAAAATAGTTTTTAGGGATGAAATATTTTAATTTTTTTATACAGAACAATGAGCCTTCTGTCGTGTATTAAATATGAATTTTTTATTTTCTGTACTTACATAAATTGATTATATTCGAACTCTCTGTTATACCTAATATAACAGGGGCATACATGTGGATTAGGCTTAAAGTCACATTGGCTATAAAGTCCACGATTTGGCTGCAACTAAAGGATGTGACGATATGCGAAAAGTACTGTATATACTGTTGAGTCGCACTATTTTAACGCGATTTGAACACCAAGGTTTCCTTTGGAGTTCAGAATTTGTTTTAAGTAATTACGAGTTAGCCCAGGTAGAAACACCTTGTGCTAGTTTGTTTTAAAAATGAGCCTGGGTAGAAGCACCGAGACTAGTCAAGCAATTATCAGAGTTAATCTTTGTTTGCCTAAAGTTCTTTATTTTTCATTGTCTTTTATACAATTTAATTTCTTAAGTCTAAATTGAAAATAACAATAATAATAACAATAATACTTAAATATGTGATTGCGATTATAATAAATGCTTTATTTGCATTTATTGTAATATTACACCTTTTTTCAGGTTGATTGACTGAATTTAGTAAACATTTCTAAAGGTAAATGACTTACAGTAAACATTTTTAAGGTAAATGACTTAATTCTGTCATGTAAGCATTTCTGTGTTTTTAGTAAGTTAAGCTAAAGAAGTAGGTCATGGTTTTTTTTTTTATAACTTTGTTTTTCTTTTGAAATTTTAGATTTTATGTTAACATGTGTAAATATTTTCCGCCGCGTTGAGCGAATAGCGAAAATGTAAATTAACAAAATAATTAAAATTAATAGTAATGGATATGTAAGTAAGCTATTTTTAGACTTCAGAGTTACGCTGGCGTGGCGTAGGCTGTGGTGGTGTTAGAGCCAAGTTGATTGATGCTCTTTTGTAGCATTTAAGTCGCCATCCTATTAGGATCACGGTTATTAGAACTGACACAAGTAGCGCCAAAAGGCCGATGTAAGGATGATGAAGAACAGGGTACTTTAAATCCCTTGGAAGATTTTTAATCTCTGCTAGTTGCTTTTGGATGTTCGTGAGTTCATCCAATTTGGTGTCCAGATTGATGTTTGGTGCTTGACCTCGGACGGTTTACTAATTTCCGTAATATTGCCAACCACGGCATATGAATTATGAAAAGTAGTGACACTAGTTTCGTTGCCATGGATAGTCAGTATATTTCCTTTTATAATGCAGGTTGGGTTCATGGACAAGAGACCAGAATTTTTGATATGGAGGTGTATGATTTCAGAGTCGCAGACTGCAGTTAGTTCTAGTGGATATGTTGTTGAATAAAGCCAATGGTTGATGGTGTTCAGTGCGACAAAAGAGACCTTAGTCGGTATGTGGCCGAAACTGCATTGTGGTGATGTTTTGTTGTTGAAAAGAGCAATTTCACAGGAAACGCTGCTTGAATTTCGAGTGACGCTGACTTGTAACATAGAGCATAGGTATATATCGCTTCTAACTAAGATGCATTTATTGAATTGAAGTGCATTTAGTGTCAATTATTCATCGCGGTGATTGTTTGCAGCCAGATATTCACAGTTTGTTGTTATAGCAATAGTGTTGTTGTTTAGCTTGGTGGGTATAGGGATGACATTGAAGAGTTCAAAATTTTCTTGATTCACTAATGGCAGTTCAATAATGAACATAACACTTCCCTGGGCTACTGTGCCTTTGATAGTCATTATTTCGCATAATTCCAACAAATCAGTATCTTCAGCTGGTAATGCGCGACCCTTGGGAAAATGTCCTTTAATTTTAGAAATTTCTGATTTTAACTGCTTTGGTGTGAGGATAAGTGGGCTTATATTACCGTGGTTCGTATGTGTGAGGGCAGCGACCAGCTTTGTTTCAATTCTTTGTAAATCTGACGCATTATCGGCAACAGGAGGAGTGAAATAAAAATTGTGCTGAAGACTCCCAGTGAAGCATATTGTACTGTCTTTCGTTTTGGCTGTATATCATCACTTTCTGATGAGTGTTGCCTCTTTTGCGAGATTGGAGTTTCATATTCGGGATATTCTATGTATTTGTGAATTGGCCTCTTGAAGGTTCCCATTGCTGTTTTTACGTCGCAAACTCTAATAAGTCCATCCTCTCCCTTGTAGATTCGGTTCATTCTGTCCAATGGCCATTGTAATACTGGAGTGTTATCTTCTTTGATGATAACGAACATGCCTTCAATGACGTTCGGAGAAGATGATTTCCATTTCCCCCTTTGCTGTAGCTAATGTAAATATTTTTGTGTCTATTCCTCCCAGAATTTGTGTTTTATTTCTGAGGTAATTTTCCACCTTGCATCTAAGGATAATTTTGGTGCTTGAGCATTAGCATCTACGGCTGATGTTAAAGGTTCGCCGACAAGAAAATGACCCGGTGAGAGAGCTTGGAGATCATCACCATTTGATGAAAGTGGAGTCAACGGTCGAGAATTTAAAATGGCTTCTATTTCAACCACTATAGTTTATAATTCCTCATAGGTAAGTGACGCCGCAGAGACGCTTCTCAGTAAGAGATGTTTGGCAGATTTGACTGCCGCTTCCCAAAGTCCACCGAAATGCGGGGCTCTAGGTGGAATGAATTTAAAGTTTATGGATTGATCGCTGCATATCCGTGTAATTCTTTCTTGTGCTGATTGTGAATATATTGATTCCTTCAATTCATTCAATTTATTGCTCGCTCTTACGAAATTAGTTGCATTGTCGCAGTACAGGGTTTGACAATGACCCCTTCTACTTATAAAACGCCGTAATGCTCCTATGAAGTCTTCTGTCGATAGGTTGGACACGACCTCCATATGAATGGCCTTAGTGGCGAAACAACAGAAGACTGCGATATAGGCCTTATCTGGTCTTTTCCCTCTAAGTTTGTGGTGGATCTAGATAGGCCCAAAAAAGTCCACTCCGGTTGTTATGAACGGGCGCGCGGGTGTCACTCTGGCCGCTGGCAGATTTCCCATCAGTTGTTTGAACAATACTGGTCTTGCTTTAGTGCATCGTATACATTTGTGGACTGTGCTGCGTGCCAAAGTCTTTCCATTCGTGATCCAGAATTGTGCTCTAGACGCGGCCAATAATGCCTGTGGGCCGCAGTGTCGATTTTCTACGTGTAGCATGTGCATCAATAATTTTGGTGTGAAGTGATTGTGAGATAAAATTGCGGGGTGTTTTGCATTAAAGGTCAACATTGATTGTTCTAGTCGGCCACCGACTCGGATTATCTGATGTTCATCTAAAAATGGATTTAGTGATGCCAACGAACTAGATTTGAGAACAGGTGTTTTACGTAACAAGTTTTTCAATTCTTTCTTGAATTCCGTTGCCTGAGCGAATTTGATAATGACGTGTAGAGCTTCTTCCATTTCATGAGCATCGAGCGCCTCGTTAGTTGACCGAAAGTTACTGGTGGTTTTTGAATGTTTAATGAACCGTATTATATACCCGATTGTGCTGAAGGGTTTTAAAGAACAACGCTGATGCGTTGTTGCTATTGCTAAAATTTGTTTCGTCAGTTTCCGTTCTTCATCGCAAGGTATGTCACTGAATTGACTGTGTTTGACCATTCATCTTTGGATCCTGAGAGAAATAATGGACCATAAAACCACATTTAATGTTGTGATAAAGTTTCTGGTGATAGTCCTCGGGAAATTGCGTCAGCTGGATTTTGTTTGGAGCTGACGTGTGTCCATTGACTTGGACTGCTGGACATTTGAATTTTCGCTACCCTGTTGGCCAAGAAGGTGTGAAAAGATGCTGCTTGTGAACTTATCCAAGAGAGGACAATTTTTGAATCTGACCAGAAGAAGTTTGCTGCATTTTGTAGACATAAATCCTTTTTCACTCTATTTGTTAGTTCCACACCTAGTACTGCGGCACAAAGTTCTAGTCTTGGTAGATTTTGTTTTGTGGCGCAACTCGTGCCTTGGAGCAAATCAATCTAACTACTACAGTTTTATCTTTGTATGTTGAGCGCATGTAGATTGCCGTTCCATAGGCTCGTTCAGAGGCATCAACAAACGTGTGAATTTGTACTGCTATCGCCCCTTCATGTTTCAGCACGAATCGGTCTATCTTAATGTTGTTTAGTGCTTCTATATTTTTTCGGAACTTATTCCATTCGTCTTGAAGACTTTTGGGTAATTCATCGTCCCACGAAATTGTTAATTGCCATAACTCTTGTAAAAATATTTTTGCTTTCACAATGACCGGTCCAAAAAGTCCTAATGGATCAAATATCTTTACCAGTTCTGAGCTGACTATTCTTTTCGTCACGCTCGTGCTTGTTGGGGTTTGTGCTCGTCCACATAACTGATCCGACCTTGGCAGCCATATCAGTCCGAGTGTTTTAATTGAACAATTGGAGCTTTCGTCGAAGTCTAGATTGAGCTCCTTATCTTCAGGAGCAATGCCGCTTAGTAGTTGAGGATGATTTGAACACCATTTCCTAAGCTTAAAACCAGCTTATCCCAATAATAAGTTTAGTTGACGTTGTGATTCTAATACAGTATGGATCGAATCGGACCCACTAAGGTAGTCGTCTACATAAAAGTCATCGCGTAGTATTTTTGCTGCTAAAGGGTATCTTGTGGTATTTTATGACGCTTAGTGTTGAAGACACTTTGTTGCTAAATATGGTGCTGACGAGGTGCCATAGGTTACCGTTTTTAGGCGATAGTATTTGATATCTTGATGTTTGTTGTATCTCCAAATGATCAGCTGGAACATCTGATCAGCATCGGCTACCTGTATTTGCCGATACATTTTCGCGATATCCGCCGAAAATACAAATCTATGCATACGAAAACGTAGTAAAATTGAAAATAGTTCGCTCTGTACGGTTGGTCCGGCATGTAGTATGTCGTTGAGGAAGGTGCTGCTAGATGATTTGGCCGATGCATCGAAAACTACTCGTAGTAGAGCTTTCGGGCTTCAAGACACAGTGGTGAGGCATAACGTAATGAGAATCCGGAATATCCTCTTCCTAAATTTCCTCCATGTGTCCCAAGGATTCATATTCCTGCATAAATTTGTTGTACTCTGTTCTAAGTGGAGCATTGCTGTTCAGCCGCCTTTCAAGTGATAAAAACCGATTGAAAGCCATTGATTTTGATGTTCCGAGCATGATTGGGTTCTCGGAAAATGGAAGACGAACAATGAATCTGCCTTCTGTATTTCATCTTACATTCTGAATCAAGTGCTCTTCACATCGTTTCTCAGCTAGAGACAATGTTCGTTCAGTGTCAATTGTGTCTTCAAGCTTCCAGAACTTCTCAATTAGTTGATTTGTTGTTTGCTCTTCTGGGCTGAATACTGCACAGGTAACTACGTTGTTGCTGTCTTCTTGTAATCTGCCTGTTACAACCCAACCTAGCACTGTGTTTTGTAGGATTGGTAGTTCGTCATTGATTCTTATTTGTTCTGGGCGCATCCATTGATGGTAAAACTCTGCTCCAATTAGCATGTTAATTTTGTCCGTACGATTGAACCAAGGATCTGCCAATTTAATATTTTCCGGAATATTCTATTTTGATGTATCGAATGATTTTGTGGGCTGTGGTGACACTATATTTGGAAGCACAAATGCTTCTACCCTTGTAGTATAGTTGCTTGAACATGCTTGAAGCTCGAGGTTTACTCGTTGGGATACGTTATGGATCTTGCGTCCTATCCCTTCCACGCACAGATCTGAATTTGATGACTTCAGTGATAGTTTATTTAGTAATCTGTTTGTTACTAAATTAACTTGTGATCCGGAGTCCAATAGGGCTCGGACTGTACATGTGCGACCATTGGTTCCAAACACCTTTACCCTTGCTGTGGCTAAGACTGTGTAGCTGTTACCCGTATCTTTCTTGTTTGCAGAAGCTACGGTTGGGGCATTTTTAATTTCGTTTGGAGAGGACTTTACGTTGGTCTTTTGAGGGTTTCCCCCCGAGGATGATGACCGTTTTCCTTTTGACGTTTCCAAATGCAATAACGTATTGTGTTTCTTTGTGCATTTTAGAATGGAGCGTGATGTGCATGTCTTGGCGACGTGATTTGATCTGAAAACTTATCCAACGTATAACCGTCCATTTGCTCTTCGGATGTTAACTGCCATAAAGTATCGTTGTTTGACGAGAAATCATGCATATATTTGTCAATGAGCGTTAGTTTGCTCTGACAATACGCCTCCTCTCGATTTCCCTCAGACTGTACCTCGTCAATTATTCGCCTTAGCGCTCTCATTAAAGCCCGTTGATTTCGAAGAACTTTACTTGTGAGTGTCAAGTTCTGGTTCTCCCTGCTTACCGCCATTTGCACCTTCTCTTTCTATGGATTGTCTTATTGATGATTTAACTATTGGTTGCGACAGTTTTCTTACTTCGGACTCAAACAATTCTTTGTATTTGAGTATGTCATCCGAAATGCGTAAGTATTGCTCAGTAAAATACTGGTGATGCAAAGGTGGATTTGATAGACACCTTATTTTGTTGTCAATGTTCTCGAATTCTAGCCATTGCGTGTCAAGTCGTTTTAGACGCTCCAAATAGTACTCTTTTGTTTTTCTTGTGACCGGGTCCTTTTTAACGTTACGGATTATTGTGTTTATTTTTTCCGCCGTCTCCTGTTGGATAGCTACCAGTTCTTCAAAGGATTACATGGTCTTAATTGCTGAATGCGATGCTGATATGTTGTTGGTGGGAACGCTATTGATTATAGCTGATCTGTGGATCTTAAACTGTGGTTATGAACGCTCTTGAGTATTGTGTTTTTAGATGTAGCCCTGTTGTATCCTCAGGACTGAATGTTTCAGGACCGCCGGATTCTGATAATATCCTGTCTCTTGTAACAGGCCCGTCGATTTCGGATGAGATCCTGTCTCTTGTAACAGGACCTTGGGATTGCTGAATGAGATCCTGTCTCTTGTAACAGGAACTTCGGGTTGATGATGAGATCCTGTCTCTTATAACAGGATCTTTGGAGTTGATGAGATCATATCTCTTGTAATAGGCATTTGGATTGATGATGAGGTCCTGTCTCTTGTCACAGGACCGTTGGAGTTGATGAGATCCTATCTCTTGTAATAGGACCTTTGGGTTGCGTGATGAGGTCCTGTCTCTTGTAACAGGACCGTCGGGGTCACCAAATGTTGTGTCGCAGTATTTTAACGCGATTTGAACACCAAAGGTTTCCTTTGGAGTTCAGAATTTGTTTTAAGTAATTACGAGTTAGCCCAGGTAGAAACACCTTGTGCTAGTTTGTATTAAAAATGAGCCTGGGTAGAAGCACCGAGACTAGTCAAGCAATTATCAGAGTTAATCTTTGTTTGCCTAAAGTTCTTTATTTTTCATTGTCTTTTATACAATTTAATTTCTTAAGTCTAAATTAAAAATAACAATAATAATAACAATAATATTTTAATATATGATTGCGATTATAATAAATGCTTTATTTGCATTTAATGTAATATTACACCTTTTTTCAGGTTGATTGACTGAATTTAGTAAACATTTCTAAAGGTAAATGACTTACAGTAAACATTTTTAAGGTAAATGACTAAATTCTGTCATGTTAGCATTTCTGTGTTTTTAATAAGTTAAGCTAAATAAGTAGGTCATGGTTTTTTTTATAACTTTGTTTTTCTTTTGAAATTATAGATTTTATGTTAACATGTGTTAACATATACTTATTAATAAATATAAATACCATCGAACTTCCCTATAATGAATCTGTATGGGATATGAAAATTTCTTGAATATACATATATTTCCCACTTTTATCTACAATAATCTAGTATTTCCTTCCTCCTTCCAAGGGGGCCTTAATCAATATCCTGAAAAATACATTTATTCTACATTTTTGGAAAAACTGCCTTTTTTAATTTTTTATAAAGTGCTGGAATATAAAATGTTTAGCTAAATTTTGTTTATTTTGTGTTTATCTCTCTTCAGCTTAATTAAATACTGATATTTTTTAGGAGAAAAACTACCTTCTTCAGCATTGTTGTTTATTGAATACGGGGGCTGCTATCAATACTCCTTTTAATTGGGCTATTTTTTCCTTCATCTTATTTTAAATTTTCAGAAATAATTAACTAATTGAAGTTGACTTGTACATAGCGTTGTAAATATGGGCTACAGAACTTTTTTCGATATAATTCCTTATATGGAGACAAATATGCAAGTATGTATATGGGTCAAATTTTTATTTACAAAATTTGTTTATAGTAAAGAAAAATTCGATTGAGAAAATTCATTATAATTCAATCAAAGTTCACGTAAATTAGAATAAAAAATTGGCTTTTTAAAATCTATTTATAGATAAATTTAATGAAGTTAATTTTTTAGTTTAATCCACTTCTAATTAGAAATTAAAATCAACAAAAAATGGTTTTTCCTTACGTTCTCAAATGCGATGCCACAGAAAAGCATACTCGTTTTACAATGTCAACGCAAACCTAATGATGCTACATATTAATTATATAATTATCATTATGATAGGTGCATTCTACCACATTTAATTTTATTGTTTAAACGCAGTATTCCATTTAAAACCATGTACTTTATCTAAATATTCTATTATACCTGTCATTTTACAAAATATTTAATTATTTAATTTTTTAAATGTTTGTTTTACTTAATGGTATCGTACTTTCGTTGATGATGGGTCGTTTTGTTTCAGAGAATTACAAAAAAAAAATAACGTAACACACATAACTAAATAAATAACAATAAAAATAATTTTTTTCCCTCAACAAGAAATCGGTTATCACATATTTATCCTAAATATGTATATAAAATTGCTTTTATATCTCAATTAATTTCCATTTAACAACGTTTTTTGCTTCTCATGTGAACTGTGATGTTATATTATTCTGCATTTAAGAAGACGATATGTGCAGTTCTTTTAATTTTTTTAAAATAATATTTGTCTTCAAAAAAAAAACAACACATACAGTTTGGATCACCAGCCAAGAAATAATTTTACAAAAACAAAACACACACAGGCTAATCGTGCTGTTCAGCGGGAAAAATTGCAAGCGATTCACTTTTTAGGCCTGTAAAAAGGTTTACTATTGAAATTTTAGTAAACTTTTAGTTATTCCACTCTGCCTTCTTTGAAAAGGTTTTTAGAAGGTTTTTATTAAATATTTTACAAATTCAAATTTTCTATTCTAAGATAAGGCCTGTCGAAATCGTTTTATTTCTAGTTATGTTGGAACGTGTAGCAAGTTAAGTTATTAATTAACTCACTTCGCATTATTAGCAACAACAATTAAACTGGGATAAAGCTTCACTCTTATCTCTTCCAGATGCATCTAAAGTATATGTAAGAGGGCCAGGCGTTGGTCTCCAATGACACTTTTTTAATTTGTAATAAAGTTGGAATGCGGCTGGGAGATCTTATATCTGCAACAAGGTCTTCTATAAGGCCTCTTTACTACTTCATTTTCCCGCTGGAAATGGTTGGGAAAACCGCGTTTCTTTTCCTTATGAAGATTTTTAACGTGAATTATTTAAAATTTTTCATATCTGAAAAATTCACATGTAAAACGCAACGCAGCTCCAAAGAATTACATTTAAAGCAAAAACAATGTCATAAATATTAATTCATTCATTTATTAATGATGTGCTAATAATCATAATCTTTATTTATGATTAAAAACACTGAAATTTATTGTTGTGGGAAAGCTAGTTTCTATGCGCATTTCGCTGGTTGCTTAGGCCAGCTCGTCAGGAAACTTTTTCCAACTACTTTAGAAAAGCTAAAAATATTATACAAGTAAGACCATTAAGTGAATAAGAATTTTAAACACTCAGGTCTTACTTCTAACAATATCAAAACTTCAACACAGCCACAACAATAAACAGTGAATTTTTCTTTCTTACATTCCCCTACAATTGACTGGTTTTTTCCAACACGAATTGTAGTTGTAAGAGGATAGAAAGAAAAAAACAAACTTAAAAAAAAAACAAATTGCTTAATAAAGCAGCTTGCCATTTCAGTTTTTTATTTGCCGCGCACATGCAAATTTATTATCAAAAATTTTTTTTGGGAATGAAATATTTATTCGTTCGCCTAGCGCCCCTTGCATGACTTCGCTAATTGTCGGCAGAAACGTGCCCGATACCAATATCACTACATCATCCGCGTAGGCCACAACTTTCTGACCCATTATGTCAAAAAGTCCCAGAACGACATTGACAGCTAAGAGCCATAATAGGGGAGAGAAAACTCCCCACTGTAAGGTCCCCCTAGTCACCCATTTCTTTAAGCGTTTGTTTCCCCAGTCCGAATGACCAGGAACAGTGGAACGCCTAGATCTACCAGTGCCTGCCTAATAGCCTCTATCTTCAAATTGTTAAAGGTGCCCTCTATATCCAGGAATGCCGCCAAGGTTTCCTTGCTTCGCAATCCCGGCTCTACATAACCCACCACATCATGAAGCGCACTCTCAACAGATCTACCCTTAAGATAGGCGTGTTGTGCGCCGCTGATGTTGCCGGCGTCAACCTTCGTCCTCAGATGTAGATCAATCAGTCTTTCCAACGTCTTCAAAAGGAAAGACGATAAGCTGATTGGTCTGAAATCCTTGGGTTTAGAGTGACCGGTTTTTCACGCCTTGGGTCTGAAAACCACCCTGACCTCCCTCCACCCTTTAGGAATGTGCCCGTTCAGCACACAGACCCTAATTAGTTCCACCAACAGCAGGAGTGATGATCTCCCGATATTCTGTAACATCGCCGGAAAGATACCATCTGGTCCTGCTGATTTGTAAGACCCAAAGGTATTAACCGCCCATGTTTCTTTATCCAAGGTGATCATGTCCCCCACCGTCTCTCTCTCCTCACCGCCCGAGTCTGACGCAGAGAAGGGTCACCACATTTAATCTCTTCCCCCACCCCAGGATCCACACATCCCGGAAAAAGAGTCTCCATTAGCATACAAAAAGATTCAAAGCTAGATTCCGCCCATGAGTTGTCTGGTCTCTGAAAAAATCCCGGGACTAAAGGGTCCTTGGATAGAATTCTTCTGAACCTGGACATCTCATTTACAGATTCCACTGACTCGCTAAACTTTATCCACGAGTCCCTTTTCGCTCTCCTAATATCCCTCTTGTATCTTTTGTAACTCAATCTGAAGTTACTCCAATCCTCTTCCCTATGCGTATATTTCGCTCTATTGAACAACCTTCTGACAGTGGACCTTTGAGTCCTCAACTCGTCTGTCCACCATCTTCAATCAAAGCCTCTTCAAAGCCTATTCACAAAAAATACACAGTTATAATATAATTCTCAAAAATTTATAAATTAAGTAATTCTGTTTACACCCAAACGAAAAAAAAAATAAATAAAAATATAATTTCAAAGGACCGCTATCACACACCCTAGTATCAGCCTCGAGCCACTTCTGCCTGAGTACTCCACCAACTCTCGGACTTTTTACCAGGTGGATCGGTAGCCTCGTATAGCAAGTATACCGATGCTAGTGCCAGGACCTTTGTCCTTGGCTTCTCCTGTCACAACCGTGAGGTCTACATTACTATAAGAATGAGAAATCATAAACTTATGCTCAGTTCTCGCCAAGATACAAGTTCGTACCTTCTCTTCTGTGTGGGGTACGAAAAATGTATACTCCGTGACCCTTAATCCAACTACCCTTTTTTTGTTAATCCAGGGCTGTTGAATTAAGGCCACGTCCACATTGTTATCGATGAGGTGGGTTACTAATTCGGTTGAGGCTGCTTCACAGTGGTGCAGGTTTATCTTTCTTTCAACCTCTTAGGGTCTATGATTTTGAGGAAACCTAAATCTGATAGACCCCAACCCGAATACCGCAACCCCTCCCATCGATTCCAGCTTTTTAAGAGACTCCCAGTCCACTGCGAACCTGAAGTCTCTTCCCTGGTTCTCTTTTCAACCCAGTGAAGCTATTAACTTCCACTGGCTTGTAAAGACATTGTTTTGGTTGGCCACTACCCCCAGTATGACCCCCACCGGTTTTATAGGTGGAGGTATCCATACCGTGACTACCGGCCTTAATGGCAACTCAGACGCGAGTATAACGTCCAGACTAGCTTCAGGACAGGAGCTGCCACACTTACCAATTGCGGCCTTTAAAAACTCCAAGCTTTTTGATTGCCGCAACTGACAGTTTTGGCACCTCTTGCACAATCAGCCCCATTGAACGAAACTTCGTCCGGCCTTCGTTTAGCACTAAAGATTTCGTCGAGTTGTTTGTTCTCTAGCACCTACCATCTCTCGACACTGATCCTTCCATCAGGATCCATACGATCAATGACAGCCGCCAGAATACCGTCCTTACTCGATGACTCCTTTAGTTTCTTTGACGTGGACGGTTGGTCCCCTCTGGAGCCAGTCCTCTTATTGATCTCTTTACGGGGATCTTTAAAAGAACTGACCGCAGTCTGACCAGTCTTCTGGCCCGCGGCGGATTTCTGGTAATCACCAGACCTCACGCTCTTAACTTCACCTTTATTGGGGCCCTTAGCAGAGCTCTGTCGGTGATCACCCGATTTCCTTGTAGATGTTGACTGGTTTGTCCTGGTAACCCTTACTTTCGTGACTCCTTTTTGGGAGTGACTATGGGAAATTATCAAGACATTTCCAGTCCTCATCGCGCGACTTGTAGTGGGTATATCGTCCACAGGCCTAGCTCCCTTAACTGTGACCATACTGTCACGATTAAGAAGGCCAGGTGCTGAACTTTTACCCTCCTTTTGGTTATCCGCTGTTTTATTAGAGGATTCATCAGTAGGGGGTACTGGGGATTTGGTGAAGCCCTACGATAGCACCGACAGAACCGTGGATTCTTTCGAATCTAGCAAGGTTCTTTCGGTGCTTCCTCAGCAGATGCCTATCCCGCCCATCGTGCGTGAGAAGTCTTTCTTGCTGTCTTTTTAAGAAAGGCTAAGTAGGCTCTCACACCATTCTTGGCTTTTACGTAGCTCGTTCGACTACCTGATGTGACCTGTTCTGTCGAATCTTCCCGAACAACGAGTTTTAATACACTCGCCAATCCGCTCTGCATCCCGAGTGTGACTCCGGAAGCCGATGGCCCATTCTATGGTCCTTATCATGAGCCGAAATCAGTGTTATTTCGTGCTCATCAGAGCCCAGAGTTAGGTCACCGAGTCTTTCCGATGCCCCTGTACGAGACAGAGAGTCGATTGGGGAGTCTACCATGTCCGTTTCTATCATAAATGTCAGTTCTGCCATTGACTGACTCCCTTGCAGCAGAATATCTCTGTGAATACCCAGCAAATCGGAGTCCAAATCTGGCACCGAACCTGCTGAGCTGTCAGTGATATTCCCTGCACCAACTCCTTCACGTTGTTTTTTAAAATTGTCCAGTTTTTGTTCCCTCGAGTGCGCACGTATACCATCTTGCGCAGAGACGGCTTGCGCGGATTAGGCTAGAGTTACATCTGACCCTCGCCATCGGCGTCAGAGGGAAGCTGTTCGCGACCAGTTTCTTTAACCACTAACTAGCCATTCAGGTCCTCGGCACTGCTGTCAACCACCTTGACCTTAAAAGTGGGGGATGTGGGAAAACAAAGGGGAGTAGATAGGATTATAGGTAATATGGGTGGGATAGGGGATGGATGGATAACTCTTGGTCATGCTTGCCTTAAAGCTTATGCCTCCAAACTTGCTCCGGTTAGACTACACCGATTCAAGTTCTAAGACATACACTGCCGCCGGCATTTAAGCCAACACATCGCGGCAAGATAGTTATCCAGGTGGTGGCTATTAAACAAGTGATAATTATTCGGACTCAAAAACACACGCGAATTTAGGGATAAATTACGGGGAGTAAATTTAAAGCACGAACAAAATCTCACTGTGTTCTTTTGCCGGCGGCCAATTGATTCGCGCACTTGTTGGCTATTTTTATCACAAAAAACGTTACTTTTTATATTGTCACTTATTATTTTGCACTTCTTGTAAATAAATCACATAACTAACCTTGTGTTTATAGTTTGAAAAATGGGGATTGTAATTAAAAAATTAATTTGACAATCGCAAAAGAGAAAAACACTGCGGATTCTGAAAATGAAATATTTTGTTCGTCCCAACTTAATTTGAGAGGTACACAATTGAGCAGCGCGTTAAGATTGTTGAAGCCTTTACAAAAATTAGCGTTCTAATTAAAATGCATTTCGTGATATTTTTGGTCAGCATAATCGTCCTCAGTGGATTCCTTAACAAGCAGATTTGTCGCATTTGGGCAAATGAGAATCCTCGAGTGATTGTTGAAAAGCCGATGCATCCACAAAGAGTGACTGTTTGGTGCGGTTTATGGGCTTGCGGCGTCACCGGGCCGTATTTCTTTGAAAATTAGGTCGGCTAAGCAGTTACCGTGAATGGTGTTCGCTATCGCGAGATGAAAACGGAATTCTTGTGGCCAGAAATTGAGGATATGGACCCGAACGATATATGGTTCCAATAGGATGTTGCCACTTGCCACACAGCCAACGACACATTGGTTCTTTTGCGCAAGAAATTCAATGGCAGTGTTATCACACGTCATGGCGATGTTAATTGGCCGCCGCGATCATCTGACTTTACACCGTTGGACTTCTATCTTTGAGGATATTTAAGAAAAAAAGTGTACGTTAATACGCAAATAACAATTCTAGAGCTAACGGATGAGATAATTCGGCACATTAATGATTTAATGTCAATTATGACTCAGAGTCATTGAAAATATGGGCCACCGGATAAAGGTATGCCACCGAAACTGTGGGAAGCATTTGACCGATATTTTTTTTCACACATAATTGTCATAGAAGGATCATAGAAGGATCTAATAAAAAATAATTAGATAATTCTCTAAAAACTTTTGTGCGTTTTGGTTGAACCACCTTTTATAATAAATATTTAATCAGTTTGTTTCATAAACAAAAAACAAGTAAGAAATTATAGTCGGTCAAGCCAGACCAAATGGTACCTGCCTAAACCAAATTATGTTATGAGGATAAGATTCATGTAAAAGTTATTTGTGCCAAATATTATTTAGATATCTTCATCTACATGAGATTTTAGGGTGGGGGTTAATATGGGACCTATGGCTAATTTTGGACCTACCAGGACAATAGTAGATTTCGTGAAAGTTATTCAGGTATGTTATGAAAATCGATCGATTTCAAAACGAACGATATTAAGAGGTGTGATGAATTTGGAGCGATTTTAAAATCCATTTCTGAATTATAGTCTTCAGTTAACATATATAATATACAATTTAAAGGAATAAATATCGAAAATAAAAGGAATATGTATTAAAAACCCATTTAAAAGATACTTAAAATTACATTTCGGTTTCAAATCGTTTCGTTTTTAAAATCGATTTTCATCACAAACTTGATTATCGCCGATTTTTATGGTAATACCAAGATTTATAAGGAATTGGCGGCATTAAGTTATTTTTGGGAGTAGTATTTTTATGAGTAGTATTTTTATGTATCGATTCCAATAAAATTTGGTAATCTGATTTTGATTGCAATTAAAAAAGTTTTGACACCTGTACGATTGTTAGGAAATCGCCAGTCAAAACTAAAACGGATAAACAAATATTTTTTCTAGTATCCAAACAAAATCCACAAGTACAAAATACAAACACTAAATGTGATTTAAACAGATTTAAAGTTTTATATTTTTTGTTTATTTATCTTTTAGCTTATAAAAAGAACTGATTTATTGGTATGTGTTGAGGGTTTTACTCCAAATTTTCAGCTCCTCAAACTGTTTCGCGGTTCACTTTATTTTCTATTAAATAAAAACACCTGGCATTGCTGTACTTTGCCCTTGCATATATTGCTTTATTGACCCACCCGTTGTTTTTGTTTTCTTAAATTTTTTGTTCACAATGTTTTGTTTTTATGGTTGTTACAATGTTTTTATTTGTTAAATGTTTTTGTTGTGTCACAATTTGAATGTTTTTTTTATGTTGTTTGATGTTTACACTTTAACGATCGAAACTAGATTATTTTTTAATGATTTAAAAATTATCTTACAAGCTAAATTTCAGCACAGAGAAAAATAGTGTAATTAAAAATGTGGAAAAGTAAATAACAATTTAAGGACTGTTGGTATTTTATAGGGTGATGGGCTTATAATGAGTCAACATTAAACATTCCGGCCCCCATGACTTGGTGCAGTTTACCATAGGTCCATAAAACAGAAAACAATGTGTTGTATTGAATTTGACAGATATGGCATCTAGGATCTCAATTCGATTCAGGGTTGCGGGTCGTGTGAGGTTGTATATGTTGACGGCAATCAATCTGTTGAAGAGACACTATGAAATGTTTTGTGGGGTGCCATACCTGTTAGTAGTCATTCGGAATAAAATTAGTGCGAAAATTGTAAAAAACTTATACTAACTTACTATACCTTTTTTGTCTGGATTTCAACCACTCTACAGTTGTGATCAGTTCCAATATGAGTATTTGTGATGCTACCCATTTACCATTCATTGGGTGCCAAATTGTTGTTTTTTATGACCACCAAGTCATTGACTTTAACGTTGTCCTTTTAATACTTCCATATATATCTGCGATGAAGTTCGGCCAGATACTCGGATTTCCATCTTTGGCAAAATGAGTGGTAGATGGCCTTTAGGCGTTTCCAGCGATTGATGATAGTCATGTTTTCGCTGCTTACATCAGGTTCAGCTGGGGTCAATAATGGAGTAGAAATGAGGAAGTGTCCAGGGGTCAATAGGGTCAAATCGTGTGGGTCATCGCTAGCAGGGCTTAGGGGTCTAGAATTCATGCAAGATTCAATACGGACTAAAATTGTGGATAACTCTTCAAATGTGACTTTCATATTCGGCAATACTTTTTCAGGTGCGTTTTAAATGACTTTACGCCTGCTTCCCAGAGTCCACCCATGTGTGGAGCCCCGGGAGGGATAAATTTCCATTTGATGTTTTGATGACTATAGTGTTGAATGAATTGATTCTGAAGAGTCTTTTGGAATTCTAAACGATCCTTTGTTAGAAGTTCTGCTACTCCAAGGAAGTTTTTCCCATTATCTGAGTTCAGGACGGCAGGACATCCATAACCATAACATAACCCTTTGTAATAAGGCAGGCTCGATCTGTGAAGTTTCATATATCATAGAATCCAGCGAAATCAACACCTGTAACAGTAAAGGGTCTTGATATGGTTGTGCGCTCAGGTGGCAGGGCGGCCATTATTTGAATTTGAATATGTTTTTTTTTGTATAGCACACACGTTTTGCAGTTATTTATGACCGTTTTTTACTAAGGGCTTTAGTCGAAAAATCCAAAATTCTGTTCTTATTACTTGGGTCATGAGCTGATTTCCACCAAGCATTGTGATTTTATGCACAAATTCTGTAAACATTCTGGCAAATTCGTATGGCAACAAATTTGGACAGCGTTCATTGTAAGTTAGTGCTGGTGATTGCGCTAAGCGCCCGTTGGCCCTTGTAATACCATTGCTATTGAGAAATGGTGTCAGGGTTAAGAGCTTAATGCGAGGGGAAATTAGACGCTTGTTGAGTAACGCAGTATATTCGTCAGGAGATAGAGTTTTTGAGTCAAAGTGATGATGCGATTTTTTTCAGATTGTATTTTTTCTGGTGTTAGTTCTATAGATGAGATTTGACTTCTTCGGCTTAAAGGGTCTTCTGTGTTTGTGACTGTTAGAATTTTGATTGTTTTAGCTTCTCAAGTTGTATCCTGAGGAGGTCGTTGAGATGGCCATTGCTGTTTTGGCAATTTTAACCACGAAGGTCCACTCCACCATATACTATGTGATTCTAACTCACTTGGTGAACAACCTCCCAGTCTGTTTTATCTAACCATTTTTGTTTCCTAATTACTGTAGCGTCTATTATTATTGGAGCTATCCATCCACATGGGACAAAAAATTTAGCAATGGTAGACACAACTTCTCTCTTTGTATACGCTTCTTTTACTTTGTTATCTAGGGGCGAATGTAAGGAATCCGATGAAATGTTCCATTTAATCCCTATAGTATTGTTCCCATCATTTGCGGATAGATTTAACCAGTCGAGTGGTAGTAGAGTCTCACTAGGTAAATCTTGAATAACTTGTGGTTTTTTGGAGCTCCATTTCATTAAATCAAAACCGGCAAATTTTAAGTCAGAAGTTAATTCTCTCCTAGTTTGAATAGCTTCTTCTATTGTATGACCTCCTGCAAATACATCATCCACATACATATTTTGTTTATGAATCTTGGACGCCAAGGGATGAGTCGTTTGCACCTCTTCAGCTAGCTGTAAAAGCGTTCTGATGACTAAAAAAGGAGCACAATTAACTCCAAAGGTGACTGTGAGAAGCACGTAATCTTCATTTTGGCATTTTCTGAATAAGATTCTTTGAAACTATGTTTGAGTTTGGTCGATCAGTATTTGACGATACATTTTTGTTATGTCGGCGTTAAATACAAAGCGGCAAAATCTCCATTTTGCTATAGAAGAACAAGATCTTGCTGAAGAATGGGTCCTGGATATAAGATGTCATTAAGACTATTCTTATTTGACGTTGGGCTGGAGGCATTGAAATCCACTCTTAGTTTAGTGGTCAATCGATCTGGTTTTATTATTGCGTGATGCGGCAGATAATTATTTGGGGCTTTGTTTATATCCGAGAGTTCGATTTTTCTCGTGTGGCCTAACTCAAGATATTCCAAAATTACATTGTCATATAATTGTTTTATTTCGGGTTTCTGGCTGAGCATGCGTTCCATTCGTAGGTACCGAGCCATAGCAATGTTGCGAGAAGAGCCTATTTCTTCTGTTTTTTTGAAGGGCAGGATAACTATATACCTTCCCCTGTCGTTTATACGTGTTGTTTTTTTGAAATTGTGTTCCACTATGGTGTCCTCGTCTGACCTCAAAATCTGTTTTGGGGTTTCCTCTACCTCCCAAAAGCGTGTGAGGATTTGGTCAAGGGACGATGTATTTAATAACGAAATTGTTGTTCTGGGTTGAGTAGTTTTGGAGTTGGTCCCCCACAATCCAGCCAAATACAGTTTTTTGTGCCAAAAGGGATCCAAAAGACAGTATCGGTGTGTCCATGAAATAAATAGAGGGGCCTACGTCGAGGCCTATTAGCAAGACGATGGATCTACTTTGACTGAAGTGAGGGTCTGCAAGCTGCAATCTTACCACCTCAAACGTTTGAGGTGGTCAATTAGAGGGAAGGGTCTTGAGAACTGGGGCCCAAACTTCTAACTTAAACGATGTGTCCATCCATGAGCAAAGGTTAAGCAAACATGCTTTAGTTGAGGTTTCAGAAACTGTTTGGCTCAAACAAGTAACGTGTGCTACGTTTCTTTAAGGGGGCAGTTTTAATCGGTTTTTTAGTTTGTCCGATACAAAGGTTGATTATGATCCAGGGTCGACTATAGCTTAAGCCTGGTATTTTGACCTCTAGTTTCTATTTCGACAATGGCAGTGAAAAGCAACGTTTCTTGTTCTGTAAGATTTGTCGACGATTGGCTATTTACGCGTAGAGTCAGGTAAGTAAGGTTAGGAATAGCTGATCTTGTAGTGGACTGTTTGTTTTGGGGTCGCGCTGCAGCACTTGTACTTGGTTGCTCATCAGCTCTATTTTGTGGCAAGCTTGTAAGCTGTGTCACCGTTGCCTTGTGCAACAAAGTGTTGTGTTTTTGTTTACACATCCTGCAACTGTACTTACTAGGACACTCCCTGACACTATGACAGATCGACAGACAGTTGTAACGTGAATTTGTGACTCTTACGATATGAATTCGATCACTTACATTTTTTTTTCTAAAAATGTGGGGCATGATCGTAGGGTGTGTGATTCGCGACAGTTATAGTGTTATTACTAAAACTTCTCTCGGGCTCATTTTTGTGTTGACTGTGACTCTGATTTCGCTACATTTGTTTGAAATGAGTGACATTTTTTTCTGGTTAGAGGTATTTTTTCCGACTACAGACTTGGGCGGTATGGATTTGTCCTTTGTGGATTTAATATTGCCTACAGATTCTAGGGTCTTAAATTTGTGGGTCAGAAATTTGTCAAATTCTTGCCATTTGGGAACTTCGGCGCAATCTTCACGAGAATTTTCGAATTCTTGAACAAGGGCCCTGGGAAGTTTTTGTAAGCAAATATAAATTAAAAACGACCCCCATGTCGAAGTTTCAATTCCTAGTGTGCCTAATGTCTGCTTACAATCCTTTATTGTTCTTTGTAATTTTTTAGCTGAGGCTCCAGAGTCTATAGAAGCATGAGACAGATCCAAAATAATTTTATATTGGTCGTTAACCTGCATCCATTTGTTTTCATACCGGTCAACCAAATTTTTCCAAACCATGATAAACCCATCGTTTGTTAAAGGGACGTGCGAAATTGCGTCTCTGGCCTCTCCCTCGGTTTTTTGGGTCAGATAAAAAAGCCTTTCAACATTGCAAATTTTTTTATTTCTAACGTATATGGCTGTGAACATGTCACGAAAACTGGGCCATAATTTTTAATCCCCCAAAAAGGTGTCGGTGTCGCACGGAGGGAGTCTTATTGATGACACCTCTCTTCCTAACGGAATATATGACTGGCGTTCAACTGGTTCTATGGCTGTGTCCGCAAGCGCATGGATTTCCGCATTGATGGACGACAAACAATTTTTATAGGCTGTTACGGCTCTTTGGTATCGCTCCCGTAATTTATTTTTGTCAATTGGCTAATCACCATCCTGATCTAAGTCCCTTCATTCCTCATACGACCTTTTTACTTGGGCCTATATGGAATCTAATTCTACTCGAACAATCTTCAGCGCACGCTTCTGCTTGAATTTTTTCGAAGTCGACTAAATTTTTTGTACAATTTACGAATTTTGTCAGGGACATCTTTGTAGATTGAAAAAGTGTCAGAATAATAATAAATTGTGTCAAGAAATGTTCCTGCTTGCGATAAACAATTTGTGGGTCAAATATTGTATTAATTTCCCCGTGTAAGTTTTGAAATATGAACGCAATGGTAATTGCTGAATGCTTGCTTGTTTTGTTGTTGTTGCTGATGTTTGTTATTTGCTAGGCGACTACAAACTTCTCTGCTGCTGAGGTATGATCTGCCGGTGGTGGTTTACCGTTAGGAATTTTGATTTTTTGTAATATTTGTTGTCTGTTATTTTTTTTTCAATTTTCAGGGTCACTCCCTTTTAATCAATCTTTCTTTTAAAAAAAATTTGCTCCTTTCAATTGCTGTTGTTTAGAGTCACAATTTAGTACCGCCTTTTTATACCGTATTACCATCCCGAGTCACAAAAATTTTTGTCTTCTTATTTGACAAAGTTTATTTTCCTACGTTTTTATATCACACACTTTTTTTCAAAATATTTGTTCCTTTTAATTTTTTATATTTAAGTGTCACAAACTTGCCAACTTTTTTAAGTTTTTAAATACACAATTTTCCCAAAGATTTTGTAAAAAATTATCCGGGTCGTTAAGGACCAAAATGTTGAGGGTTGAACTTCAAAATTTCAGCTCCTCAAACTGTTTCACGGTCCACTTTATTTTCTATTAAATAAAAACACCTGGCATTGCTGTACTTTGCCCTTACATATATTGCTTTATTGACCCACCCTTTGTTTTTGTTTTCTTAAATTTTTTGTTCACAATGTTTTGTTTTTATGGTTGTTACAATGTTTTTATTTGATGTGGGTGAAGATAAATATGTCGAACTAAATATGTTTCGACGTAACATCTTACGTCTTCACACATTTCAAATACGTTCTTAGTATTTGGGACATTTTTCCAAATATGTTTTTGACAAGCTATTAAATATGTTTTCGTATTTGTGACATATTTCAAATATCAAATTATTAAATACATAATTACGTATCTTCGTATTTGTTACATATTTAATGAAATTTGAAAGAACTTAAAAATTGTATTACAAATACAATATGTGGACAAACTGGAAGACCTTACAGGATGGGACATACCTCATTTTAAAGCTAATTACGCCCAAATTTGTAATCTACTTTGCTTTTGGAGAAAAAAAACCTCTGGGCTTTTTTTAAAATATTTTTTAAGTTCTCAGATGTACTAGTAGTGATTCTCTGAGGGATTTTTGTAAATTTTGGACAAACTTGAACCCCTTACAGGATGGGACATACCTCATTTTAAAGCTAATTACGCCCAAATTTTTAATCTATTTTGCTTTTGGAGAAAAAAACTTCTGGGCTATTTTTAAAACATTTTTTAAGTTCTCAGATGTACGAGTAGTGATTCTCTGAGGGATTTCTGAAAATTTTGTATAAACTGGAAGACCTTACAGGATGGGACATACCTCATTAAAGAGCTAATTACGCCCAAATTTGTAATCTTTTTGGCTTTTGGAGAAAAAACCTCTGGGCTATTTTTAAAACATTTTTTAAGTTCTCAGATGTACTAGTAGTGATTCTCTGAGGGATTTTTGAAGATTTTGGACAAACTGGAAGACCTTAAAGCTAATTACGCCCAAATTTGTAATCTATTTTGCTTTTGGAGAAAAACCTCTGGGCAATTTTTAAAACATTTTTTAAGTTCTCAGATGTACTAGTAGTGATTCTCTGAGGGATTTTTGAAAATGTTGGACAAACTGGAAGACCTTACAGGATGGGACATACCCCATTTAAAAGCTAATTACGCCCAAATTTGTAGTCTATTTTGCTTTTGGAGAAAAAAAACCTCTGGGCTATTTTTAAAACATTTTTTAAATTCTCAGGTGTACTGGTAGTGATTCTCTGAGGGATTTTTGAAAATTTTTGACAAATTGGAAGACCTTACAGGATAGGACATACCCCATTACGCCCAAATTTTTAATCTATTTTGCTTTTGGAGAAAAAAACCTCTGGGCTTTAAAACATTTTTAAGTTCTCAGATGTACTAGTAGTGATTCTCTGAGGGATTTTTGAAAATTTTGGACAAACTCTAAGACCTTACAGGATGGGACATACCTCATTTTAAAGCTAATTACGACCAAATTTGTAATTTATTTTGCTTTTGGAGAAAAAACCTCTGGGCAATTTTTAAAACATTTTTTAAGTTCTCAGATGTACTAGTAGTGATTCTCTGAGGGATTTTTGAAAATTTTGGACAAACTGGAAGACCTTACAGGATGGGACATACCTCATTAAGCCCAAACTTGTAATCTATTTTGCTTTTGGAGAAAAAATCCTCTGGAATATTTTTAAAACATTTTTTAAGTTCTCAGATGTACTAGTAGTGATTCTCTGAGGGATTTTTGAAAATTTTGGACAAACTGGAAGACCTTACAGGATGGGACCTACCTCATTTTAAAGCTAATTACGCCCAAATTCGTAAACTATTTTGCTTCTGGAGAAAAAAACCTCTGGGCTCTTTTTAAAAAATTTTTTAAGTTCTCAGATGTACTAGTAGTGATTCTCTGAGGGATTTTTGAAAATTTTCGACAAACTGGAAGACCTTAAAGGATGGGATATACCTCATTTTAAAGCTTGTAATCTATTTTGCTTTTGGAGAAAAAAAACCTCTGGTCTATTTTTAAAACATTTTTAAGTTCTCAGATGTACTAGTAGTGATTCTCTGAGGGATTTCTGAAAATTTTGTATAAACTGGAAGACCTTACAGGATGGGACATACCTCATTAAAGAGCTAATTACGCCCAAATTTGTAATATATTTGGCTTTTGGAGAAAAAACCTCTGGGCTATTTTTAAAACATTTTTTAAGTTCTCAGATGTACTAGTAGTGATTCTCTGAGGGATTTTTGAAAATTTTGGACAAACTGGAAGACCTTAAAGCTAATTACGCCCAAATTTGTAATCTATTTTGCTTTTGGAGAAAAAACCTCTGGGCAATTTTTAAAACATTTTTTAAGTTCTCAGATGTACTAGTAGTGATTCTCTGAGGGATTTTTGAAAATTTTGGACAAACTGGAAGACCTTACTATTAGTACATCTGAGAACTTAAAAATGTTTTAAAAATAGACCAGAGGTTTTTTTCTCCAAAAGCAAAATAGATTATGAATTTGGGCGTAATTAGGTTTAAAATGAGGTATGTCCCATCCTGTAAGGTCTACCAGTTTGTCCAAAATTTTAAAAAATCGCTCAGAGAATCACTACTAGTACATCTGAGAACTTAAAAAAATGTTTAAAAAATAGCCCAGAGGTTTTATTCTCCAAAAGCAAAATAGATTAAAAATTTGGGCGTAATTAGCTTAAAAATGAGGTATGTCCCATCCTTTAAGGTCTTCCAGTTTGTCGAAAATTTTCAAAAATCCCTCAGAGAATCAGTACTAGTACATCTGAGAACTTAAAAAATGTTTTAAAAATAGCCCAAAGGTTTTTTTCTCCAAAAGCAAAGTAGATTAAAAATTTGGGCGTAATTAGCTCTAAAATGAGGTATGTCCCATCCTGTAAGGTCTTCCAGTTTGTCCACATATTGTATTTGTAATACAATTTTTAAGTTCTTTCAAATTTCATTAAATATGTAATAAATGCGAAGATACATATGTATGTATTTAATAATTTGATATTTGAAATATGTCACAAATACGAAAACATATTTAATAGCCTGTCTAAAACATATTTGAAAAAAATGTCCCAAATACGAAAAACGTATTTGAAATATGTGAAGACGTAAGATGTTACATCGAAACATATTTAGTTCGACATATATATCTTCACTCACATCTTAAGCGACCATATTTTGGAAATGGAACCAGAGTGAAATTAAAATCGACTTTGGATCCATTTTTTTTCACATAATACTAAGTCTACATTTATTTTAATGAATAAATATTCCGCGAAAAAAAATTTTAAATTCTCATAAAAAATATTTTAAATACATAGTTATAAATTAATAAATAATTTTTATGCATTTTTATTTCAGGTTGAGGTATTCGATGTCCTTTTTGTAAGAGAGCAAGAAAAAAGACATGTTGTTCACTGTATGGCCTGTGCTCTTAAACTAGCGCCGAATTTGGAGGGAATTGTCTGTTTGGAAGAATATCGTTTATCAGATCTTAGCCAAATATATGATGCTTTCATTCTACACAAAACACATACACTGCCCCAAAGTTCAGCATTTAATCAATAATATATATTACAGTTAGATAAATCTCTTTTATTTTAATATCAAAATTTCACATATCGCACTTGTTCAACAATAGTGTATTAACTTAAAATTTTCGTTTTTTCACTTTTTGGGAAAAATCGACAAGGAATATTAATAGTTTGTCTACTTTTTAAATTTGTTTTATTTCTTCTGAAAATTTTTAAATTTTGAGTTAATACAGTATTGTGGAACAAATGCAATATAATTATAGTTATATGGTTATATACATATGTATGTATATTAGAGCGACTCAAGTTGTATGGAAGCCAAATTCGTGAAAGGTGTACCCTCCTCAAAATGAACCTTGGACGTTTTTAAGATGACATTTAAAATTGTTCGGCCCCAGCTTTGAGCTCTCGTGAGCTGAACCATTTTGAAAAAGGGTCTATTTTTGCATGTTTTGTTAATTTGAGAATCTGTTTCCTTGCCAAGTGGAAATTATAACTTTTTTAGTAAAAAGTTTCGGGTCATTTAGACCCCAAGTGCATTTAAGGGTTAATCTCCATTTTTTTTGCACTGTGTTGTCTTCGACTAAAGAATTTTTTTCAGTTTCAAATAAATCGGCATACAAATATACAATATTTCGCTATCTTTCAATTAGAAATCCCTAATATGTCAAAACATTTGACCAGACTGATTTTAGGGTTAATGTTTTCCGATTTTATTAAAACCATCAGTGTATATTTAAAATAATCTGGACTATAATATTTCGAAAAGGTTTTACTTATAATCATAATACAGTCGAGAAATGAGGCTGATTCTCAAAAATATTGGTTTTTCCCGAAAATCGCAGGTACGGAAAAACTATGGGCGATATTGACATATTCATAATTTTATTTTCAATATATCCCAATGTAACGATCAAAAATTCTGAAATTTTAACAAAATTTTAAAAATGGAGTTTTAAAACTTAAAAAACATTTTTTTTGGTCATACCTGCGAATAGGTTAACGGTATCCTACGAATACAAAAACGCATATACAAGTCAATTCGAGTATATTTCAAGTAACAATTAGCTCTTATTTAAATTTTTCGCAAAATATGTTAATATTGTTCATACATTTCCTGTTTAAGTGGCCTGAGACACGTTAATGGCCTAGGGAAATTTTAATAACTTTAATATTTTTAACCGAATTCATACATTGAGGGTCCACCATAATATATATATATAATTATTTTATGATAGCAATTTCGTATAAATATTATTTATTATAAATTACTTACTTTATAATAGTATTTATACACTAAACAAAATTGTAATTATTATAATAGAATAAACGAAATATTTTCTATATTGATCTCATGATTTACTATATTATTTACATTGCGACGGAGATAAGTATTTCCTGCATTTATTATTAGAAAATATCCGCATTTACATATAAACATGCTTGTTTCACAAATTCTATTTAAATATCAATTTATTCTTAAAATTCGTTTTTCATCTCAAATAAAAATAAAATTATATGAAAAACTATATTTAGAATTTAATATTTAGAACCAAATGGTATTTTCACCGTTTTGAAAAACAGAAGTAAGGAAGAACATGTAAATCAATTAAAATAGATAATTATGCGCAACAAACTTCGATTCACAAAAAAGGTTTAAAGATGGGCTTAAAGATTGATGATTGACTATTGACTACCAGCCGTCGTCAATGACGGTGAGTGTTAATCGGCAAAGATTTCTGACGAGAGTGTGACGAGAGTGTGGTTACTATCGAAACATGTCAAATCGACCTGTCCATGAACGTGGGTTGGATCCCTCGGTCAGTCAACAATGAAAGCCTATCAATCAATTTTAATTCATTTCATGTTGTAAAATTCCTTTCTTCATAAAAATAATTTAAAGAAAACTTAATTTATAGAATGTTTGAAAAGTCCATTAATTAAATTACACTGCGGAACAAAATTGAACTTTTTTTGTGCGGCCTGGAACTTTGTTACAAATTTTCACTAATTTGAGGTCGCTGATTCCAAATCTAATCTTCATTTTTCTCTATCAGCTCCAGTTTTAGAGATATACCGTTATGTCCAAAATTAAGGCACTTTCAGCATATATATTGAAATAACTTGAAAATCATATGCCCTTAAGAAAAAAAACCGAAATTCGCTAACAATATTACCTTTAAGACGTGCTAACATTTTTTTAAATTTGGCCAGTAATTTCAGAGATATTGTTGAAGTTTTTTAAGTTTTTTTGTTCATTAAAAATTCATAAAAAATAAATGTGCAACACAAATCACAGTTTGGGTCTAAAAGCATTTAGTTAAATATATTTCGAATGAAATGAGCTTTATTTCATTGCAATCGGTGCACAACTTTTGATTGTGTTCACAATTTACCGAATTGATAAAAATTGCGATATCCATAAAAAAAACATATTTTAATGTGCACTGTTTTTCCTGTCAAAAATATTATAAATGCATATTTTTGTTTGTTGTTTGTTGTTTTTGCAATATATTCCGTGCATTTTTCTTGCAAATATGAGTTTGTTACAAAAAGCTTGTGTTAACAACCCCAACAGTTTTTGTTATATATGTGGCAAATTTTGTATGCAAAAGCAAAAAAGTAAGATCACGGAGGCTGTGATAAAAACCTACGAGGCATACTTTGGGAGATAGCTTGCACAAAAGAATAAATATTGGGTACCCAACATCTTCTGTAAGACTTGTGTAGAATCTTTACGATACTGTAGTCAAGGAAGCCGTAAAGGGCTTCAATTTGGAGTACCGATGATATGGACTGAACCTACTAATCACTTTAATGACTGCTACTTTTGTGCAGTGAACGCAAAAGGTTTCAACCGGAATAGAAAACGTACTTGGGTGTATCCTAATGTGGAATCGGCTTAACCCCCAGTATTGCACAGTAATGATTTCCCAATTTTAGTTTTTTCTAGAACATCTACTCCAAACTGTGATGATGTTGAAATGTTAAAGGGCAGCAGTGAAAGTGAGTTCGAAGAATGTAGTTCTACAAAACAGGGATTTTCTCAAGAGGAGCTCAATGACTTGGTTCGTGATTTGAATTTATCAAAAAAAAATCTGCCGAACTTCTTGCTTCATGATTAAAAGAAAAACACTGTCTTCAACCTAGTGTTGCCATTACATCCTTTAGGACCAGAGAGCAACACCTTCTTCCCTACTTTACCGAAAAAGATACGCTTGTATTTTATAACAATGTTTCTGGACTCTTAACTTGTGTGGGCCTTCCAGAATATAAGCCTGAAGATTGGAGACTTTTTATAGATAGCTCAAAAAGAAGCTTGAAATGTGTATTGCTGCACAATGGAAATAAATTTGCCTCAGTTCCAATCGGTCATACTACCAAACTAAAGGAGGAATATCAAAATATTAAAATTGTTTTAGAAAATATTTCGTACACAAAACATCATTGGTCAGTATGCGTTGACTTGAAGATGGTGAACTTTTTGTTAAGCCAGCAAGGTGGGTATACTAAATATCCCTGTTTCATATGTCTATGGGATAGTCGCGCAAAAGCAGAACATTAGATTAAAAAGGTTTGGCCTTTGAGGGAAAATATGGAGGTAGGAAGAGCAAATGTGATTCATGAACAGCTGCCGAGAGAAAATTATCTTCCAGCACTTCACATTAAACTTGGGCTAATGAAACAGTTTATCAAAGCGCTTGATAAGACTGGAGACTGTTTTAAATATGTGTGTCAAAAATTTCCAGCCCTGAGTGCGGAAAAGTTAAAAGCAGGCATCTTTGATGGACCGCACTTATGAAAGATACTGGTTTTGTAAACCATATGACACAAATTGAATCTGAGGCATGGCTTAGCTTTGTTTTAGTAGTCAAAAATTTTTTAGGCAATCATAAAGCACCAGACTATGAAGAATTGGTTGCTAAAATGCTTCAGAATTTTCACACATTAGGAGTTAATATGAGTATTAAATTGCATTTTTTGCATAGCCATTTGGACAGATTCCCGGATAATCTGGGCGATTACAGTGAGGAACAAGGAGAACGGTTTCACCAGGACATCAGGATAATGGAAGAGAGATACCAAGGTCGATGGGATCGCCACATGATGGCAGACTACTGTTGGACTTTAATAAGGCAATGTCCTGAGGAAAACAATGCCAAACAAGCTAATAGAAAAAGTTTTTTGTAATTTTTGTTTTAATTATTAGATAATGTATTTTGGATGTATCTCTTTTGTTTTTATATCATTATTAAAAGGGATCTTAATAAAAAAAAACTTTAAATTTTGTTCACACATACACATTAATACGCGACCTTAAATTAGTAAAAAAATTACACAAAGTTCCAGGCCGCAAAATGACTGTTCCGCATTGTTATTTATTCAACATTAAAGGGTGTATCTATACACGGTCAAAATGTTTAAACTTGTTTATATGAGTAAGCTAGCATTTTGATCGTGTATAGAATCTTTTAATGAACCACAACTTTTATGTTAAACTTTATGTAATTCTGTAGCTCGTTTCGGTATTTCTCGCATTGCAAAATTTTTCACATTAAGTGTAAAACAAAAAATTCCATCGTTTCTCGATTTGTGAGAAAAAAGTGTTTCTGTATTTGAATGCGAGAACATACAACACAGATTCTGTTTTAACTGGAATACTTCCAGTAATTAAGTATATAGAGCAATTCCATATGAAAACGATCAAAATTGGCAAATTTTTGGACGACCCCTCTCCGATTTTAAAATAAATAGTCTCAATCGATTGCCCAGCAAAAAATAATGTACCTACATATTTTTTTTTTTTTTATAGTGACTGGTTTAGTGGTGGTGTAAACCACTGTCATGTGACAAAATTGAAGAATTCTTCATAAGGGACCTCATTGAAAGTTGTTTTAAAAAAAAACTACTAAAGCGATCGCAACGAGTGATAGCTCGTTGGAAAGGTATCAGGCTTTAATTAAAAAATAAAATTTTCCTAATTTTTCTTAGAAATTTACCTCTAAATTTTCCCAAGAAAATTAAATTTTCCGATTTTCCACAGAAGCTCCTAAATTTTCCGGCTAATTTTTTTTTTGGATTCTTCATAATTTTTGCTTTAAGAATCAGCAATAAAAAAATGGGCCCCGACTCCTTGTTTGGACAGGAGAAGAGTATTTAAGAGACCACCTTGTTAAAAATACATTTTAAAAATTATTTTACAGTTAAAAATACATTTATGAAGAAAAAATCAATTTTTTTTTAAGAGCCCCAAGTTGAGTGTGTAGTGAATATGGTCTGCCTGCCTTCACAAGATCGGCCATAAATCCATGGATAATAGCAGCAGTGGCATGTAATGGCACACCAAACCCGACTGAGGCTACAGGTCATAAAATGTTTTGTAAATTTTTTAAATTACCAGGTAATAAATATTTCGCCTAAAATGACACGTGCAGAAACAAGTCATAAAACACGGATTTTCCATAAATATGGCGAAATATTTATTACCTGGTAATTTAAAAAATTTGCAAAACATTTTATGACCTGTGGTCGGCTTATTGGCAGTAACCAATTAAGTCCCTTTTAAAAAACATTTTATGACCAGTAGTTCACGCAAATTTTCCTATTAAAGAAAAGCAAATATCGCTTATTTTTTTTTACCTATTTTTTACCAAAAAATAAATATAAATACTTCACACACTCTGAGTCAAATTTCAGTTGAATACTAAACGTGAAAGTGTTAAAGTGTTTTTTTTTTTGTAAAGTAAAGAGTGAAGCTGTAAAGACAATTTAAAGTAAAATGAATAAATTTTGCTGCAATCGGTTTAACAAGAGTGGACATCGTTCGAAAAAGATAAAAGTATTAAAATTAACTGGTGTTTCGAAGCGATACATGAATGAATTAAATATACAATACGGTGAAGAAGCAGAATTCATTTGCCCCAAGTGTAAAATCGATTTGTCACAACAAGCAAATGCATTGAAACAAATGCAGCCACAATCCGAGAGTGAAATGACAAGTGAACAAAATGTTTCATCTGATAGTGAGGCAGACATTCCGATGGTCAATATGTCTTTGAGTCCTTTGAATGAGGCTATTACCACTTTAGGTGAAACGCCTATTAGAAAAAGAAAGTTGCGAAGTGAAACATACAGGAAAGAGAAAAAAGGCAAGGTTATGAGTGCAATCGCGAAAATATTTGATGAAGGCTCTGATAACGAATGCAGTCAAGCAGATGACGTTGATGACGGCAAACAAATGATTGAGCAGTTGAAAAGAAAATTCAATTTAGCGACCACTTTTCCGGAGAAATATCTCATTTTATCTGTGCTGCCTCAATCATGGTCTATACGCAAGATTTCTGAACAGTTTCAAACATCTTTTTACATCGCGAGAAGAAGCAAAGAATTAGTTCGACAGAAGGGCATATTGGCGACTCCCACCAAGAAATTTGGCTCAAGGACCCTCAGCGAAGCAACGGTGAAATTGATTCAAGATTTTTACTGCAATGATGACAACAGCCGCGCCTGCCCAGGTACACGTGACTATGTTATCACACGTGAAGATGGAGAAAAAGTACACAAGCAGCGCAGATTATTATTATGTAATCTATCCGAAGCATACCATCAGTTCAATGAGAAATACCCAGCAGAAAAAGTGGGATTTTCTAAGTTTGCCATCCTACGACCAAAAGAATGCGTGCTGGCATTAGACAGGCACGGAACGCATTCAGTCTGCGTTTGCATGTTTCATCAAAACATCAAATTAATTTTCTTTCCATGCAAGAAATTGAAAGTATTTCATGGTGAAATTGAAACATATAGGGACCTCCTGTCGAAGTCGTTGTGCGCATACCCCACGGAAAATTGTCATCTGTCCAAATGCGACAATTGTCCGAAGATTGACGAGCTAGAGCAATATTTGGCGGAAAAGTTTGAACAGCTGTTAGGTGCATTTCAAACAGTGGATAATTAGCAGCGGCAGATGTTCCCTTGAGACCGTGGTAAAGCAGATTCCGGAATTCATCGAGAAATTCGGATTCAAGTTGAATGAACTGAAGGCGCACCATTTCATATCCGAGATGCAATCGAAATTTCTAAAGGAAAGTAAGGAGAAATTAGCCCAAAATGAATTCATTGTGATAAGCGACTTTGCCGAGAATTACACTTTTCTCGTTCAGGATGAAATTCAGGCTTATCACTGGGCAAACGACCAGTGCACGGTGCATCCTTTTTGCATTTAGTTCAAAAACGAAGATAACGAACTACAGACCGTAAGCCTTGTTGTTGTCGCGGAGAGTTTAGCTCATAATTATTTGTCCGTTTATTTATTTCAAATGAAACTGTTTGAATTCTTAAGATCAAAATTCGATGCAATCGACAAAGTAACGTTTCTAAGTAACGGCTTCTCAGTACAAGAATAAAAAAACTTTTTACAATCTTTGCATAATTGAAGAAGAACAAAACTGCAAGGTCGAGTGGCACTTTTTCGCGACGTCCCACGGTAAGGGCCCATGCGATGCGTTAGGGGGAACCCTAAAACGCATGGCGACTAAGGCAAGTTTGCAAAGGCCATATACTGACCAGATCTTAAATGTACAACATTTGTTTTCGTGGATTCAAAGCAAGGAAATGGCCATTAACACAGTTTTATGCACTCAAAAAGAACACGATGCCATGGAGCGACGAATTCAAAACAGATATAATAATGTCAAAACTATAACTGGAACGCAAAAGTTTCATTGCTTCATACCAAATATTTCTGATATGTCAATTAATGTAAAGCGGTACTCTTCGTCTGCCGACGTGCTAAATTTAAAGTTACTTTAATTTTATAATGATGCCAAGACAATGAAATTTTTAATAAATATTGTAATTAAGTATAAGCAGCAAAATAAGAAAGATTTTTTCTTCATAAATGTATTTTTAACTGTAAAATAATTTTTAAAATGTATTTTTAACAAGGTGGTCTCTTAAATGCTCTTCTCCTGTCCAAACAAGGAGTCGGGGCCCATTTTTTTATTGCTGATTCTTAAAGCAAAAATTATGAGGAATCCAAAAAAAAGGAGCTTCTGTGGAAAATCGGAAAATTTAATTTTCTTGGGAAAATTTAAAGGTAAATTTCTAGAAAAATTAGGAAAATTTTCAATACCTTTCCAACGAGCTATCACTCGTTACGATCGCTTTAGTAGTTTTTTTTTAAAACAACTTTCAATGAGGTCCCTTATGAAGAATTCTTCAATTTTGTCACATGACAGTGGTGTACACCACCACTAAACCAGTCACTATAAAAAAAAAAAAATATATGTAGGTACATTATTTTTTGCTGGGCAATCGATTGAGACTATTTATTTTAAAATCGGAGGGGGGTCGTCCAAAAGGTGATCGCTTTCATATGGAATTGCTCTATAGTAAATGCAAGCGAAACGTCAACGAAAGAAATAGACATAATAAAAATAGGGCTGCCAGATTTGACGATTTTTTGTTCCAAAGTTGGCAAAGTACCGATTTGCTGATTTTTTCTAGTGACGATATTATTCAGTCTTCGAAATAATTTTAATTAGTTAAATATGTTTATATATTCGGCACCACAGAAAAACGATATCTTTAAAAACAAGGCAGCTTAAAAAATTTATGGGAAAAATCAAAATTTCGAAGGAAAAGTGTTTAATTCTTATTTCCTTAGATTATTTTATACATTTGTTTATGTGATCAAAACATTAAACTATTACCCCATTTTTCAATCAATGCGCTATAGGAAATGTTTGCCTTTTTGGCAAGCTCAATATGATATTTTGTCACGCCTTTAAGTGATCTTTTCATGAAAAACACAATCTGATATTTAAAATTGTTATCGGATTAAAGAGAAAAATAAAATAAATAATTTTATTTAAATTGACCTCATGTTTAAGTATGTATGTATATATGTATAAAATATGTATTTTGCCCATGAACTTTACCAATTTTTTTTTTTTTTTTTGATTATGTTTTAATAAAAATCGAACAAAATTTGTCAAAATTAATTTTAAATTGTCCGATTTTTTAAAACAAATTAGCCGATTTTTTTATTTTTTCTTAGTAAATTAACGATTTTTAACAAATTTATCTGGCAGCCCTGCATAAAACGAAAACAATGAAGGGCTTGAAAAAATTAAAATAACAAAATATAACAATTGTGTTTTAATTATTTTCATCATTTAAATTCGTTCTCTTCAAATGAAAAAAAAAAAAATAATACACATTCTTGTGTACATACTTACATAATTTGTGCTCCATTTTTTGAAATTTTATTTTTCTCGCATCAACTTTAAATGTAACTTATTTTGACAGTTCTTGTGAGAAACTTTTCCTCCTTCCCATAACCTATTTTCCTAGTTCCAACACAATGCATTGCATTAGTAGAAGGGTCATCCCCTGAGTACTGGTCCTAACAAAAGAAAAAAAACTTTTAGCAAAATATTGATACAGAAACACTTTTTCTCACATCCTTCCAATAAATGCTGGACAATTATTTAAATGACAGATAATTCTCCCAAAGTAAATATACACTTAAGTGAGAAAAACCATTTTTTGTTTCATATTGCACTGTTTTTGTTATAATTCACTTGTTTCATGCGGGAAATTTTACGATGCGAGAAATACAGAAACGGGCTTCTGGTATTCATTTTGTTTACAAAATTCATTCTTTTCACAATTTTACAAAAATTGTTTCTGTAGTTGTTTATGTAGGAAAGTTCGAAGAGAGTGGCAATTCCAAAGATCCCCCCAACTTAAGACTTTATTAAAAGAGTGCACAAAAAGGCTAAGAAAGTCACTGCTGTCCCATAAAATGGCTTCCCTGAAAAAATATCTTAAGGAACTTGATGCAACTCCACAATCAGACTACTCATTATGGCGTGCAGGTAGAATTCTCAATATACCAGTTATATCTAAGCCACCATTAAGAAACTTGAATGGAAGTTGGGCAAGAAATGATAATCATCTGAAAAATGTATTTAATAAATAATAATATAATTAATATATCTCACGATATAGCAGTCGAGTTACCGCCTGTAAATGTTAGAGCAGCTATTCCCCTAAGATTCGAGTTTACAGAAATCGAAAAGGCTTTTTGTGATTTAAACAACAAGAAGGCACGAGGTATTGATAAGTTCAGTAATAAAATGCTTTTGGAGCTACCAAGTATAGCAAAGAAAATTATTCTTGTTATTTTAAATGCTATTTTACGCCTTCAATACTACCCTCAAGAATGGAAGGTTTCCTTAGTAACCATGATACCAAAGCCAGGAAAGGATCACACAAAAGTTGAGTCATACAGGCCTTTTAGCTTATTATCTAATATCTTGAAGCTATTTTTAGAAACTACTAGTGTCACAATTGACGCCGTTTTTAAATGAAAATATATGTATTCCAAACCATCAACTTGGTTTTAGAAGAAAGCACAGCACAATTGAACAAGCTCATCGAATAGTACATGTCATAATAAAAGCCTTTGAAGAAAACAAATTTGGTCAGCACTCTTTATCGATGTTTTTGATAAAGTCTGGCATAAAGGATTACTACTGAAATTGCAGCAACACTTACCAACAAACATGCACAAGCTGTTAGAAAGCTTCTTAGTCGGTCGTCAATTTGTTATTAAAGAAGGCGATTTTTTTAATTCTCCTCAGCCAATTAACGCTGGAGTCCCACAAGGCAGCATCCTGGGCCCTCTATTATACTTAATTTATACTTCGGCCATACCTACAAACAGCTACACCCATACCTCAAAATTTTCGGACGATACAGCTTTTCTAAGCGTACACGTAAACTTACAAGGAGCATCTCGTTACTTACAGGATCATATATTTGAAATGGAAAGGTTGTTAAATAAATACCTACATATGTGAACAGAAACCGTGATGACGAAATCTTTTTTGTCTGGCCTTGGATAAGATTTGGTTAATTATTGTTAGTTCATATTTAATATATGAAGATTCAATAAATAAATACTAAAAAAAACATTTTGCATATCGGACATACTTCATAGTGATTACCATCAAAACTATTTGAAGTATTTTTATGCAATTCCATTTGCTCTTTCAGCTTTTGTTGGACCCTAAATAACTTTTGCATACACCGAAATAAAGATTTAGTTAAACCTTAAGCATTTTTCTGGAAATAGACGTATTTTATATGGGACATACTTCATACAACTAGAAGTATTTCTATGCAATTCCATATGCACCTTAAGCATTTTTGGATAGCTGAGCTTTGAAGAGCAAATTGAGCAATATACAGGAGCCATTTTATTTTGTACTTTCTGTAACAACAAGCTTATCTAATAGAACTTTTTTTTCTTTTCTTTTGAACTTTCAAAAAAGTTTTATAATTGATTTTCAAAATTCTTTTTTATTTTATTAGCTTGACAGAACTTCATTTTTTTTCTTTTTTTTCAACTTACAAAAAAGGTTTATATGTAATTGATTTTCCAAATTCATTTATATTTTATTAGCTTGATAGAACTTTTTTTTCTTTTGTTTTATGTTTTAAAATCTGTATATGCAAAAATAAAATGTGTCAAAGTCGGAAAATACGTCTTCACTTTGAGGAATGCAGCGATATACTGATTAATGATAACAGAAAACTTTTCTAGCTTAACTAGGGAATCTGCTTAGTGTCTTAAAATCTTTATACACAAAAATATAATGCGTCCCAAAATGTTATTTATAACGAAAATCAATTAATCGCTAGTTTGCTACAATAATCAGATTAATTTTAAAATAAACAATATACAAATTGTTATTAAGTATTATTGGGACACATTGAATTGCGAAAGAAAACAAACTGCAATTAATGTTTTATTTTATAAACAAATTATACATTCTAAACAAATTGTACATTCTAACATGCTCACTCATGTTTATGCTTCGTAAATATAACAAAAAGGTTTCTTCATCAGATTAAATATTAAAATAATCATGCAGACATATCGTCAACATTTTATTACAAAATACAAATTCTAATTCTAATCTTATTAGGGCACATCGTATTGGGAAAGAAAACAAACTGCAAATAAGAATAATATAATGTCCTCATATAAGGAAATACAAGATTTTTCTATACAAAAAAATTTTTATACAAAAAAAAACCAAAATTAAAATATTTTGACTGTTGTGTTAATTCTAAAAACTGTTTTTAAAAATCCATTTAATTATTAAAATTAAAATGATTCGGAAATTGGATACCATTACCGGAACCGGAAATGGCCAAGATCCCCATTACCTATCTACTATAGAATGAATACCTTATGAGTTAATATATGTACAGTACTTTTCGTTTATAGTATAAAGGATTGGTTTTTGATATAAAGGATTTAATTTGTATTGAATTTATGACGTGTCTAACTTGTTGGTTTTGCTAAGTTAATTTTGAATGCTATGCTTAGCAACAGCACGTTTTACTTCTTCTGAGCACTGTTTAAGGTGCCCGGCTAGAAGGTTGAGAACAAGTTTGAATTCCAAAAGTATTCTGATCTTTATTTACAAAAATTCTTATATTTATACTAAATTAAACTATTTGGTAATTCTTAATTCTAACTTATATTTTACTCTTTCTAACTTATTAAATTGCTTATTGCGTTAAACACTTGATTTTCATTGGTTAGTGTTTAACCCAAATTTTACTCAATAGTTAATTCTTACTCAATATCACTCTTTGTTTTCTTATATTTTAATGTAGTTAAAATCTCACTCATTGTTACATTTCAAGTGCATTGCCTTTTAACTAACTGCTTGCATTTGCACATTGTTGTGTTTGGAAATATTATCCATCGTAATATTTCAAATGCAAAGCCTTTAGTTAATTTGTCCACATTGACATATTGTTTCAAGTGCAATGCCTTTTGCTTGCACTCATAAACATTGTTTTATGTGTGGTCATTTTGAAGTGTGCCAAGTGGTTTGTAATACATTAATATTTGTTTATTCTTTTTTTTTAAATTAATTGGGTCGGTATGTAGTGTGTCATTCTATTTTTACAGAGTGACAAAACAAATACACTACACCATCGCCCTTAAGATTGAATTTATGTTTGAAAATAAGTAAATTGAATCTAATAAATATTTTGCTTGTAATATGATAAAAATGGAGAAAAAAAAAAATTTTTTTTTTAAAATATATAATAGTTTTGTTTTTCTCTTATAAGTTAATGATTTAGATAATTGTATCTTGTTTCTTATATTTTTTGTCATGTTGTTATTAATCTCAATTTACAGCTTTAATAATATGAATAAAAAAAAATATTTTGTTTTGGGTTTTTCTTTTCTTTTGTTTGTAAATTATTTACAATTATGTTTAAATTATTTTTAATAAGTTGGTATTATTGGGTTTGTATAACTTAAGTATATTATTATGATAACATTTTTCTAAATTATCTACTTTTAATAATGAATTTACTCCTAATCTTTTTATTATTTCATATGGTCCCTTGTATGGGCTCTGATTTTTCTTTCTAGATTCTAGTTTTATTAATACTAGATCTCCTACATTAAAGTTACTATTATTTATCTTTTTATCATAAATTTCTTTTGATTTATGTTTTGCTATCTCTGTTAATTTTATAGCATTTTCTAGTGATTTTCTTAATCTGATTTTTACTTCATTAGCGTAATTCTCTATGTCATAGCATTTATCTGTGTTTTGTATTTTGTCTGTAGGTAATGTTGCTAGTCTCCCGTAAATTAATTCAAAAGGTGAATAGTTAGTGTTAACATGTGGTGTTGTGTTGTAAGCAAATGTATAGTACGGTATCCATTTGTCCCATTCATAATCATCTACAAATTTCAATAAATATTCATTTAATACGCGATGATTGCGTTCTATAGAACCTATGGATTGGTGGTGATATGGTGCTGAAAACTTCTGGTTTATGTTAAGTAAATTGCAAACTTCTTTTAACAATTCATTGTTAAATTCAGTACCTCTATCAGATTTTAAAATTTTAAAACATCCATACTTCAATATAAACTGTTCAACTAATGTTTTGGCAATACTTCTAGCATCTTTTGTTTCAATTGGGTGTGCTATTACATACTTAGTTAATTCGCATTGCAATGTTAGTATATATCTGTAACCATTTGATATTCTTAAGGGTCCCACAGTATCTATTTCTATCGTTTCAAAACTAGTGTTTGGTGTTTCCGTTATAACCATTTTCTCTTTAATGTATTTTGTCTGTTTATTTCTTAGGCATTTAGCGCATTTGTTAATATAATCTCTAACCATCTTTCGCATGTTTTTCCATACATAACGTTGTTTCAATTTAAGTACTGTCTTTCTAATACCGAAGTGTCCTGATATTGGTGAATTGTGGAATTCTTTTATAATATTCATTTGTGATTTCTTATTTGTAATATATTGCAAAGGTTTATATAATATAATGTTTAATTCTAAATTTCTATATTTATTTGATTTCAATATTCTTTGGAATACCTCATTATAAGTTTTATTAAAATATTCAATTGATATGAGCTCAAAAATTTTATCTTCGCATGATAAAGCGAGATTTTTTATATTCTGCCTATGCATATAAATAATCAATTTCTCTAGAGACAAAACGTATTTTGCTAGATCTTCATTAATATTTATTACAAAGCTGTTATCTACATTTTCTATGGTACCGTCCTTAGGTCCATCTTTTATATTTTTTATAATATTAAATTTCAATTCGCGAATATTCTTTATATCTTGTAAAGATATACATTCCCACATATGATTTTTATGTTGGCCTTGGGATATGTTATTATCATTATTTATTAATACATTGTTAGAAATTTCCTTTGCTTTCATTCCACGTGTTGTTACTAAAATTTTTGATGGTTTATTATTGTCATCTTCTATAGGAATCATATTCTTCAACATATCCGAATCTAATTTTATTCTAGATAAAGCGTCCGCGTTAGTATTTATTTTTCCTTTTTTATAAATAATTTTGAAATCATAGTCTGATAAATCTATTCTTATACGAGTCAATTTTGATGAAGGATTTTTATGAGAAAAAAGTGAAACAAGTGGTCTATGATCTGTTACTACAATAAATTTTTTACCAAATAAATAAGGTCTAAAGAACTCTATACCCCAATGTATAGCAAGAAGTTCTTTCTCAATTACTGGTTTATTTAAATCATGTTTTCCTAATGTTTTGCTTGCATAAGAGATCGGTAAATCTTCTCCTATTTTTCCTTGAGATAATACAGCTCCTAATGCATAGTTTGATGCATCGGTAGTTAAAATAAATGGTTGTTCAAAATCTGGATATCTTAATATTGGTGCGTTAATTAATTTTGTCTTTAGTATGTTAAAAGCTTGTTGACATTCTTCTGTCCATTCAAATTCTTTTCCTTTTTTAGTTTGATCATTTTGACATTTTGTGATTTCAGCGAAATTCTTTATGAAACGTCTGTAATAATTACAGAATGCTACAAATCTTTTAACCTCGTCTTTGTCTTTTGGAATTGGGTATTGTTCAATAGCTTTATGTTTTGAAGGATCTGTTCGTATACCGTCTTTTGTTATTTGATGTCCTAAATAAATTACCTCCGATTTTAGAAATACACATTTTGATGCATTTAATTTTAAATTGTATTTTGACAAGCGCTCAAATACTCTGCTAAGATTTTCATTGTGGTGTCTTAAACTACAACCAAATACAATAATATCGTCTACGTATAAAAATGCTTTGGAATCTAGTCCACTAAGTGCTATTGTTAACATTCTTTGGAAACTATTGGATGAAATTTTCAAACGAAATGGTAGTCTTTTAAATTGATAATGACCATTACTAGTTGAAAATGCAGTTAAATTCCTTGAATCTTCGTCTAAATTTATTTGATGAAATGAGCTAGTCATATCTAAAGTTGAAAAATATTTGGCTCTTCCCAGACGATCTAAAACATCTTCTAACCTTGTTAATGGAAATTTATCATTCACTATCTTTTTGTTAAGTTGTCGAAAATCTACAACTAGTCTCCATTTTTCTTTTCCGTTTTCGCTCTTTTTTGGTACTACCAATAAAGGTGAATTGTATGCACTATTTGATGGTTCAATTACATCATCATCTAACAATTTTTGTACTTGATCATTTATTTCATCATATTGTGTGTGTGGTAATCTATAATTTTTAATATATACTGGTTTATTGTCCGACACTTTTAAGTCTTGTGTGTAAAAGTTATTCGCAGTTAGTGTCTCTCCTTCTAAGTGAAAAATATCCTGGTAATCTTCAAAGATTTTTATCAATTCCGCTTTTGCTTTTTCGTCATTAACTTCAATTTTTAAAATATCAAGTAAATTTTTAAATCTTTCTGTACTAATATTTCTTTTCTTCGGTCTATATAATTGGGTTACTAAAGTGTAATTTGTTAATGGTTCTGTCTCAAAATTAATGTTTTTTAAAATTACATCTTTATCTGTTGTGTTTAATATCCTGACATGGTGATTTCCATTTCCTGGTACTATTGTATTACTAATAAATATTCCTGGTTGAATTTCTTTGTTTAAAATAATGCTATCTTCTTTAATATCTAAATTTATAGGATGAATACTTTCTGACCGTTTCTCTACTTCTATACAATAATTGTTGTTTATCCATGATTTCATAGGTATTGTAATTTCCTCATTTTCTAGCGTCAGTGTTATGGTAAATGTTTCATAGTCGATCTTACATAAGAACTTTGTAAAGAAATCTCTTCCTAAAATTCCATCTGTTGGTATCGGAAAATTTTCGTCAATGATGTGAAATTTATGTTTTTCGCTTATGTTATTTATAATAAAACCTAGTTCTGATGTTCCTATGGATTTAATTTTCTCAGATGTTATTCCTTTAAAAGTACTTGATTGTTCTCTATCTATGTTTATTGAATCTTCCTTTAATTTGTTTAGTTTACACAAAGATATGTCTGCTCCTGTGTCTATTAAGAATGTAAGTATTACACTTTTGCCTAAGTTTAAGTTTATGAAATTGGTTAAATTATTTGATATTTGGAAAACATTGTTTAATCTTCTTGGTGTTCCTCCGGATAATGGGTTTGTACAGTTCCTTGACTCACATCCGGAACCTGGTAGTTTTCCTGTACAATGTGTACATTTCTACGGTTACTTCTGTTCTGATTATTATTGTTGTAGTTATTATAATTGTTTCTTCCGTCATTTCTGTTTGTATTGTTATTGTAATTGTAATTATTTGTTTGTCCGTTATTGTTGTTAGAAGGTCTATTATTATTATTATTATTCATTGGTCTGTTAGGATTGCTATTCGAATTATAATTATTTCTCCTATTATAATTATTTTTGTTGTTATTGTTCTGGTAGTTATTCCCATTGGTATTGTTTCTATGATTATTGTTTTTTGTCATATTATTTCTATTCCTATTTTGCCTATTCCTGTAATTCGAAAAATAAAGTACCTGATCCTTATTAGAAATTTCTTTTTCTAATTCTAGGGCCAATTGGACTGCTTCATTCAGTTCTTTTGGTCTAGATGCAGATATGGTTAGTTTTAGTTCTTCAATTAAACCATTTTTAAAGACATTTAAGGCATAGTTATCATTTATCAGCTTAATTGTGTCTGACTGAATAGTACTACAATTTTGTATTTCTCTAATTTGTAATTCATTAAGTTCCGCTATTAAATTCAAAAGTTTTTCATGATAAGCATGTACGCTCATACTTTTTTGGGAAAAATTACTTAGTGAAGCTTGTAATTGAGCTACCGTTTTTGTATTTTTGTATCTGTTTGTTAGAATGGATTTCAAATTAACGAAAGTTGTCGGTGCTGACGTACCTAATGCAGTTCTTTCTACTGTAGTTAATTTTACGTTGTACACGAAATTCAGTAAAATCGGTTTCTGTTCTATTGCCAAACCATCGTTGATAAGTTCTACTATCGTAAGGAATGAATGAAGTTCTTTATAATTCCCTGAGAATTCAGAAATTACTTTTAAAGCAATTTCTAAATTAAAATTTGCCATTTTTATTGAAATTTGCTGTTGATTATTGGTACTTTGTTGTGTACTAAGTGATTCTTCTAGAAGAAATTTTGCTTTATTGTAATATTTCTCGAATCTTTCTGTGTCTTTCTTAATCTCTTCTTTTTTAACAATTTTATTTTCAATTAAGTCTAAAAATTCTCTTCTCAACAATTCTATTTCTTCTAGTTTAATGAGTATTGTGGATTTTTGGTATCCCCTATTTCCTGCTTTTTTAAAATTTTTAATTATTTTTTCTATCTTATCAATTATACTTTCCATCTAAGTTTTAATATATTATTTTTATTTTTTATTTTTAAACCTGTACAACGGCTTTTTTGTTGACATAAGCCTTAAAATATTTGTTTATTTTATAAACTAGAAATACAATTAAAGCGATACATATTATGAAGACGGTGTCAAATTTGATGGTGCCACTGAAGTCCATATTCTGTTGGTTTAGTTGGTTTCCTCCGTTGTTGTTTTCTATTTTTATGTTCTCATTAATTGTTGCAGACTTCTCTTCTTTTGATTCCTGTCCTCCCATTACTTTTTTTTAAGTTGTTTCAACTGTATATATAGCTTCCTCTTTTGTTCACCCGAACTTAATCCCATCAATCGTATTAGTTCCTTCTTTTCTTTCTGAATTTTTCTCTTCCTACCTCCTCTATTAGCTTTACTTTGTTTTTGACTTGTTTCTTCCTTCCGCTTTTGGTTGGTTGTTTTCTTTTTGTACTCCTCCAGAGTTATTGGCTTTGGACAGTAATGTTTTGGGGTTGGTACATAAACTGGACAAAATTTGTTTTGACCCTCTGGCTCGTATTGTTCAATCTCTGTCTCGTATTTCGAGAAAATTATTTCAATCCTTTTCTGAAGGAATTGAATCAATTAAATCAATCGGAACAAATGACATTTAAATATTTTAAAATTGGAAGTAAAAATTTATTTGAATTTAAATTTATTTTTTTTTTTTTAAATTCCGAAAGGCTTCGAAATTGGCAGGATCGCCATATAAAGGATTGGTTTTTGATATAAAGGATTTAATTTGTATTGAATTTCTGACGTGTCTAACTTGTTGGTTTTGCTAAGTTAATTTTGAATGCTATGCTTAGCCACAGCACGTTTTACTTCTTCTGAGCACTGTTTAAGGTGCCCGGCTAGAAGGTTGAGAACAAGTTTGAATTCCAAAAGTATTCTGATCTTTATTTACAAAAATTCTTATATTTATACTAAATTAAACTATTTGGTAATTCTTAATTCTAACTTATATTTTACTCTTTCTAACTTATTAAATTGCTTATTGCGTTAAACACTTGATTTTCATTGGTTAGTGTTTAACCCAAATTTTACTCAATAGTTAATTCTTACTCAATATCACTCTTTGTTTTCTTATATTTTAATGTAGTTAAAATCTCACTCATTGTTACATTTCAAGTGCATTGCCTTTTAACTAACTGCTTGCATTTGCACATTGTTGTGTTTGGAAATATTATCCATCGTAATATTTCAAATGCAAAGCCTTGAGTTAATTTGTCCACATTGACATATTGTTTCAAGTGCAATGCCTTTTGCTTGCACTCACAAACATTGTTTTATGTGTGGTCTTTTTGAAGTGTGCCAAAGAGTTTTGTATTACATTAATATTTGTTTATTCTTTTTTTTTAAATTAATTGGGTCGGTATGTAGTGTGTCATTCTATTTTTACAGAGTGACAAAAAAAATACACTACAATAGTAACATTAGCGATATAGTCCATTTTATCTTTATTTTTTGCCACAATAAGTAAATTTAATAGAAAGTATTTCCGCTATAGTCCGTTAAGCAGCAGTTTACATATATTCCATCTATCTGCGGGTAGAAAGGCAAAAGTAAAGCAAATTATCGTTATAGTCACACAAGCAAAATGTACCAAGGTCCTTTTAGCTTCAAAGCTACAAACCATATAAAGGACCTAATACTTAAACAAATAGTTTTTAGGGATGAAATATTCCTGTATTAAATATTAATGTTTTATTTTCTATATTTACATAAATTGATTATATTCGAACTCTCTAATATACCTAATAGGGGCATATATGAGGGGTACAGATGCCAAAAGCTGCAATCTCCTTTGTTTCACAAACGTAACTAATAATACCTTTTAGTTGTATTTGATGAATGCTTCCGATTAGTGAATATGGCATTACCAGATACGCTTTTATCCCATAAAAAAGTATGTTCAAAAATTAAGAATTGATGCAAAAACGGCAATGTCCATTGGAGATTGTCGCTTTTGCCATGATCATAGTTTGTTAAGCTCTTCTTCTCTCTACTATTTTCGACAATGCATGATATTATTTTTTTATTCTGTTTCTTTTTTCAAAACAAAACTAAAAAGAAATGAAAAAAAAGCAATTTCTTTTTAATATCAAACAGTTAGTTTTAATGTTCACTTTATAACTTTGTCATTAGTCGTAATTATGGAGCTGAGTTGTTATGAAGTTCCTCCAAATCAATCGAGAAAAAAGGCAAGAGACACCAACAAATGGAAAAGGAATTTAGAAAAAATAAAAAGGTATGTATCAAGGCCAATTGATAACCAGGCGGTGGTATTACGACAGCTGACTATTTTTTTCTCGTTTTATTATTATGATTAGAGCAAACACAGCAATCTCCAATTTTATTATTACAATTTCCAGCAAACCACTATATCGATTTGGTTGAAACTTGATCATATCTTCATCATATTCTTATTTACTGAATAGCAGAACATACAATAAATAAATATGAATATACTTTGAGCTAGAGGTTTTTACTATTTATTACGAAAACCATAAATCTGTGGTTTTCACGAATAATCGCGTAAGTCGGTTTTTACCGAAATTGAGATAATGATGTCAAAGTGTTACATTTTGCATTAGGTTTTTATAAGTATTAAGCTTTTTAGAATATAATGTAGTAATATTATTTTTTTTTCTGCTAAAACAACTTAAGTTAACTGTTTAATAAAATATTTTGCTATTATAACGATTTATGTCGACATACATCGCCAAAAATTGTAAAATTGTTGAATATGTTTCCAAATAAAAAGCATATGTGATGTTATGTTGTTATTCGTGCAAAAAATATGAAAGTATTTTTTGAAAATTTTTATATTAATAACAACTTAAGTCGTAAAAATAACAACGTAAGTCGTCATGTGTGATTAAAATGATAACATTTATTTTCACAAAAAATAACTTATGTGGAGATATGATGTTATATTGCACACACTTAATGAGTCAATCAATCATATGCATTTTTAATCCTTTTACAGATTGTGATCCTGTGAGGATTTTTTCATGAAAACTATGTATAATACGTAGAAAGTCACTGTTAAGAGGATAGTAAAGAAAAAAGTTTAAAAAAGCATCTACAGAAGCCGCAATTGAAAAAAATAATTGTTTTTGCTCTCCTGAAAAGTTTGGTTTTATAACTTACGCGATTATTCGTAAAAACCACAGAAATATGGAGATTGTAGCCTTTGCAGATATACCCCTCATATGTGGATTAGGCTTAAAGTCACATTGGCAATACAGTCCACGATTTGGGTGCGATTTGGCTGCAACTAAAAGATGTGAGGTAAAGGGTAAAACTGATCCTCAGTAAAATATCTCATAGTTGGTCCGAATGGCCTACATGAAAATGTAGCGTCTCGGGGAGTATGTATGGTAATTATATTATGCTAAGTTAGCTATCAGTTACTCGATGTCATTCCTAGAGGACGTTAGGTGGCAGCCCCATCATCGAGGATATTCTGCGAATGACCAATCACCAATCCAGAAGAAAAACAACAACGATTACAGAAACTTCAACAAGATTAAAAAACAACAAACCCCCAACATTGAAGACGGAACTTGGCATAAGAACACGGATTACGATAGGACAATGGAACGTCAGAACACTAAGAGAAACATCCAGATTAGCACAACTAGAAAAACAACTGACAACCTATAGAGTTGATATAATGGGTATTAGTGAGATGCGATGGACTGATAGTGATGAAATTACAACAGCAAATGGCAATAAAGTACTGTTTAGTAGTAAACCATCAAGAGCTGAAAGTGGCGTTGGAATTGTTATAGGGAAGAGAAATATTGATGCCCTGATCAACTGGAAGGCAATATCAGATAGAATTATACTAGCAAGATTTAGAGGAAAAGTTAGACATTTGACCATAATTCAATGTTATGCACCCACCGAAGATGCTGAGGACGATGACAAAGATAATTTATATGTACATCTTATCCTCCACAAGCAAGAGAGATGTCATCGTACTCATGGGAGACTTATAAGTGAATATGGCATTACCACATCACCAGATGGTCGCACGCAGAATCAAATAGATCATATATGTATAAGTAGAAAATGGAGAAGCTCACTAATCGATGTAAGAACTAGAAGAGGAGCGGATATGGATACAGATCACGAACTCGTCACTGCCATCATTAAGATGAAGATTAAAGGCCAAAAACAACAGAAACATCTTAGAAGAAAGAAGCCAAACCTCGCGAAGTTAAAGAAAAATAATATAAAAGAAACCTTTAACGGTAATATCTCATCTGCAACATCAACAAACCGCTCATGGGACGGAACAGCTGCAATCTACAACAGTACAGCCCTACAAACTCTAGCACAGCAAGAGCCGAAGAGGAAATTGTGGTTAACAGATGATACATGGAATAAAGTTAAAAAACGAAACAAAATGAAGCAGAGAATCAATAACAACGAGAACAACAACGGTAACTGCCTTAGACAGGAATATAGAAATGTGGCCAAAATGGTCAAACGAGCCGCCCGCAGAGATAAACGTAACTATCTTAACAGCCTTGCCGAACAAGCTGAAGAGGCATCTGCGACCAACAACATGCGGAAGCTCCACCAAATAATAGGCGAACTCACCAATCACAAGGCGAAATGTCAACAACCAATTAGGGATAGAAATGGCACTCTACTTACCACCAATGAACAACAGTTGGAAAGATGGAGGCAGCATTTCGAAGAAACGAGTAATTCCGTACCACAGAATGATCATACACCAAACTTTCTTTTGCCAAACAACAACAACACTCTTGCAATATCCTGCAGCGCACCAATAGTCCGAGAAATTGAAGAGGCAATAATCAAACAAAAAACCAACAAAGCTGCTGGTGAAGATGGTATGCACGCAGAACTGCTACTAGCTGACCCATCCCCACCTACAACAAGCCTGGCAAGAAGAACATTTCCCTTCTACGTGGAAAAAAGGCGTTATAATAAAAATTCCAAAGAAAGGCGATCTACGTGACTGCGGCAATTGGAGAGGCATAACTCTTCTAAATATGATTTATAAGATAACTGCCAACATAGTACAGAAGCGAATACAGGAAAAGCTAGAGGTTAGCCTAAGAGAAGAACAAGCTGGGTTTCGTCCTGACAGAAGCTGCATCGACCAGTCCAACACTCTTCGAATAATCGTCGAAGAATGTATTGAATGGCAAACTCCTTTATATATGGTTTTTGTAGATTTCAAAAAAGCTTTTGACATGATGAACAGATCTGCAATATGGGCGTATCTTAAAAAGAAAGGTGTTCCCGATAAACTTATCAACATCATTAGAGCGTTATATGATGGTGCTGAAGTATCAGTCCTCCACAACGGCACCTGTAGCAACACTTTTACAACAAATGCTGGGGTAAAACAAGGTTGCCCTCTTTCGCCACTACTCTTTACTGTAGTACTGGACGAAATAATGAGAGAAGTGTGTACCATCAAGAGAGGGATAACTTGGACATTTAGCAGTCATCTCGAAGATCTTGACTTTGCGGATGATATATGTTTGTTATCACATAAGATCAGTGATATGCAATCAAAGTTAGACCACCTCCAAGAACTAGCAAAGAAAGTTGGCCTAGAAATCAACGTCGCGAAAACAAAGGCTATGAAAATAAATAACAATAGCCCACATCATATTTTATTGAACAACCAACGCATCGAATACGTCAACCAATTCTGTTACCTAGGTAGCATAATAACAACATCAGGCGGAACAAAAGACGACGTAGCCAATCGAATAAACCGAGCAAGAGCAGCATTCGGTAGACTAAACGCGGTCTGGCGCTCAACACAAATATCTAAGAACACCAAACTGAGGATATTCAAAGCGTGTGTCAAATCCATTTTACTTTATGGTTGTGAAACCTGGTTAGTATCCATAGGCACGACCAGGAAACTTCAAGTGTGTTTAAATAAATGTCTTCGTATTATTCATAAAGTATTTTGGCCAGCCACTATACGCAACCAAGATCTTTGGCAACTAGCGAACGAAGAAGAAATTGGCAAACAAATAAAAAGAAGAAAATGGAGGTGGATAGGTCACACTCTGAGAAAAGATGCCACAAATATAACAAGAATGGCACTAAAATGGAATCCCCAAGGTTCTAGAAAACGTGGCCGTCCAAACAACACATGGAGACGATCAGTGAAAAACGAACTTGAACGATATGGTTTCACGTGGGACGATGCCGCAGTTGAAGCTAGAGACAGATTACGTTGGAGAAATCAACATGTTGAAGCCCTATGCTCCATTGAGGAGTAAAGAAGGACAAAGAGAAAAGGATGTGACGATATGAGAAAAGTACTGTATATACTTTTTAATAAATTTAAATACCATCGAACTTCCCTGTAATGAATCTGTATGGGATATGAAAATTTCTTAAAAACATATACATATTTTCCCCACTGTTATCTTAAATAATCTAGTATTTTTGTAAGGATCACATCCTTCCAAGGGGGCCCTAATCAATATCCTGAAAAATACATTTATTCTACATTTTTAGAATAACTGCCTTTTTTAATTTTTTATTTTGTGTTTATCCCTCTTCAGCTTAATTAAATACTGATATTTTTTAGGAGAAAAACTACTTTCTTTAGCATTGTTGCTTAATGAATACGGAGGCTGATATAAATACTACTCTTAATTGGACTATTCCTTCCTTCATCTTATTTAAATTTTTCAGAAATAATTAACTAATTAAAGTTGACTTGTACATAGCTTTGTGTTTACCTCAGTGAACAATTACACAATCCCATCCCAGATGTCAATCGCCACCTACATCTCAACTGCAGCGAACATCAACTATCTTATTGTTTTTCTTATTTTTATTCTAAAGTAAATCTTGATGAAGAAACAACTGTGCGCTAAAACCTTAATCTATTAAGTAAAAATAAACCCTTACAAATTCAAAACTTAAACCTAGATACAAAAAAAAAAAAACGTGTTAAACCTACACTAAAACCTAAATAAAACAGTGAATTTAAAAGATTTACCTTAACTTAAATTGGAATTCTTAAATAAATACATTTGCCTACTTAACTTAAAAAGTTAACCCAAAAAGTGTTTCTTATTTGCTACCTAATATCTATATATTGCACTTCCCCTTGTAAACTAAAGAAAGGTTTGTTGACCCTTACGTATATATAATTACACTATGCTAGTTGAAAAAACAGACAAGCCGGGCACATGGCGTTTTAACATAATTCGGGTACGCTGAATCCAGTGGTGCACGGTTTTTTAAGATTGGCTCTGGTTTTCGAGATATACCGTTATTTCGAAAATGGAGGAGATTGCACAACATATATTCTCGTAGCTCAAAAACGGTTTAGTTGATTGAAATTACTAAAAAAAAACCGCAATAAAATTTCATTTAAGAAAAATAAAACTTTTTTTCTAATGTGAGTAGGCGTTATTGAAACATAATTTTTTTTGAAAAAAAAAATAAATTTTTTTATCAAAATTTCGAAATTTTTATTTGTTAAAATTTTTTTGCAGACATATTAAAAATGAAGCTGCAAACAAAACAAGCCATAAATAATTCAAATCTGTTAGCAACTTTTGATTTTTTTCACAAAAGTCGACAAATTTGAATTAATTTAAGAATTTCATAAAACGCAATATTTGTATGGGAGCCCCCCTAAAAAGTGGTGATAAGGAGCAAGTATGTCTTGGGAAAATGTTAAGGACAAAATATTAATTGAGGTCGGTCATACATTATATATCACTAGGGGCGACTTCTGGGAATTTGTGGGAATTTTTCTTCAATATATATGAAGAATATAATTTATATGGAGCATTTCATATGATTTTTTTTAATTATTAAATTCTTTATTCAACATAATGTATATATCGAGCCTTTGCTGCAATAGAGTCATAACTCAAAAATGCTGAATTTTGAGCTAATGTATTTAATTCTTTCGCTCATAGTGGAACATAGGGCCGCCTACTAGCTAATAATGTGGAGTTAATCACCATATCGCTTCTTCAGATTGTGTAAAAATTTCATACAAATATCTTCTATATTCAACTCTAGAGAGAAGAATTAAATTTTTAGATGCTAGAAATTCAAATTTGAGTTATGACTCTATTGCAGCAAAGGCCCGATATGGAAAATGTGCCAACGCAGAAAATTTATTTTCAATGACATTTTGACGTAAAATTTTTTAAATGCGGTTTTTGTGCCATTTACAATACAAAACAAAAGAACAAATATTCAAATTTATGCTATTCCAAAGAAATATGCATGTATTATTACCACACTTTCACTTTGCGGTACGAATTTTGGAAAATCCACAGTTACCGATTAAAAAATTCTTAGAATTAAGAAATAATTTCATAAATGCTCCACATGAGAGTAAAAGAAGGTATGAACTCTAACTACTTTATTAAATTAGATTTATATTTCATATCGTAATGTTTTTTATTTTACAGGAACTCTTAATGGACCGGACATTCGACGTCTTATGGAGGACCATCAATTTAAGGTTGCATTGAATGATATCGACCTATTGGCTTAGAATTGTGTGATATCAGTAATAGAAAATGTATTAGGAAATCATCGGTCTCAAAACTGGCGAATTTTATTCAAAAATATGCTAACCGCATTTAGAAACTTAAACGCTAGAATGTCATTGAAAATACATTTATTGCATTACCAGGCCGAAAAATTTAATTAACAATCACCAGCCGAGTCTGATGAACATGGCGAGAGATTTCACCAAGTAACAGCCAGGCTCGAACACTGGTATAGCGGCAAACAACTTGATTCGCTATTAGGGGATATTTGTTGGAATCTGCAGGAGGAAGAAGAATAAATTTCTAAATAAAATCTTTAACTTTAACTAATTAACAACAAAAATAAATGCTTAAAAATTTTTAAGTTTGGTTATTATAAAAAATAAAAAAATTTCATCTTTTCAGAAAAAATCAAAATTTGTAGACAGACTTTAATCACCTTTAGCTTATTTTGTTTGGAACTTTGTTTTTTATACGCGTAGAACCCTAGCCTTAAATTTTGCACCTGCAGCGCCTGAGATACCCCTAGACGGGCCAAATGTATGACCAGCGCAACTTTATTTTTCATTCTAATCATTTGTTTCTAAGGCCTAGGATTCACTCCTAGAGATATAAAATGTATGACCGATCTCCAATGTTTTTTGTTCTTAACATTTTCTTAAATCATAGTTGCCATATATCTCCACCCCTTAGGGGGGGCTACCATACAAATATGGCCTTTTAATTAAATTCTTAAATTTGGACCCTGCAGCGCCTAGGATGCCTCTAGATGCGTCAAATGTATGACCAACCCCAATTTATTTTTCATCTCAATCATTTATTTCTAACATACCCACCCGCTATCTCCATTCCTTAAGGGGGCTTCCATACAAAATGTTCAATGCAGACTAGAAATATATTGAAGAAAAAGTCCCTTAAATGCCCAGGAGTCGCACCTAGGGGGATAAAATGTATGACTGACCTCCATTAGTTTTTTGTTCTTAACATTTTCTCAAATTATACTTTCCCTTTATCACCATCCCTTAGGGGGGATCCCATACAAATATTGCGTTTTAGGAAATTCTTAAATTAATTAAAATTTTTCGGTTTTTGTGAATAAAATCAAAAGTTGCAAACAGATTTTAATCATTTATGGCTTGTTTTGTATGGAATTCGTTTTTTATACGTCTGCAAAAAAATTAGAAGCATAGCTGCATTTTCCAATTTTTTATGAATTTTTAAAACACAAAAATTTCGAAATTTGGTAAAAAAAATTATTTTGTTTTTCCAAAAAAAATTATGTTTCTAAAACGACTGCGGATATTAGAAAGACGTTTTACTTTTCTTAAAGGAAATTTTATTGCGGAGTTGCGTTTTTAAGTTTTTTTCAATTAGCTAAAGCGTTTTTGAGTTACGCGAATATATGTTGTGCAACCTCCTCCATTTTCGAAATAACGGTATATCTCGAAAACCAGAGCCAATCTTAAAAACCAGCGGGTACCACTGGATTCAGAGTACACGAATTATGTTAAAACGCTAGGTGCTTGTCACGAAAAAAATTGTCAATTTCTTGCACAGTGTTATCTATGTATATAACTACATAAGATTTACCCCAACCATCTACCCTATCCTGTCTAACCCGTATAAACATTGGTCCTCACGAACCGTCAACGTAAAAAAGTGTAACATTAAATACAGTCCACAAATTAATAAAAAGATATATGAAAATAAATAAGTTAAAAGTTCACAACATACATAAATACACAAATAATACTCAACAAACTAAAAAACAATAATCACTCAAAACATTAAAATAATAATAAAATAAAAAGTGAAAAAATATTTAAAACCAAAACAAATACATAAAAACATAGTCACGTAAAACAAACCTATTTTTCAAAAATAAATAAAACAAATTGGAAAAAAACAGTGAGGCATAATATTTCTGCACAAATTAAATTTAACAATTTAAAAAAGGCAAAAGTGCACAAGAAAAATTAAATACCAAATAAAAATTGTGAACAAAAATTATTAACAAAAACAAATTTCCTATACATAAAATTTACATACAAACTAAACTAAAAATATTAACAAGTAAAACAAAACATAATAACAACTTTTTTGTTACAAATATACAAACCACATTAAAAAATATGTACATATCGATGGACTCAAGTAGAAAGGCCTTAACTCGTATTTTTTACGAAATGGATTTTTTTTGTGATTCCAATGCACCTCACAAAAATTTTAGGCAATTTTATCAAAATTAGCGGTTATTCCAGTAATTTTCTAAAAAGCCCTAACTTATTTCTAAAAAAAAAAGATATTTTTTAAAGCCCTATCTCGCCAAATTGTGTGTCAATGCATCGAGTTTTCTTAAATTATGCAATGAAGAATAAGCGAATCTTTTTTTATATTGTGATACAATGTTGTAACGTTACTTTGAGCTTATTATTGCATTACATACTACAAAACAACAAAAACATCAAGATAAATGTTTTTTTTTCATATAACGGTTAAGTCCAAATATTATAGAGAAAGAACTGAAATAAAACTTTAATAAATGTTGTTGGAATTGATTTTTGTAAACCACTCCATCAGAAGAACAGTTTTCTTTTAATTGTGCAGATCATTTTTAAATTAATAAGGAAATAAAATATAAAAAGTAAATAAAAATGGAAAATGTAGATGAAAATTGTCAATCTGACGAGGAATATTTAAACAATAGTGATTTCGAGTGCTACCAAACCGGAAGCAAAGTAAATATAAATCAGAAAAAACGAATGAGAGGAGAAACATATGAAAACACTTCAAAAGGGGTCTTCCTCACAAATTTCCCCAAGACGTCTAGGTTTGCCGTGTCAGTCAAAGTACTGCGAAAAAAGCACATTGAGATATTGTTCATTATTTAACGAGTTTATAAGAAAATAAATTTTTGCTGCGTTTTGGCAGATGACGTGGGAACAAAAGCGCATATATGTTGTTAACCTCGTCAGCTTAGCAGAGCGCAAAAGCATTTCTTCTGAAAGTTCTACACAGACGCAGTCAATTGCATATTTTTTAAACAAAAATTCAAAGCGACTGCAAATATGTCGTCGTATGTTCCTTTCGACATTAGGATTAAAGGAAAAGATGGTGCGAAATTGGATTAGAGAAGCGAGAAACATGGCACACAGCTGAGTCCACAGAAAAGGAAAAGTTTGCGCATACAAAAGAAGCGATGTTCCATAATGGGCCAATGCAATCACATAAGACGTAATTTTTTAGAAAATTGGTTAACAAGGTTTCCAAAGGTAGAATCTTATTATTGCAGACGCGATTCAACAAAACTGTACTTCGAAACTGTTTTTTCTTCATACAAACAAATATATGAATTTTACCTAAGTGAGTGTGAAACAAACGTGGAAAATAAGGATATGAAATTGTCTTATTCTGTTGTAGTCGAAACAATACTACTCTATTTTCAAACCTAAAAAAGATGAGTGTGATGTTTGTGTTTCATTCAGAAACAAAAATGTGTCAAACATTTAGTACGAACAAGATAAGGAAGAAATAGAAAAGATGCGGGAAGAAAAACGTACAGATATAGAAAATGCTAAAAATGAACTTAAACATCGAGCATCGGATCGAGAATATTGGAAGCAACTTGTTTTGGCCCTATGCTCCTTGTAGGAGTTTAAAGGAACTAATATATATATATATATATAAAGACATGCAAGCATTAAAATTAGTACCGCAATTAAATGCCAATTCGGCTTACTACAAAATGAAACTACAAATTCACAATTTTACAATTTACTAGAAGATTGTAAACACACCAATCGGACAATTTTGTATGGGATGAAACGGCAGGAAACCTTACTGCTTCGGTTTTCATAACATGCATTATAAAGCACTTAAGAGATTTTTTGGATAGATCTCCAGATATTCACCACATTATTGTTAATTCAGACGGTTGCTTTTATCAAAATCGCAACGTCACGTTGTCTAATGCTATTCTCTATTTTTGTGAAGAACGAAATGTAACTATTGAGCAAAAGTACTTGGTTGTTGGGCATACACATATGGAGTGCGATGCAGCCCATTATCTCATCGAAAGAAAAACAAAAAACAAACAAATAAATTTGCCGTCGCAGTTTGTCCAAATTATTAAGGAAGCCAGAAAATATCCAACACGTCTAGAAGCACACCATTTGGATTACACGTTTTTCTTAGATTTTGAAAAACTTCCGAAGCGATATTTGTCAATTCGACTAGGTAATAATCGAAATTATTGTGCATTTTTTTTTATAAATTTTTATTACAAATTTAACTTTAGGAAAAAAGGCAGGTGATGATACCGTAAATATGTTGCGTGCTTGGATACGATTCATCAAGGCTCATATATTTTAAAACAAATATTACGGACGAATATGAGCTTCTTCCACATAGAACAAAAGCTTGCATAGAACGCATCATTCCAGCACGGTTATATAAAGAAAAATTAGCAATTCCCAAAAAGAAATGGGAGCATTTGCAAGATCTAAAGAAGCTGATTCCTTAAGACTGCCATAACTTTTATGATACGTTGCCATACAAATTATAAACGCTATTTTTATTTTCGAACTTAATATTTTTAAGCAATCACAATATTTTCTGGTAATTTTAATCATGAATTTTCCTTAATATAATTTGTTTTGAGCGCTACAGAAAACAGCCCTAAGTAAGATTTATGCTCTGAAATGAGACTATAAAAAGCCCTATCTCAATTTAGTTTTTTATATATTTAAAAATAAAAAAAATGTTTTGAAAACCAAATTCATCCTTCATTTTAATAAAAATCTGCGTTTAAAAAACGTTAATTTTTGTCAATTACAGTTTTAAATGTGTTTTACCTTCTCCTCTAAAGTTTCAAATATTTGAGTTAGGGCCTTTCTACATGAGACCAACGATATGTACATAAAATTTACAAAAACAACACTACACACAGAATCAACACGCATCATAGCGGAAAGACGACACAAAAAAAATAATAAAAACACAAGATATTTTTGATATGTAAACCATGTCAGATCTACCAAGAGTTTTTATAGAAACAGTATGATCGCTATTGATGAATCAATTGATAAAATAACCTAACTCAATGAAACCCGATCCTCTATACCTGATCCCCTAAATACACAACCCAATAATATGGTAGCCTTCAATGTACCCCCTTGTGATATGCCAACGTTTAGCGGGGATTTCAAATGCTGGGCTTCCTTTAGAGACCTTTTTAAGGCCATCTATGGCAATAACAACCGCTTAAGTGGATTTGAAACACTCTTATATCTTAAGCAGAAGGCAAGCGGCGAAGCCAAAGAAATAGTAGACAATGCACCCTTAACAAATGACGGATTTTGTATTACTTGGAATCAGTTAACTGCTTAATATAAAAATCGTAGAATGCAGATTAATGCGCAATTAAAAACCCTATTAAGTCTACCCCTGGTAAACACTATGTGTAGTGAGTAGCAGTGAAATGGGGAGGCAGCAAAAATTCGGCCTCCCCATTAGTTTTTTTCCCATATACCACAGAAGGAGCATTTTGCTTTTTGCTTTTTATTTAAAGCTGCAAAAATGTTGCCTACCCATTAGTTTTATTTTCCGAATGTATTTTTCCATAAGGAGGAGTTTTGAATATAAATAAAATAAAGAATTTTTTGAGTAGTTTTAAATATAAAATAGAGTTATATTAAGTTGATCATATTTATATTTTCTTCAATGAAGAAAAATTTTAAAAATTCTGTAATATGTGTAAATGTATTGTTTGAGTATTTTAAAATAAGAGAGAGTAATATGTAATATAGTTTAAATTTTCAACATATGTATGTAAGTATATAAATAAAATCAATTTGTACTCTAACCTAAACAAGTATGACATTAATATAAAAAGGCTAAGGGAGTATATTCCATATCATTATCCTAATTGCCACTTTAAAGGAAACTTAATAAAATGGTAAGTAATTCCTTTATAATAATGTTATATTTAATTATTTATTTTTAGATGTATAAAAAAATTGTTAATATTGCCCAAGGTATTAAGCCCGAGTATATTAGAATAGATATATACTTTTAAGCCAATCTTTGAAAATTGTGAATTTTGAATGAAAAGAAACACAATATGGTCTAAAAGTCATTGCTAATTTAGATGATAATAAATGGTTTTATCTTCCCCATAGAATGATGAAATTTTTAAACAAGGAGGATCAATACTTAACTCAAATGAATGATAAAGTTTGGACAATTATTTTTTTTTTTTTTTTGGTATCATAATTTTATCAACTCGTGACGTGTTTCTTACCCGCTGCTGTTTACTCCAAGTTTTAACCTGTAATAAGGCTTATTATCGTCTCGTGTTGTTAATCAGCCGTTTGTCCTGGTTTCATTGTGTCGTAATCGTTTGTGGTTTTTGTTATTTGTAAACGGCCTTAGCCGTAAAATTGTTTTTAAATTTACATTTTTAATAAATTTAATAAAAAATAAATCACAATTCACTGGAATAAATAAAAGAGACAGATAAATCTTTGCAAAGGTAAAACACACACACGCATTAAAATTATAAACAAAAACTAGCTGTTTCGCTCTGTCAAATACTGGTTGTTTTAAAAAAGTGCTGCCAAGCTATTGTACATGGTTATTGTCACTGTTGCCAAATTAAAATTGCCAATTAGTTTTGCCGTTATTTTAAAATTTTTAATACATACATTTTATTGCAATATTTTATACAATGGAGTGTATGAATAAAAAATGTTCTATTGTTAATGATGATGAAAGGAAGTTAGCATGTTGGCTGTGTAATGGGTTAATCCATTTCAAATGTAGTGGAATTCCTGTTTTAGCTGCTGAATTTCTAAGTCTGAAGGGGTTAATTGGTGTTGTACCCACTGTAGAAAAATTGGAGTTGATTTTTATAAGTTTTTTCAAGCAAGAAAATCAACTTTTCTGGATATAAAAAAAGAAATTCTAAATTTATCTGACCGTCTTTCTAACTATGAAAAATTGTTTGATGAGTTCTCTTCCCTGGACAACTATAAATCTCCGGCACAATCTTCACCGAAACGTCGGAAGTCTACTAGGAACAATAATAAGGCACTAAATGTTCAGCGTTTAGCTCCCTCGGCATCTAATAATATAAATAATGGAACAGTAACTCCAGTTTCGACATATGCATCGTCTGTGCCTGTAAATTTTTCTAATAAAACTACACAAATAGAACGAAACGGCCAAACGTCGGAAACCTCGATGGATCCACAAAACCAAACGTCCGAAGTCATAAATAACGCTGAATCTCAATCTATGCCTAGAGAATTGCGCGTTATACCTCCAAAGAAGTCTGTATTTGTATCCCGTTTCGCATATGACACAACCAGTGATGATATAGAATATTACTTAAAATAAAAATTGCCCTCAAATACTGGTATAATAATTCACAAGTTTTCTTATTCAGAACCCAGAAGTATTGCGTCCTTTAAAATTACAGTACCGAATGACATTTTCGATCGAGTTGTTGATCCCTGTTTCTGTCCGAATAATGCACTCGTTCGCGAATTTTTATATAGAGAAAATCGTAGAACAGACAACGTTGCACGACTTTCATTACAGAATTCAAGAAACCCAAAAAACTTTGCATGAAAACTGAAAAACACTTAAATATTATATATCAAAATGTTCGTGGTTTAAACACTAAACTGGCTAACCTCTATATTGAAAGTTTTAATATGAATCACCATATACTTGTTCTCACTGAAACCTGGCTAAATAGAAACACTTTAAATACTGAAATTCTTTGCAATGATTTTAATATATTTAGACGTGACAGAGAAACTTTAACTACTGGTGGAGGCGTCTTAATTGCTGTTTTAAATATTTTCCAATCTGATGAGTTCAAATTAGAACATTATTCCGATATTGAGTTTATCTGTGTTCGGATAAAACTAAATAGCTCACATATATTCTTAACATGTTCCTACATTCCCCCAAAATCTGATCAACTAACTTACATGAAACATTTTGAATCCATTAAATCTGTTGTGTCTAAAGCTCAGCCAGAGGACTTCGTTTATGTTTTTGGCGATTTTAACTTGTCAGCTGTAATTTGGAAATTTTTACCAGACTCAAACAGTTATGCACCAATAAAATCTGATGCCTTTATTGAAGAGTTTCTCAGTAATTTATCTGACTTATGTCTTTTCCAAAAAAATGGGATTTGTAATGAATACGGAAACTATCTAGATTTGGTTTTTGTGAACGAACCCACTAACTGCACCATTACTCGAACATTACCAGTTACGAGACCAGAGGATCGCTACCACCCTACTCTTGAAATAAGTCATAATATTTTGTCTGATGCATTTTGTAATCAGGATGATACAAACGATAAGATTTTTTGTTTTAAGAAAACAAATTACGATGACCTGAACTACTTTTTGACCAACACTAATTGGTTTGAACTGTTATCCATTCCGAATGGTACCCCAGCTTCAATTGACTCTATGATTAACACATTTTATACTACTATGCATAATTTTTTTGAGGAATGTGTGCCAAAACATTTCGCAATTAAACATTCAGGTCCACCGTGGAATTCTCCGCATCTATCAAGATTAAAAAATATAAAAAACAAACGCTTTAAAAAATATAAGCAATATCGTACAGCTTATGATTATAGCGAATACTGTGTATCTCGAGCGGAATATAATCTTCTTAACAGGAGACTGTATATAAATTACCTTGAGAAAATAAAAAGGAGCTTTAAACGTGACCCAAAATCTTTTTATACTTTTGTAAATTCGAAAAGAAAATCAAATGGCTATCCAAGAGTTATGAAGTATTTAACTAATAAATCTAATATTAATTTGATCAAAAGCAATATGTTTGCCGATTTTTTTGCAACAACATATTCTAAGCAGCAGTACGATACATCAACTGAATACCCGTTTACTCTGATGGAACATCAAGCTATATCATTCTCTTCTATTGATACTTCTCAAGTTATTTTATCTTTGAAAACAATAAAATCGTCAATGCGTAGTGGAACTGATGGCATCCCTGCTTGCGTTTTAAAAAATTGTGCACATGCTTTGGCTACTCCTTTGGTTATTATGTTTAATGTGTCATTAAAATACGGATATTTTCCCCAATTTTGGAGGAAATCCTTTATCATACCAATATTTAAATCAGGCAACAAATCGGATATAACGAATAATAGAGGCATTGCAAAATTGAGTGCAATTCCTAAAGTTTTTGAAAAATGCTTAACAGACTCTCTTTGCCACAGTGTATCTACAATATTATCACCATACCAGCATGGTTTTAGGAAAGGTTGTTCTGCAGTTACCAATATTTTACAACTAACAACTCTAACAAATCGAGCTCTTAAGGATGGCCAACTTATTGACGTTATTTATACTGACTTCAGCAAAGCTTTTGACAAAATCAACCATAACCTACTTCTCACTAAGCTTAATTTATTAGGGTTTACTTGTAACGCTTTGTGCTGGTTACGATCGTATCTAACCTGCAGGACACAGTGTGTTCTTTTTGATAACACCACCTCCAAAAAAAATTTATGTTAGCTCCGGTGTCCCCCAAGGAAGTCACCTAGGCCCTTTGCTATTTTCGCTCTTCATAAACGATTTGCCGCTTGTAATGAAGCATTGTAATGTTTTAATGTACGCTGATGATGTTAAGATGTTTCTCAGCTACAAATTATCTTCAGATGGGGCGTATTTGCAGCAGGATTTAAATAGTTTTTACGCATGGTGTAAATTTAACCAAATGGAGCTAAACTCAAAAAAATGCAAGCACATGCGATTTTCTAGAAATAGCACATCAATGCTACACTATTTCCTGGATGGGTATCAACTAGAGTTAGTTGGAGAATTTCTGGATCTCGGTATTCTACTTGATCCTAAGTTAGATTTCTGCAAGCATATTACAATGACTATAAATAAAGCTCGAGGTGTGCTTGCTTATATAAAACGATGGTCTAAAGAGTTTACAGATCCCAATGTAACGAAACAGCTATACACATCCCTAGTAAGACCTATTTTGGAGTATGGTTCTATTGTCTGGGATCCTGAAATTAATATGCACATAGACCGAATTGAATCTGTTCAAAAGCAGTTTCTCTTATTCTGCCTGAGAGGCTCGTTTGGTCGTAATGCTGGGAATCTTCCTTCGTATACTACGAGGTTATCATTTATTAAACTACCTACCTTAAAAAGCCGAAGGACTATGCTAAATGTCGCATTTCTAATTAATTTGATTAATGGCGATGTCATCTCCGACTTCCTTCTTCGAAACATAAATTTTAATATTCCACGACGTTTTACCCGACACCTAATAACTCTGCACCTTCCTGTTGTTCAAACAAATTATGCTGATGCTGATCCTTTGAGAAGAATATGCAAAAATTTCAATGAATTGTATAGCTTAATTGATTTTTCCATTAATGTAAATGTAATTAAACGCAATATTATTGTGTTTTTAAATAATTAATATGTCTTAAAAATTTTTTGTTTTTTATTCGTTTATAATGCCTTTATTTAAAATCTTGTAATATACTTATAATAGTCTGTAAGGATTCATATCCATAGATTTAATCAAATAAATAAAAAAAGGGGCGTCAATTACCAAATGGACCTGCAATATTCGATTTAAATTATATTTAAACTCTGAAAAAGAAATCCTTACAATAAAGATAATTATAATAAAACAAAAACAAGATAATTTTTAAAATTTTTTATTAATTGTTTGTTTTGTTGTTTGTTTGTTTTGTTTAATTTTTTTTTTGTTTCTTATTAATTTTTATTTAAAAAATTATTTACATTTTAAAATTTAATTTCTAATAAAAAGGAATCATCTTCCTCCATAATTTCCTTAACGTTGATTTCTGATAAAGAGGAATCATCTTCCTCCATAAATTCCTTAACGTAGTCAGGCATCTCCTCACTAACATTTGCAGGATATTGCTCCTTCTCCTCCCGCTTTTCATCATTAAAGGCTCTTGAAGTTTTATAGAATTTTGATTTAGACGGGCTGAAATTATGCACTCGCATAAAATGACTTTTCTTATTGAATTTGTTTTTTTTTTTTGGTTGACAAAATTCACAATGTGATCTGTGTTTATTGAACTTTTTAGAACCTTCCGTTCAATAGGGTAAAAAGTGCAATCGTATCCATTTTTAAAGTTTAAAGATTAACCTTGAATATTTGCTTCGCATTGAATTATGAGTCAATAAAACTTTTCGTTAGAGTAAAAAATGCAATCATATGCACTCTTAAAGTTTAAAAATTAACCTTGAATATTTGCTTCACATTTATATTGTTTTTAAGCCAAATAATGTATTTACAAATAGATTTGGCTACATATAGAACATTCTGTTAAAAATTAATTACAATTTTATTATTGTCGAAATTAAAAGTAAATGAACTTTTCGTTAGGCTTAAAAATGCAATCGTATCATTTTTTAAGTTTAAAAATTGACCTTGAATGTTTTTCAATTTTTATTTAAAAATAACCTAAAAAATTTATTTGGTGATTGGCCAGCAGAACAAAAGTACTCGGCGGGTTTGTTTTTAGGAAAATAAAAAGCAACCCAATGCTGTCCAGGCATATGTGGTGGATCAGTGTAAGGAACGTAAAATTATGGTTTTAAAACTGGTTGTGTTGGTAATTTATTACATGCAAATACACCTTTAAATTTATATTTTGTTATATTATTGGACTTCAAAGTATTTTTAATATTTATTGAATTCATAGTGTTTGAATAATATTACGTGTTTTATCAATTTCTATAACACTTTCAAATTCACAGTATACTTAGCACGTTATTGCTTCAGTAATTGGTTTGCCAAAACGCCCTTCAATACGAATAGTTCCCTGGTTTATTTAATTACCGCAATTAGAATTATTATTATGGTCAAGTCGAAAGCAAGTAAAAAATATCCGTTATCAAAAAGTTCTTTAGTTATTTGATGACCTTTATCGAAATGATGAATTCTAGTTCCTTTAAATAGTGTTTGATAACCACGAGTACTTATTATTCCTCCGTTATTGTAGTTAAGTTTAATTGGTTGTGCAGGAAAGTGAACTCCATTTACAACCAATTTAAATCTTTTTAAATTAATATGTTGAAAGTTAAATCGATTTTCTTTTTTCTCTCCAGTATATGCTTTATTAGACACCATTCCAAAAATTAAAAAATTTGGTAATTGTCCTAGTATAACGTTATCTAAACTTAATGAGTGATTTCCAGGGTGTATTGTAAACGTTTTTATTTCCACTCTTTTAAAGGGATAAATTGCATTTCTTTATTGTAATACATTATGATGAGACATTAGAATATTATGATTAATAGTAAGATGGTTTATATATAAATTAGTGTCGTGTATTTTAATATTAGATTCATTTTTATCGCCACCTTTTAAAATGTAAAATTCTGGTTTTTCCATATTTAATGTTACCTTCAGATCAACATTATTAAGCAAATATTTTTGTTGGTTAAATACACATAAACATGAAGTTTTCCAAAAAACTCTACTCTTTTTCCGTCCTTATATAGTTTTTTTTCTCTTGTCTAAACCAGGATTTTCTTTATCAACTAATGAATTTATTTTATTTATATCAATAGCACAGCCATATGATTCAAGATTCGTTGATCTAGCATAATTTCCGTAATTTAACAATTTTTCTATATAAGCCCTATAGTGATAGTTATTGTCAGGTTGTGATACATTTTTATTGTTAAGGTGTACAATACAATTTCTAAACAAGGAGTGCAGTAAGTTATTAATAACTCCTCCGCTTCCTTTTAATTCAATAACCAGCCGAAGATAAATACTATTAAGATCACGATATGTTTCACCATTGCCTAGTGGTAAAGATTCAATTGTGCTAGAGTTATCTAGTGATGCAGTTGGATTGTAGCATATTTCATCAGTTTTAACAACGCTAGTTTGAATACATTCTATAAATCCTGACATTTCCAATTCCCAAAAATATCCTTAAAGTTCTTTCCTCTACAACGTTTTGATTTAATCTGTTGCTTTTTCTTTAAACGTTTGAGTTTTATACGTCGACCTTTACCTTTCTGCACTGTTTTCATTTTATCAATTGCAGCTTCTTTTTTATTTTGTATGACCTTTTTTCCTTTGTTTAGTAAGATTTCTTTTGTTGGCTTCATTCCAATTTCTTCTAAAATTTCCTTTCCAATATCTAATGATTTATTCTTTAATATATTCATCCCCGTTTTAAATAAGGGTTTTAGATGTGAAAATACAGCCGAAAATATGGATCCAATACCACGACCGTATTGTAAAATTCTTGGTGCGTGATATATTTCACCAATATTTTGTATATTTTCTCCAGACTGATTATTAAAATAACTTTTATAAATCGCATCCATGGTTGTAATAAAAATGATTTATTTTGTTTTGTTACGCAACTATTTTATAAACATTTGTTTTTACGTGTAGAATACAATAAACGGGAACTAATTTATTAAAGTTTATCTCTTCTCCTTCATCATTTCGAATCATTATGGAAATATCATTTATATTATAGGCTTCAAGAGGAAAATATTCAATTCTATTCAAATGTATATAGTTTTTTAATGTTGTTACTAACCAAATTTTTAAACATTTCATTTTTTTACTACCAACATGTCGAGGTTTTATTATATCAGTATAAATAGATATGTTTTCAATTATATCAGACGATTCAAATTTATTGATAAGCTGATTTATGTTGTCAGAGAATTTGTTCAAAGATTTTTCGAATATATAATTTGTTGACGATAATATGGGATCTTTTTCATAAGTTGCTGTAGATTCTGGACTAATTACTTGAACATTTTGTTCTACATATGTTTAACTTTTTATATTTACGTTACGAGTGTCTTTTTCTTTTGTAGATATATTAGATTGGGGTTTAACAATGTTTAATGTATTTAAAAGTTTTGAAGTTTTATTAATATTTTTTAGTTTCAGCTCGTCAGGTGTTTCCATTAGATCTTTAAATTTTGTTTTAATTTCATCATACTCGTTTTTAGAGTCAATTTTCATGTTTAATGTATTTAAAAGTTTTGAAGTTTTATTAATATTTTTTAGTTTTAGCTCGTCGGGTGCTTCCATTAGTTCTTTAAATATTGTTTTAGCTTCATCATATTCATTATAAGAGTCAAGTTTCAATGTTTTTACAGATTGATTATTAAAATTTGAAATGTTGCGTTTTTTACGTTTAAGTATATTTTGATTCATATTTAGTTGTTTATTCGTTATCGAAAAGGATATATCCGATAATCCAACTTCCCACTGGTCACTCATGGTAAGAGATTGCTTTAATAAATTTGTGAAAGTACTTGAAGTGTTTTTATATAAATTTACTGAATCGTTACTTAATAAAGTAACATAAATACTATTATCCTCTGTGCTTGACGCCATATTTATTAGAAATGTTAAATATTATTAGTTGTGTGTTATACATATGTATATGAAAAATTTAGTTTATCAACTAAAATCTGTTTGTTTTATCCATGAATTATATTCTTTTCCGAAACCCAACCATTTTACAAATAGTTTTTCACCTCTACGTTTTAAGACTTTTTCAACTAAAAAGATGTTAGGAACTTTAGTTTTTAATAACTCCTCTTGATAAAATCCGCCTTTAATTAAATATCCATTAAAATCTATTAGCTGGTAGGTGACAGGGTTTATTGCATTAATTTTAGTTACTTTAAAAACTTCTGTAGACCAATTTGGTGTATATCCCTTTTCAAAAACATTTTTATATTTGCTTATGCGAACAAAATCGTAAATATTAAATTTTCCATTTTTAAAAACTTATTATAAAAGTTATTATATACAGTTTTTTTCATTTCGCTTGTTAACTGAATTAGGTTTCATCTTTATACTTCGATGATAAGATGAATTATATTCTATCAGCAGCTTATCTAATACATCTATCCAGTTATAATTTCCTTGCATACTAAATTGTTTCCACATTTTATTTTTTAAAGTTCTATTAAATCGTTCAACTATTGACGCTTTTAAGTTTGAATATGTATGATAATGATTAATATTTAGCTCTTTCATAAGAGTTTTGAAATATGTGTTGTAAAATTCTTTTCCTTGATCTGAATGTAGGTTTTTAGGAGCTTTATTACTGTTTAACTTTATAATACTTTTATATGATTTTGAACTTTCAAATCCTGTTTTAGTTCTTAATGGTAAAGCGTAGGCATACTTTGAGAATACATATATTACAGTAAGCATATACTTAAAACCTTTATTAAATTCTGCATATGGTATCATCTCTACCAAGTATCTAAAATCCGCGTTTGAATAAACCTGCGTCGCTTAAAGTTTTTTCTAGCTTGACTATGAATTTCGACAATAAGATTTTTTTTACTCATATTAATTAAAATATTGTTTCTTTTTTATTCATTAACAAAGGGTTTTTAAGAGCGAAAACATGTTTCATCACTTTATATATCCATTTACAATGATGGTTTGTGGTTCTTCAGGTTGTGGAAAATCTACTTTGATTAAAAATTTAATAAAAAATCAAAACTTAATATCTAAAGATATAGATCGAATCATATGGTGTTATTCTGAAAAAAATTTACTTCCAAATATAGAAAATGTAGAGTTTGTTAAAGGAATTCCAGAGACTTTTAATACAAATGACGAAGAATCAACTTTAATAATATTGGATGGTTTAATGCTTGAATCATCAAATAAGAAAGTTTGTGAACTATTTACAAAGGGATCTCATCATATAAATTTAAGTTTAATTTTAGTTACACAAAATATTTTTCATAAAGGGACTTTTTCGAGAGATACTTCATTAAACTCCAAATATATAGGTATGTTTAAAAATCTAAGAGATAAGACACAATTTAAACATCTAGCTTGTCAAGTATATCCAGAAAACTCAAAATCTTTAGCAGATGTATATATTCATTGTACATAACAGGCTCATGGTTATTTAATAGTTGATCTTACTCAAGAAATACCTAACGCTTTTAGATTTAGATCAAATACTTTTTAATACGGATTACTATATATTTGCAAATATAAACAATGACCTCAAATCTAAAGTTACTGAAGGAGAACAAACATATTCTCTTTGTTCTTAAAAAAGCGGATTCCATTTTGAAAAATGTTGCCAATGTTTTTATCCAAACTTTAAATGAAATTATTTTAAATACTATAAACAGAAATCATAAAATAAACAAAACTGTGTGAAAAACTAAAACCATATAAAAATACTTTGAGGAAAGTTTGCTCATCACAAACCTCTATGCGTCAAAAGAGGAAACATCTTATTCCAAAGGGAGGATTTTTACCCATCATTAATTTATCAATATTTAGTGGTCATTGGAAAAATTTTAGAAAATGTCAAATAATTTATCAAAACTTATAGTTCTTCATCCATCAACTTACAAAAAATTTAAAGTTAAATATTCTGATTCAGATTTTTTACATCGGAAACTCTTACTAATATATGGTGCACATATACTAGGAGATATTAACAAATGGTATTATATTAAACAAGAACTTGCTAAATATCTAATTGGATCCCAACGAACATCTAATCAGAATAAAATATCAGCATTGCATAATTTGTGCGATAATGAAACTCAAACTAGAAAGGTGTATAAAAAGCATATCGAAACTCAAACAATAACACCTAAATCGAGTAGTATAGCACTGCAAACAGATTTGAATTTACCTAAAAATATTTATACAAATAATGATGATCAAAACGATATGGATACAACAATACAAAAATTTAATCGATCTTCTGCATCTTCCGTAACAAAGCGTCTTAAAAGCTTTTCGGAAAAAGGAACTCCAAAAATTAGAATATTTTCCAAAACTGATAACTAATGAAATATGAAACAATCCACTTTAACTTATCAATACTCTCCTCGTGTAACCAGAAATCGAAAGACATTAGATTACGATACTGAAAATGTAGTATGGCAAAATATCTAAAAATTTATTTTAGAAATAAGTTTCAAAATTTTTTAATAAAAGTATATTTATTAACATATATTGTTTTATTTATTACTTTTTTCTTTTTGCTAAAACTATATTCAAAAATTATTTTATATATGTATGTAATATAAATTTTTTTTTTTTTTTTTTTTTTTTTTTTTTTCGTTATTTATTTATTGAATCTTCATATATTTAATATGAACTAACAATAATTTATCAAATCTTAACCTAATACTTTATTTATGTCCTGCCAGTGCCAGACAAAAATTTTCTTCATCACGGGTTCTGTTCACTTATATAGGTGTTTATCTCTCATCTAGTTGGGTAAGTGCTGCAGTGTCTCTTCTCCTTAAGCGAGTGTGGCCGCCATGATTTAAAATATTTCGAGCTAAAGGATTTGGGTGTTGTTCAAGTCTTTTTAAATATTTTACTGCATATTTTGTAATCATAGTTTTTACTAATGGCACGTTGAGATCCTTATGAATGTTTGAGTTTTTAACATACCAGGGGGCGGCTGTGATTATACGAAGAAGTTTATTTTGGCGCCTTTGAATTTTTTCGATATTAGAGGCCGAGGCAGTGCCCCATAGTTGAATACCGTAGCACCAGATAGGCTTTAAGATAGAGTTGTAAAGTAGAAGCTTGCAATCGAGTCTAAGAACAGAATTTCTTCCAATAAGCCAATGAATTTGGATGGCTTTTAGTTTCATTTGAGTTAATTTTGCCTCTATATGGCATTTCCACGTTAATCGCCGATCCAGATGTATACCGAGATATTTTACATGCGAATGTTGAGGAATAATTTGATTATTGATTGTAATAGGGGGGCAAGATTCCCGGCGCAGGGTGAATGTTATATGTACGCATTTTTGCTCATTGACCATTATCCTCCATTGTCTTAGCCATATTTCTAGTTGAAATATATGATGCTGTAGGTAACGAGATGCTTCATAACGGTTTTCGTGGACGCTTAGAAAAGCTGTGTCGTCTGCAAATGTTGAAGTTTGGGTGTAGTTGTTTGTTGGCATGTCCGAAGTATAAATTAAGTATAATAGAGGGCCCAGGATGCTGCCCTGTGGGACTCCAGCGCCAATCGGCTGAGGTGAACTTAAGAAATTTCCTTCTTTAATAATAAATTGACGACCGACTAAGTAGCTTTCTAACAGTTTGTGTGTGTTTGCTGGTAAATTTTGCTTCAATTTGTGTAATAAGCCTTCATGCCAGACTTTGTCAAAAGCTTGCGAAACATCGATGAAGAGTGCTGAGCAATATTTTTTTTCTTCAAATGTTTTTCTTATGACATTTACTATTCGATGAGTTTGTTCAATTGTGCTGTGTTTTCTTCTAAATCCGAATTGATGGTTTGGAATACATCTATTTTCACTTAAAATCGGTGTTAATTTTGAAACTAATAATTTCTCAAATAGCTTTGACATATTTGACAATAAGCTAATAGGCCTATAAGACTCAACTTTCGTATGATCTTTACCTGGCTTTGGTATCATGGTAACTAAGGAAACCTTCCATTTTTGAGGAAAGTATTCAAGGCGTAAAATAGCATTAAAAATAAAAAGAATAATTTTCTTTGCTACGCGAGGTAGCTCTAATAGCATTTTATTGCTGATCTTATCAATGCCAGGTGCCTTCTTAGTGTTTAAGTCACATATAACCTTTTCGATTTCTCTCATCTCAAATCTTAGGGGAATAGCTGCTCTAGCAGCAACAGGTGGTAAATCGACCGCAATATTGTGAGATATATTAGGTGTAAATACGTTTTTCAAGTGACTTACAAACAGATTTCCTTTTTCAACATCATTTCTTGCCCAACTTCCATTCAAGTTTCTTAATGGTGGTTTAGAGACAACTGGCCTTTTGAGGTTTCTAGCTGCACGCCATAATGAGTAGTCCGATTGTGGAGTTGCATCAAGTTCCTTAAGATATTTTTCCAGAGAAGCCGTTTTCTGAGTCTGCAATAACTTTCTTAATCTTTTTGTACACTCTTTTAGCAAGTTCTTAAGTTGAGGAGATCTGTGCAATTGCCACTCTCTTCGTGCCCTCCTTTTTTCAGACAAGAGACGCTCGACATCTGTGGAATATATTTTAATAGTTTTTGTTTTTTTGGGGGCAATATTGGAATGTTGAACAGCTAGTTTCAGAAAACTGTCAAAATTATCAATAGAGCGATCTACATACTCCGGTGTACTGAGCGGAATATTTTCTGTGCAATGGGCACTGAGATATTTTTTATATTTTAACCAATTTATTTGTGTGGCTGACGTCGCTAGGTAACCAGTCGGAGATACAATTCTATTGGGGTTCATTATAGTAACAATTGTAGGTGTGTGGTCGGAAGATAATTCTAGGGAAGCTTCAACGTGAATCGTTTCTGTGGGGATGTTTTTAACCACGCCAAAATCGATGACATCTGGAATTTTTTGCGGGTCAGCAGGCCAATATGTTGGTTGGCCGCTCGCGACAACATTTAAATTCATTTTAGAGATTGTATTAAACAAAACACGACCCTTTGGTGTTATTAGTCGTGACCCCCAGAAGGTATGTTTAGCGTTATAATCGCCAGCGGCCAGGAAACAGGGTCCTAGTGATTTATAATATTCACAATATTGGCTTTCTGATATTGAAAATCTAGGTGGAGAGTATAAAGATGAGATTACAATGCTACGATTCAGCTCTTCAACACAAATGTTCGTTGCTTGGAGATAATCCTCACGATGATCACACATTAGGTAGTGTTTGACTCGATTTTTTATCAAAATGGCAGAACCACCACAAGCTCTATCTCGAGGGTCCTTGGTATCATATAGTATATAACCATTGATGTTAAACGTATTTCTTGAGGTCAAATGAGTTTCAGAAACCATCATGACATCAATTTGTTTATTTTTAAGAAAGTATTCTAATTCATTTTTATGTTGGCGGATGCCGTTCGCGTTCCAAAAACAGATTTTTAAACAGTTCATGGCCTGTTAAGTACAGATTGCAATAACATCGATTGCATTCTAAGAATTTCCTGCATCATATTACCCATTGTGTTCGTAAAATTAGTTACTGTTTGCACTAATGTTTCCATGGTTTTTTCCAGACGACTTAAATTTGAAACTGGAGTTTCATCATTACTTGGCGCAGCACCTTGCGTTGGCGCATGGTTTGATTTTACGACGTTAGCATAAGAGGTTCTGTTATTACTAGGCTGCGGGGCCTGAATGTCACCAGTGCTTACTTGATTTGTTACCTGCATTTGAGGGGGATTAGTTTTCGGTCCAACTGACTGCTTGACGATGGTATATACAGGGCATCCTCTATAATTGGCAGTGTGATTACCGCCACAGTTGCTACATTTTTTTACGTTGGGGTCGGTTTTAGACTTATCGCAAAGATCTGTACCATGTAATTCACCACATACTACGCAAACAGGGGGTAAATAGCAATATGCCTTAGTATGACCATATTCTTGACAGTTTAAACACTGAACGGGACCATTTCTTTTGTGTGGCTCTTCTATAGTTACTCTCCTATAGAGAATATATTTCAAATAGTAAATAGGGTGCGTTTCATTTTTTTTAAGCTTTACGTCGCCGGGTTCAAACTCCACTCGAAAAAGTGGTTGGGGGTTTTTTTCTCTATTTTTTATATTTACTACATGTTTTATTTTGAAGCCTTTTTCTTCGAGGAATGTTTTTACCTCTTCTGGGTCCACACATGAGTCAATTCCCTTAATCACTACCTGGAGACCTTTACTGCTTTTCAGTTGGTATGTATAAAAGTTTTTTTTAAGTACTTCAAATTTGTTTATAATTTTGCGAAAATCATTCTCATTATTGACTTGTATTTTTGTCTCGTTTATACTACCACGCTTGATAGCAGCTACGTAAAACGAATTTTCACCTATCACCGATATCAAACTCTTTATGAGCTCATTTGAGTTTTGCTCCCTAAGATATATCGGGGGAGGCTTGGACGATTTTATGACGTTTGGTGCTTCAGAGGATTCATCCTCCAGAATTGCAAATCGATTTTGAGAATTTATTTTATCAAAAGATGGTACGTTTGAGGCCGAAGCAACTGCTGCAGAGGTAGGGCTGCGACCCCTTTTAAGCACTGTTATGTACCTGTCCATACCAACTTGTACTTGAGGCTTTTGACCACTTTTTACTTGTGGAGCTGAGTTTTCCATCATGCCTGATTTGAGGGTAATATTTTCATCACTTATTAAAATCGTTTTTGCCGCTGAGGCACCGCTTGCAGGTTTTATATTTTTTATTGTATTAATATCAACCGTATTATTAGACACCGAAGGTGATACTGAGTTTTCTATTATGCCTGATTGGGGGTTAATATTTACATCACTTATTAAAATTGTTTTTGCTGTTGAGGCAACGCTAGCAGGTTTTGTATTTGTTATTGTATCAACCGTGTTATTAAATACAGACGGCGAGAGGGATCGCGTACGAGTAATAGGTTTAGCCGTTAGGTATTTGCTATCATCGATTCTTTTTTTTATTTCTGTATTTTTTTCGCTAACACTCACTGTTATATATGCATTTCTACTGTTTGCACTCATAAGAGTTTTTTTTTTTCTTTTACTGTTTACAGTTGTGCTCTTCTTATTTGTTATTGTTTATCAACACCGATAATGAAAAAATGTGTGTTTATGTATGTATGTACATACATGTAATTTTTTTTTTTTTTTTTCTTTTTCTTGTATTTACTTTTTTTATACTTTATTTGTTCAAAAAAAAATAAACCGTATGCCGAGTTTAGAAAACACGTCTATCTTCAACGACCGCGACAGACAGAGTGATAATATAAATTTGGTCCGAATAATAATTCTTTTGTCATCCGCATAACTTAGGCCAATCTTGTGTAATTTTTGAGTATACAGCTGATGAAACTTAGATCTAAATGTATTCATTGTATCAGAAAGTATTACTTTTTCAAACAATGATTTTTTATAGTCTGCCATTGAAAGGTTTTTAGGCACGATTTTTTAACACCTTTAGACGTTTTTATTTTATTCATTCCAACGATTTTAAATAAATACATTTTTGATGGAAGTCCAACAAACTCTCTCATAATTTTTTTTCTTTTTTTCATTATTTATTTATTGAATCTTCATATATTAAATATGAACTAACAATAATAATTCAAATCTTATACTAATACTTTATTTTTGTCCAGCCAATGCTAGACGAAAATTTTTCTCCTCACGGTTTCTGTTCATATATATATGTACATGTTTAGCGGTCTTCTCGTGGGATGAGTCCTGCAGTATCTCTTCTCCTTAATCTAGAGTGGCCACTGTCATTTAAAATATTTCGAGCTAGTGGATTTGGGTGCGACTCAAGCCTTTTTAAATATTTTGCTGCGTACTTCGTAATAATAGTTTTTACTAATGGCACATTGAGATCCTTGTGAATATTAAAGTTTTTAACATACCAGGGAGCGACTGTGATTATTCGAAGAAGTTTATTTTGGCGCCTTTGAATTTTTTCGATATTTGAGGCCAAGGCAGTGCCCCATAGCTAAATACCGTAGCACCAGATTGGCTTTAATATAGAGTTGTAAAGTAGAAGTTTGCAGTCGAGGCTAAGAACAGAATTTCTTCCAATAAGCCAATAAATTTTAATTGCTTTTAGTTTCATTTGTGTTAGTTTTTCTTCTATATGGCATTTCCATGTTAAACGCCGATCTAGATGAATACCGAGATATTTTACATGCGATTGCTGGGGCACTCATTGATTATTGATTTTAATAGGGGGACATGACTCCCGACGCAGGGTGAATGTTATATGTACGCATTTTTGCTCATTGACCTTTCATCAGCAAATGTTGAAGTAAGGGTGTGGTTGTTTGTTGGCATGTCTGAGGTGTATGTAAGGTATAACAGTGGGCCCATGATGATTACCTGAGGGACTCCAGCGTCAATTGGCTGAGGAGAACTTATAAAATAACATTTTTAATAATAAACCTTCGACCGACTAAGTGGCTTTCTAACAGCTTGTGTGTTTACTGGTAAGTTAAACTTCAATTTATGTAATAAGCCTTCATGCCAGACTTTATCAAAAGCTTGAGAAACATCGATGAAGAGGGGGGAATAATATTTTTTTCTTCAAAGGCTTTTCTTATGGCGTTTACTAAACGATGGGTTTGTTCAATTGTGCTATGTTCTCTTCTAAAGCCGAATTGATGGTTAGGAATAAATCTATTTACATTTAAAATTGGGGATAATTTTGACACTAACAGCTTCTCAAACAGCTTTGATATATTAGACAATAAGCTTATAGGTCTATATGACTCAACTTTTGTAGATCCTTTCCTGGCTTAGGTATCATTGTAACTAAGGATACTTTCCATTCTTGTGGGTAGTATTCAAGGCGTAAAATAGCATTAAAAATCAAGAGAATAATTTTCTTTGCTATGCTGGGTAGCTCTAAAAGCATTTTGTTGCAGATCTTATCAAAACCAGAGGCTTTCTTGGGGCTTAAATCATGAATAGCCTTTTCGATTTCTTTTATTTCAAATCTAAGTGGAACAGCAGCTCTAACAGCAACAGGTGGCAACTCGACTGCAATATCGGGAGATGTATGCGGGGTAAATACGGTTTTCAAATGATCAACAAAAAGATTTCCTTTTTCTTCATCATTTCGTGCCCAACTTCCATTTAAGTTTCTTAATGGTTGTTTAGTGATAACTGGTCTAATAAGATTTCTAGCTGCACGCCATAATGAGTAGTCTGATTGAGAAGTTGCATCAAGTTCCTTAAGATATTTTTCCAGGGAAGCCGTTTTCTGAGACTGCAGTAACTTTCTTAGCCTTTTTATGCTTGTAAATTCTTAAGTTGAGGGGATCTATGCAATTGCCATTCTCTTCGAGCTCTCATTTTTTCAGTCAAGCGACGCTCAACATCTGCAGAATATATTTTACTATTTTTGGTTTTTTTGAGGGTTATACTAGAATGTTGAACAGCTAGTTTCAGATAACTGTCAAAATTTACAATAGAAATATCCACATTCTCCGGTGTACTAAGCGGAATATTTTCAGTGCAGTGGGTACTGAGATATTTTTTATATTTTAACCAATTTATTTGAGTGGCTAACGTCACTAAGTTATCAGACGGAGATATTGTTATAGTAAGAATTATAGGTGTGTGATCAGAAAATAATTCTAAGGAAGCTTCAACATAAATCGTTTCTGCGGGGATGTTTTTAATCACTCCAAAATCGATGACATCTGGAACTTTTTTCTGATCAGTAGGCCAATCTGATCCATTTTACAAATTGTATTAAACAAAACACGACCCTTTGGTGTAATAAGTCGTGACCCCCAGAAAGTGTGTTTAGCGTTATAATCGCCAGCAGCCAGGAAGCAGGGTTCAAATGATTTGAAAATTTATTATATTGGCATTCTGATATAGAAAATCTAGGTGGGGAGTACAATAATGAAATTACTATGTTTCAATTTAATACCTCAACGCAAATGTTCGTTGTTTGGAGATAATCTTCACGATGATCACTCATTAAGTAGTGTTTTACTCGATTCTTTATCAAAATGGCAGAACCGCCATATTTCTGGAGGTCAGATGAGTTTCAGAAACCATCATGGAGCGTCACTCGTTTTTTATATGAAAGCAAATGGAGGGAGAAACCATTTTTCACACAGTTACAAAACTTAAGCAAAACTTGTGAATTCGATACGCTACGTGAAGGTCTGGTGAAGGAAATTTTTATTTGTGGTTTATCATTTAACTATTTAAAAATAAAAGAAAATTTGCTGGTTGATGGGGAAATAACATGGGAAAAGGCTCTCCAAATAGCAAAAAGCATGGAAGCTGCTAGAGAAAATGCTACAGCAATAGAAGTGTCTCATACCAACAAAAACCTCTCAAATATATGTGGTTTGCGAAAATTCAACAAATCTAACAACAATCAACAGCAACAAAAGTGTAGAAAATGTGGTCAACATCATCATGATAAGTGCCCAGCAGAAGGGGTAAAATGTCATAGTTGCGATAGGTTAAATCACTTTGACAAAATGTGTTTTGCGAAAAATCACATCAACAGGAACAACAATAGGAGGTACAATAATAACTACAACAACAGCTACAACAACAACAAATACGTAAAAGCGGTAGAAAATGAAGAAGAAGAAGATACTCTTTTTTATTGGTAATGTTAAAAATAGTACTGGTACTACAGCTCGTGATTGGAATGTGGAAGCAGAATTCAACAACCAGATGGTGATGTTTCAAGTGGATACCGGGGCGCAAGCCAGTCTACTGTCGGAAAAGACATTAAGTATTTTAAAAATTAATAAAATTTATACTAATAATTGTAGTAATATACTAACTTTTAGTGGTGAAAAACTCCCGGTTATGGGGAAAATTAATTTAAATATTAATTATAATAGAGCAAAATGTTTATCAACCTTTTACGTACTAAAAATGGATTGTAGAAATATAATTGGCTATCCGATTAAATTTTGTCAAAACTATTAATTCTATAAATATAGATTCGGTTTTTGAAAAATACGAGGAGATTTTTAATGGGCTTAGTGAGCTGAAAAAAGAATGTAGTTTAAAGTTAATTGAAAAAAGGAACCTATAGTAGAAGCACCACGTCGGGTCCCAATAGCTCTTTTCAAACCTTTGAAAAAGGAATTGAATAGAATGGAGAAGAGGAATTGAATGTGATTACTTTAACTCAATAGTTTTGGTAACCAAACGTTATGGTAGCCTACGTTTGTGCCTTGATCCAAGGAATTTGAATAAGGTTATTGTTAGATCAAGGTTTAGTTTTCCAAATATTGATGAGTGTAGATCTCAATTGACAAATTCGAAATTTTTTAGTAGTCTTGATGCTAGTTCTGGGTTTTGAATGATACCGTTAGATAAGGCGTCATCGAAGCTATGTACTTTTAATACACCTATGGGACGATATCGATTTTTGCGTTTGCCATTTGGTATTAACGCGGCACCGGAAATATTTCACTCGGAAATGGTGAGATTATTCGGTGATATAGAGGGACTTATCATCTATATGGATGATTTTCTCATTCATGCTAAGAGTATGGGAGAACATAATGAAATATTGGAAGGAGTTTAAAATAGAGCAAAAGACGTTGGTTTAAAATTTAACAAATCAAAGTCTAAAATTTTGAGAACGGAGATTAAATTTATTGGACACATTTTTAATGGTGAGGGTGTTAAGCCTGATGATGAGAAGATCAGTGCAGTCGTAGAGTTGCCAAAGCCAAAAAATGTTGCCGATCTTCAAAGGTTTTTGGGAATGGTTAACTATTTAGGTTCTTTTATACAAAACTTGTCTGCTAAGACTAAAAATTTAAAAGACCTTCTTAAAAAGGATGTTTTATGGCAGTGGGGTTATGAGCAGGATAACGAATTTATAAAATTGAAGAAGGAAATAACTGATTCACCAGTTCTGGTCTATTTTGACCCTAAAAAACAAATCAAATTGTCTGTGGACACATCTAAATTTGCTGTGGGAGCCACAATTATGCATGGAGACAATCCAATTGCCTTTGCATCAGCTTCATTAACTGATTGCCAGTCTAATTATGCTCAAATTGAAAAAGAGCTTTTTGCAATTCTGTTTGGGTGTACTCGTTTTCACTAATATGTATATGGTTTTTAGGTGACAGTAGAAACTGATCATAAACCATTGGTTACTTTTTTTGAAAACCCGCTTTATAAAATTCCGGCTCGTTTGCAAAGATTCATGTTGCAGCTATTAACATACAATATAAAGGTAGTATACAAACCCGGTAAATATCTTTATATTGCTGATACGCTATCAAGAGCTCCACTTAGAGAGAACACTTTTTTGGACATGAATCAGGAAATAGATTTACATTGTAATTTTATTTTGTCTCAAAACAGTTTAACTGACGTTGCTGTCGAGAAAATTAAAGAAGCAACGAAAACAGATGAAGTATTTAAAATTTTACTTGAATGTATAACAACTGGTTGGCCCAATGATAAGAAGAAAATAAATCCAATATTATTTCCATATTTTCCTATAAAAAATGAAATATCAGAATTAAACGGTGTTTTACTGATGAATAATCGAATTTTAATACCAAAAAGTCTTAAAAGAGAGATGGTGGTACATATACATGAAGGGCACATGGGTGTGCAACGTTGTCAGAGTTTAGCTATAGAATCAATCGTCTGGCCAAATATTAATCATGATATAAACTTGATGGTATCGAACTGTGAAATTTGCAGGAAATATCAAAACTCAAACACCAAAGAGAAATTGTTGCCTCATGAGATTGTAACAATACCATGGTACAAAATTGGTTGCGACCTTTTTGAAATTAACAGTGTATTTGTTAGTAGTAGACTATTATTCTAAATTTGTAGAAATTGATATCTTGGGTTCGGGTTATAACAGTGACCAAGTTATTACTAAGTTAAAATCAATTTATGCCAGACATGGAATACCAGCTATTTTTATGTCCGATAATGAACCCCCTTTTAATTCCAAAGAATTTTTAGATTTTTGTAGAAACTGGGGCATAGACCATATCACCTCGAGCCCGTATCTGCCTAGGTCCAATGGCCTAGCAGAGCGTAGAATACAAACGGTCAAGAAAATATTAAACAAATGTCGGGACAATTCTTCTGACCCTTATACAGCTATGTTACATTACAGGATAACGCGTAAAGGAAATTTTCCAAGTCCATCGGAAATGTTAATGGGTAGGGTTTTGAGAACTAAATTACCGTGCCTTCCGTCCAATTTGGAACAGAAACTAATTGATACGAAGGAAATTGTAAAACAAATAGATAAACAAAGAGGGAGAATGATTAGAAGGTACGACGAAACAATGAGAAATTTTAAACCGGTAGAAGTAGGTAGAAAGATTATGTTTAAGAGAACACCAACGGCTTTATGGTACCCTGGTACAGTGCTAGGAGATTGCAAGGAGCCTAGATCTTATATCATACGGTACCATGAAGGTGCAACTTATAGGAGAAATAGGCAACATATAAGAAAAAATTTAAATGAAAATGGTGATGAAAATATCAATAAAAATCCAAATGAAAATTTTGAACAGAATCTGGATGAAAATTTAAACCAAAATGTAAATGAGAATGTTAATGTTAATGAAAACCTAAATGAAAAATTTTTTTTTTTTTCTTACATTATTTATTTATTGAATCTTCATATATTAAATATGAACTAACAATAATTAATCAAATCTTATGCTAATACTTTATTTTTGTCCTGCCAATGCTAGACGAAAATTTTTTCTCCTCACTTTTTCTGTTCACATATGTAGATGTTTAGCGGTCTTCCCTTCGGATGAGTCCTGCAGTATCTCTGCTCCTTAATCTAGAGTGGCCACTGTCATTTAAAATATTTCGAGCTAGTGGATTTGGGTGCGACTCAAGCCTTTTTAAATATTTTTTTGCGTACTTCGTAATAATAGTTTTTACTAATGGCACATTGAGATCCTTCTGAATATTAAAGTTTTTAACATACCAGGGAGCGACTGTGATTATTCGAAGAAGTTTATTGTGGCGCCTTTGAATTTTTTCGATATTTGAGGCCGAGGCAGTGCCCCATAGCTGAATACCGTAGCACCAGATTGGCTTTAGTATAGAGTTGTAAAGTAGAAGTTTGCAGTCGAGGCTAAGAACAGAATTTCTTCCAATAAGCCAATAAATTTTAATTGCTTTTAGTTTCATTTGTGTTAGTTTTTCTTCTATATGGCATTTCTATGTTAAACGCCGATCTAGATGAATACCGAGATATTTTACATGCGATTGCTGGGGCACTCATTGATTATTGATTTTAATAGGGGGACATGACTCCCGACGCAGGGTGAATGTTATATGTACGCATTTTTGCTCATTGACCTTTCATCAGCAAATGTTGAAGTAAGGGTGTGGTTGTTTGTTGGCATGTCTGAGGTGTATGTAAGGTATAACAGTGGGCCCATGATGATTACCTGAGGGACTCCAGCGTCAATTGGCTGAGGAGAACTTATAAAATAACATTTTTAATACTAACCTTCGACCGACTAAGTGGCTTTCTAACAGCTTGTGTGTTTACTGGTAAGTAAAACTTCAATTTATGTAATAAGCCTTCATGCCAGACTTTATCAAAAGCTTGAGAAACATCGATGAAGAGGGGGGAATAATATTTTTTTCTTCAAAGGCTTTTCTTATGGCGTTTACTAAACGATGGGTTTGTTCAATTGTGCTATGTTCTCTTCTAAAGCCGAATTGATGGTTAGGAATAAATCTATTTACATTTAAAATTGGGGATAATTTTGACACTAACAGCTTCTCAAACAGCTTTGATATATTAGACAATAAGCTTATAGGTCTATATGACTCAACTTTTGTAGGATCCTTTCCTGGCTTAGGTATCATTGTAACTAAGGATACTTTCCATTCTTGTGGGTAGTATTCAAGGCGTAAAATAGCATTAAAAATCAAGAGAATAATTTTCTTTGCTATGCTGGGTAGCTCTAAAAGCATTTTGTTGCAGATCTTATCAAAACCAGAGGCTTTCTTGGGGCTTAAATCATGAATAGCCTTTTCGATTTCTTTTATCTCAAATCTAAGTGGAACAGCAGCTCTAACAGCAACAGCTGGCAACTCGACTGCAATATCGGGAGATGTATGCGGGGTAAATACGGTTTTCAAATGATCAACAAAAAGATTTCCTTTTTCTTCATCATTTCGTGCCCAACTTCCATTTAAGTTTCTTAATGGTTGTTTAGTGATAACTGGTCTAATAAGATTTCTAGCTGCACGCCATAATGAGTAGTCTGATTGAGAAGTTGCATCAAGTTCCTTAAGATATTTTTCCAGGGAAGCCGTTTTCTGAGACTGCAGTAACTTTCTTAGCCTTTTTATGCTTGTAAATTCTTAAGTTGAGGGGATCTATGCAATTGCCATTCTCTTCGAGCTCTCATTTTTTCAGTCAAGCGACGCTCAACATCTGCAGAATATATTTTACTATTTTTGGTTTTTTTGAGGGTTATACTAGAATGTTGAACAGCTAGTTTCAGATAACTGTCAAAATTTACAATAGAAATATCCACATTCTCCGGTGTACTAAGCGGAATATTTTCAGTGCAGTGGGTACTGAGATATTTTTTATATTTTAACCAATTTATTTGAGTGGCTAACGTCACTAAGTTATCAGACGGAGATATTGTTATAGTAAGAATTATAGGTGTGTGATCAGAAAATAATTCTAAGGAAGCTTCAACATAAATCGTTTCTGCGGGGATGTTTTTAATCACTCCAAAATCGATGACATCTGGAACTTTTTTCTGATCAGTAGGCCAATCTGATCCATTTTACAAATTGTATTAAACAAAACACGACCCTTTGGTGTAATAAGTCGTGACCCCCAGAAAGTGTGTTTAGCGTTATAATCGCCAGCAGCCAGGAAGCAGGGTTCAAATGATTTGAAAATTTATTATATTGGCATTCTGATATAGAAAATCTAGGTGGGGAGTACAATAATGAAATTACTATGTTTCAATTTAATACCTCAACGCAAATGTTCGTTGTTTGGAGATAATCTTCACGATGATCACTCATTAAGTAGTGTTTTACTCGATTCTTTATCAAACTGGCAGAACCGCCATATTTCTGGAGGTCAGATGAGTTTCAGAAACCATCATGGAGCGTCACTCGTTTTTTATATGAAAGCAAATGGAGGGAGAAACCATTTTTCACACAGTTACAAAACTTAAGCAAAACTTGTGAATTCGATACGCTACGTGAAGGTCTGGTGAAGGAAATTTTTATTTGTGGTTTATCATTTAACTATTTAAAAATAAAAGAAAATTTGCTGGTTGATGGGGAAATAACATGGGAAAAGGCTCTCCAAATAACAAAAAGCATGGAAGCTGCTAGAGAAAATGCTACAGCAATAGAAGTGTCTCATACCAACAAAAACCTCTCAAATATATGTGGTTTGCGAAAATTCAACAAATCTAACAACAATCAACAGCAACAAAAGTGTAGAAAATGTGGTCAACATCATCATGATAAGTGCCCAGCAGAAGGGGTAAAATGTCATAGTTGCGATAGGTTAAATCACTTTGACAAAATGTGTTTTGCGAAAAATCACATCAACAGGAACAACAATAGGAGGTACAATAATAACTACAACAACAGCTACAACAACAACAAATACGTAAAAGCGGTAGAAAATGAAGAAGAAGAAGATACTCTTTTTTATTGGTAATGTTAAAAATAGTACTGGTACTACAGCTCGTGATTGGAATGTGGAAGCAGAATTCAACAACCAGATGGTGATGTTTCAAGTGGATACCGGGGCGCAAGCCAGTCTACTGTCGGAAAAGACATTAAGTATTTTAAAAATTAATAAAATTTATACTAATAATTGTAGTAATATACTAACTTTTAGTGGTGAAAAACTCCCGGTTATGGGGAAAATTAATTTAAATATTAATTATAATAGAGCAAAATGTTTATCAACCTTTTACGTACTAAAAATGGATTGTAGAAATATAATTGGCTATCCGATTAAATTTTGTCAAAACTATTAATTCTATAAATATAGATTCGGTTTTTGAAAAATACGAGGAGATTTTTAATGGGCTTAGTGAGCTGAAAAAAGAATGTAGTTTAAAGTTAATTGAAAAAAGGAACCTATAGTAGAAGCACCACGTCGGGTCCCAATAGCTCTTTTCAAACCTTTGAAAAAGGAATTGAATAGAATGGAGAAGAGGAATTGAATGTGATTACTTTAACTCAATAGTTTTGGTAACCAAACGTTATGGTAGCCTACGTTTGTGCCTTGATCCAAGGAATTTGAATAAGGTTATTGTTAGATCAAGGTTTAGTTTTCCAAATATTGATGAGTGTAGATCTCAATTGACAAATTCGAAATTTTTTAGTAGTCTTGATGCTAGTTCTGGGTTTTGAATGATACCGTTAGATAAGGCGTCATCGAAGCTATGTACTTTTAATACACCTATGGGACGATATCGATTTTTGCGTTTGCCATTTGGTATTAACGCGGCACCGGAAATATTTCACTCGGAAATGGTGAGATTATTCGGTGATATAGAGGGACTTATCATCTATATGGATGATTTTCTCATTCATGCTAAGAGTATGGGAGAACATAATGAAATATTGGAAGGAGTTTTAAATAGAGCAAAAGACGTTGGTTTAAAATTTAACAAATCAAAGTCTAAAATTTTGAGAACGGAGATTAAATTTATTGGACACATTTTTAATGGTGAGGGTGTTAAGCCTGATGATGAGAAGATCAGTGCAGTCGTAGAGTTGCCAAAGCCAAAAAATGTTGCCGATCTTCAAAGGTTTTTGGGAATGGTTAACTATTTAGGTTCTTTTATACAAAACTTGTCTGCTAAGACTAACAATTTAAGAGACCTTCTTAAAAAGGATGTTTTATGGCAGTGGGGTTATGAGCAGGATAACGAATTTATAAAATTGAAGAAGGAAATAACTGATTCACCAGTTCTGGTCTATTTTGACCCTAAAAAACAAATCAAATTGTCTGTGGACACATCTAAATTTGCTGTGGGAGCCACAATTATGCATGGAGACAATCCAATTGCCTTTGCATCAGCTTCATTAACTGATTGCCAGTCTAATTATGCTCAAATTGAAAAAGAGCTTTTTGCAATTCTGTTTGGGTGTACTCGTTTTCACTAATATGTATATGGTTTTTAGGTGACAGTAGAAACTGATCATAAACCATTGGTTACTTTTTTTGAAAACCCGCTTTATAAAATTCCGGCTCGTTTGCAAAGATTCATGTTGCAGCTATTAACATACAATATAAAGGTAGTATACAAACCCGGTAAATATCTTTATATTGCTGATACGCTATCAAGAGTTCCACTTAGAGAGAACACTTTTTTGGACATGAATCAGGAAATAGATTTACATTGTAATTTTATTTTGTCTCAAAACAGTTTAACTGACGTTGCGGTCGAGAAAATTAAAGAAGCAACGAAAACAGATGAAGTATTTAAAATTTTACTTGAATGTATAACAACTGGTTGGCCCAATGATAAGAAGAAAATAAATCCAATATTATTTCCATATTTTCCTATAAAAAATGAAATATCAGAATTAAACGGTGTTTTACTGATGAATAATCGAATTTTAATACCAAAAAGTCTTAAAAGAGAGATGGTGGTACATATACATGAAGGGCACATGGGTGTGCAACGTTGTCAGAGTTTAGCTATAGAATCAATCGTCTGGCCAAATATTAATCATGATATAAACTTGATGGTATCGAACTGTGAAATTTGCAGGAAATATCAAAACTCAAACACCAAAGAGGAATTGTTGCCTCATGAGATTGTAACAATACCATGGTACAAAATTGGTTGCGACCTTTTTGAAATTAACAGTGTATTTGTTAGTAGTAGACTATTATTCTAAATTTGTAGAAATTGATATCTTCGGGTTATAACAGTGACCAAGTTATTACTAAGTTAAAATCAATTTATGCCAGACATGGAATACCAGCTATTTTTATGTCCGATAATGAACCCCCTTTTAATTCCAAAGAATTTTTAGATTTTTGTAGAAACTGGGGAATAGACCATATCACCTCGAGCCCGTATCTGCCTAGGTCCAATGGCCTAGCAGAGCGTACAATACAAACGGTCAAGAAAATGTTAAACAAATGTCGGGACAATTCTTCTGACCCTTATACAGCTATGTTACATTACAGGATAACGCGTAAAGGAAATTTTCCAAGTCCATCGGAAATGTTAATGGGTAGGGTTTTGAGAACTAAATTACCGTGCCTTCCGTCCAATTTGGAACAGAAACTAATTGATACGAAGGACATTGTAAAACAAATAGATAAACAAAGAGGGAGAATGATTAGAAGGTACGACGAAACAATGAGAAATTTTAAACCGGTAGAAGTAGGTAGAAAGATTATGTTTAAGAGAACACCAACGGCTTTATGGTACCCTGGTACAGTGCTAGGAGATTGCTAGGAGCCTAGATCTTATATCATACGGTACCATGAAGGTGCAACTTATAGGAGAAATAGGCAACATATAAGAAAAAATGTAAATGAAAATGGTGATGAAAATATCAATAAAAATCCAAATGAAAATTTTGAACAGAATCTGGATGAAAATTTAAACCAAAATGTAAATGAGAATGTTAATGTTAATGAAAACCTAAAGGAAAAAATTTTTTTTTTTTTTCATACATTATTTATTTATTGAATCTTCATATATTAAATATGAACTAACAATAATTAATCAAATCTTATGCTAATACTTTATTTTTGTCCTGCCAATGCTAGACGAAAATTTTTTCTCCTCACTTTTTCTGTTCACATATGTAGATGTTTAGCGGTCTTCCCTTCGGATGAGTCCTGCAGTATCTCTGCTCCTTAATCTAGAGTGGCCACTGTCATTTAAAATATTTCGAGCTAGTGGATTTGGGTGCGACTCAAGCCTTTTTAAATATTTTGCTGCGTACTTCGTAATAATAGTTTTAACTAATGGCACATTGAGATCCTTGTGAATATTAAAGTTTTTAACATACCAGGGAGCGACTGTGATTATTCGAAGAAGTTTATTGTGGCGCCTTTGAATTTTTTCGATATTTGAGGCCGAGGCAGTGCCCCATAGCTGAATACCGTAGCACCAGATTAGCTTTAATATAGAGTTGTAAAGTAGAAGTTTGCAGTCGAGGCTAAGAACAGAATTTCTTCCAATAAGCCAATAAATTTTAATTGCTTTTAGTTTCATTTGTGTTAGTTTTGCTTCTATATGGCATTTCCATGTTAAACGCACGATCTAGATGAATACCGAGATATTTTACATGCGATTGCTGGGGCACTAATTGATTATTGATTTTAATAGGGGGACATGACTCCCGACGCAGGGTGAATGTTATATGTACGCATTTTTGCTCATTGACCTTTCATCAGCAAATGTTGAAGTAAGGGTGTGGTTGTTTGTTGGCATGTCTGAGGTGTATGTAAGGTATAACAGTGGGCCCATGATGATTACCTGAGGGACTCCAGCGTCAATTGGCTGAGGAGAACTTATAAAATAACATTTTTAATAATAAACCTTCGACCGACTAAGTGGCTTTCTAACAGCTTGTGTGTTTACTGGTAAGTAAAACTTCAATTTATGTAATAAGCCTTCATGCCAGACTTTATCAAAAGCTTGAGAAACATCGATGAAGAGGGGGGAATAATATTTTTTTCTTCAAAGGCTTTTCTTATGGCGTTTACTAAACGATGGGTTTGTTCAATTGTGCTATGTTCTCTTCTAAAGCCGAATTGATGGTTAGGAATAAATCTATTTACATTTAAAATTGGGGATAATTTTGACACTAACAGCTTCTCAAACAGCTTTGATATATTAGACAATAAGCTTATAGGTCTATATGACTCAACTTTTGTAGGATCCTTTCCTGGCTTAGGTATCATTGTAACTAAGGATACTTTTCATTCTTGTGGGTAGTATTCAAGGCGTAAAATAGCATTAAAAATCAAGAGAATAATTTTCTTTGCTATGCTGGGTAGCTCTAAAAGCATTTTGTTGCAGATCTTATCAAAACCAGAGGCTTTCTTGGGGCTTAAATCATGAATAGCCTTTTCGATTTCTTTTATCTCAAATCTAAGTGGAACAGCAGCTCTAACAGCAACAGCTGGCAACTCGACTGCAATATCGGGAGATGTATGCGGGGTAAATACGGTTTTCAAATGATCAACAAAAAGATTTCCTTTTTCTTCATCATTTCGTGCCCAACTTCCATTTAAGTTTCTTAATGGTTGTTTAGTGATAACTGGTCTAATAAGATTTCTAGCTGCACGCCATAATGAGTAGTCTGATTGAGAAGTTGCATCAAGTTCCTTAAGATATTTTTCCAGGGAAGCCGTTTTCTGAGACTGCAGTAACTTTCTTAGCCTTTTTATGCTTGTAAATTCTTAAGTTGAGGGGATCTATGCAATTGCCATTCTCTTCGAGCTCTCATTTTTTCAGTCAAGCGACGCTCAACATCTGCAGAATATATTTTACTATTTTTGGTTTTTTTGAGGGTTATACTAGAATGTTGAACAGCTATTTTCAGATAACTGTCAAAATTTACAATAGAAATATCCACATTCTCCGGTGTACTAAGCGGAATATTTTCAGTGCAGTGGGTACTGAGATATTTTTTATATTTTAACCAATTTATTTGAGTGGCTAACGTCACTAAGTTATCAGACGGAGATATTGTTATAGTAAGAATTATAGGTGTGTGATCAGAAAATAATTCTAAGGAAGCTTCAACATAAATCGTTTCTGCGGGGATGTTTTTAATCACTCCAAAATCGATGACATCTGGAACTTTTTTCTGATCAGTAGGCCAATCTGATCCATTTTACAAATTGTATTAAACAAAACACGACCCTTTGGTGTAATAAGTCGTGACCCCCAGAAAGTGTGTTTAGCGTTATAATCGCCAGCAGCCAGGAAGCAGGGTTCAAATGATTTGAAAATTTATTATATTGGCATTCTGATATAGAAAATCTAGGTGGGGAGTACAATAATGAAATTACTATGTTTCAATTTAATACCTCAACGCAAATGTTCGTTGTTTGGAGATAATCTTCACGATGATCACTCATTAAGTAGTGTTTTACTCGATTCTTTATCAAAATGGCAGAACCGCCATATTTCTGGAGGTCAGATGAGTTTCAGAAACCATCATGGAGCGTCACTCGTTTTTTATATGAAAGCAAATGGAGGGAGAAACCATTTTTCACACAGTTACAAAACTTAAGCAAAACTTGTGAATTCGATACGCTACGTGAAGGTCTGGTGAAGGAAATTTTTATTTGTGGTTTATCATTTAACTATTTAAAAATAAAAGAAAATTTGCTGGTTGATGGGGAAATAACATGGGAAAAGGCTCTCCAAATAGCAAAAAGCATGGAAGCTGCTAGAGAAAATGCTACAGCAATAGAAGTGTCTCATACCAACAAAAACCTCTCAAATATATGTGGTTTGCGAAAATTCAACAAATCTAACAACAATCAACAGCAACAAAAGTGTAGAAAATGTGGTCAACATCATCATGATAAGTGCCCAGCAGAAGGGGTAAAATGTCATAGTTGCGATAGGTTAAATCACTTTGACAAAATGTGTTTTGCGAAAAATCACATCAACAGGAACAACAATAGGAGGTACAATAATAACTACAACAACAGCTACAACAACAACAAATACGTAAAAGCGGTAGAAAATGAAGAAGAAGAAGATACTCTTTTTTATTGGTAATGTTAAAAATAGTACTGGTACTACAGCTCGTGATTGGAATGTGGAAGCAGAATTCAACAACCAGATGGTGATGTTTCAAGTGGATACCGGGGCGCAAGCCAGTCTACTGTCGGAAAAGACATTAAGTATTTTAAAAATTAATAAAATTTATACTAATAATTGTAGTAATATACTAACTTTTAGTGGTGAAAAACTCCCGGTTATGGGGAAAATTAATTTAAATATTAATTATAATAGAGCAAAATGTTTATCAACCTTTTACGTACTAAAAATGGATTGTAGAAATATAATTGGCTATCCGATTAAATTTTGTCAAAACTATTAATTCTATAAATATAGATTCGGTTTTTGAAAAATACGAGGAGATTTTTAATGGGCTTAGTGAGCTGAAAAAAGAATGTAGTTTAAAGTTAATTGAAAAAAGGAACCTATAGTAGAAGCACCACGTCGGGTCCCAATAGCTCTTTTCAAACCTTTGAAAAAGGAATTGAATAGAATGGAGAAGAGTAATTGAATGTGATTACTTTAACTCAATAGTTTTGGTAACCAAACGTTATGGTAGCCTACGTTTGTGCCTTGATCCAAGGAATTTGAATAAGGTTATTGTTAGATCAAGGTTTAGTTTTCCAAATATTGATGAGTGTAGATCTCAATTGACAAATTCGAAATTTTTTAGTAGTCTTGATGCTAGTTCTGGGTTTTGAATGATACCGTTAGATAAGGCGTCATCGAAGCTATGTACTTTTAATACACCTATGGGACGATATCGATTTTTGCGTTTGCCATTTGGTATTAACGCGGCACCGGAAATATTTCACTCGGAAATGGTGAGATTATTCGGTGATATAGAGGGACTTATCATCTATATGGATGATTTTCTCATTCATGCTAAGAGTATGGGAGAACATAATGAAATATTGGAAGGAGTTTTAAATAGAGCAAAAGACGTTGGTTTAAAATTTAACAAATCAAAGTCTAAAATTTTGAGAACGGAGATTAAATTTATTGGACACATTTTTAATGGTGAGGGTGTTAAGCCTGATGATGAGAAGATCAGTGCAGTCGTAGAGTTGCCAAAGCCAAAAAATGTTGCCGATCTTCAAAGGTTTTTGGGAATGGTTAACTATTTAGGTTCTTTTATACAAAACTTGTCTGCTAAGACTAAAAATTTAAGAGACCTTCTTAAAAAGGATGTTTTATGGCAGTGGGGTTATGAGCAGGATAACGAATTTATAAAATTGAAGAAGGAAATAACTGATTCACCAGTTCTGGTCTATTTTGACCCTAAAAAACAAATCAAATTGTCTGTGGACACATCTAAATTTGCTGTGGGAGCCACAATTATGCATGGAGACAATCCAATTGCCTTTGCATCAGCTTCATTAACTGATTGCCAGTCTAATTATGCTCAAATTGAAAAAGAGCTTTTTGCAATTCTGTTTGGGTGTACTCGTTTTCACTAATATGTATATGGTTTTTAGGTGACAGTAGAAACTGATCATAAACCATTGGTTACTTTTTTTGAAAACCCGCTTTATAAAATTCCGGCTCGTTTGCAAAGATTCATGTTGCAGCTATTAACATACAATATAAAGGTAGTATACAAACCCGGTAAATATCTTTATATTGCTGATACGCTATCAAGAGCTCCACTTAGAGAGAACACTTTTTTGGACATGAATCAGGAAATAGATTTACATTGTAATTTTATTTTGTCTCAAAACAGTTTAACTGACGTTGCGATCGAGAAAATTAAAGAAGCAACGAAAACAGATGAAGTATTTAAAATTTTACTTGAATGTATAACAACTGGTTGGCCCAATGATAAGAAGAAAATAAATCCAATATTATTTCCATATTTTCCTATAAAAAATGAAATATCAGAATTAAACGGTGTTTTACTGATGAATAATCGAATTTTAATACCAAAAAGTCTTAAAAGAGAGATGGTGGTACATATACATGAAGGGCACATGGGTGTGCAACGTTGTCAGAGTTTAGCTATAGAATCAATCGTCTGGCCAAATATTAATCATGATATAAACTTGATGGTATCGAACTGTGAAATTTGCAGGAAATATCAAAACTCAAACACCAAAGAGGAATTGTTGCCTCATGAGATTGTAACAATACCATGGTACAAAATTGGTTGCGACCTTTTTGAAATTAACAGTGTATTTGTTAGTAGTAGACTATTATTCTAAATTTGTAGAAATTGATATCTTGGGTTCGGGTTATAACAGTGACCAAGTTATTACTAAGTTAAAATCAATTTATGCCAGACATGGAATACCAGCTATTTTTATGTCCGATAATGAACCCCCTTTTAATTCCAAAGAATTTTTAGATTTTTGTAGAAACTGGGGAATAGACCATATCACCTCGAGCCCGTATCTGCCTAGGTCCAATGGCCTAGCAGAGCGTAGAATACAAACGGTCAAGAAAATGTTAAACAAATGTCGGGACAATTCTTCTGACCCTTATACAGCTATGTTACATTACAGGATAACGCGTAAAGGAAATTTTCCAAGTCCATCGGAAATGTTAATGGGTAGGGTTTTGAGAACTAAATTACCGTGCCTTCCGTCCAATTTGGAACAGAAACTAATTGATACGAAGGAAATTGTAAAACAAATAGATAAACAAAGAGGGAGAATGATTAGAAGGTACGACGAAACAATGAGAAATTTTAAACCGGTAGAAGTAGGTAGAAAGATTATGTTTAAGAGAACACCAACGGCTTTAGGGTACCCTGGTACAGTGCTAGGAGATTGCAAGGAGCCTAGATCTTATATCATACGGTACCATGAAGGTGCAACTTATAGGAGAAATAGGCAACATATAAGAAAAAATGTAAATGAAAATGGTGATGAAAATATCAATAAAAATCCAAATGAAAATTTTGAACAGAATCTGGATGAAAATTTAAACCAAAATGTAAATGAGAATGTTAATGTTAATGAAAACCTAAAGGAAAAAATGTTTTTTTTTTTCATACATTATTTATTTATTGAATCTTCATATATTAAATATGAACTAACAATAATTAATCAAATCTTATGCTAATACTTTATTTTTGTCCTGCCAATGCTAGACGAAAATTTTTTCTCCTCACTTTTTCTGTTCACATATGTAGATGTTTAGCGGTCTTCCCTTCGGATGAGTCCTGCAGTATCTCTGCTCCTTAATCTAGAGTGGCCACTGTCATTTAAAATATTTCGAGCTAGTGGATTTGGGTGCGACTCAAGCCTTTTTAAATATTTTGCTGCGTACTTCGTAATAATAGTTTTAACTAATGGCACATTGAGATCCTTGTGAATATTAAAGTTTTTAACATACCAGGGAGCGACTGTGATTATTCGAAGAAGTTTATTGTGGCGCCTTTGAATTTTTTCGATATTTGAGGCCGAGGCAGTGCCCCATAGCTGAATACCGTAGCACCAGATTGGCTTTAGTATAGAGTTGTAAAGTAGAAGTTTGCAGTCGAGGCTAACAACAGAATTTCTTCCAATAAGCCAATAAATTTGAATTGCTTTTTGTTTCATTTGTGTTAGTTTTGCTTCTATATGGCATTTCCATGTTAAACGCCGATCTAGATGAATACCGAGATATTTTACATGCGATTGCTGGGGCACTAATTGATTATTGATTTTAATAGGGGGACATGACTCCCGACGCAAGGTTGTGAGGTCTCAAATAAAATATTTTTTTTTCTCCACTCTGAAAAATTTCTACTTGCTTTAATTCAAATAAGTAACTTTTGTAATTTTATTTTTTTTTGTAAAAACATTTTGTCAAAAAATTTTCACTTGAAATTTAATTTTTATAGTGTGTGGTTTGAAAAGTTAAGTGCGCAAACATTTTTTTTGGTTTGCTAAATTTGATTGCTTGGATATTTTCTTTAGAAGGAGGGACAACAATTTTAATTGAAAATTTAAGAAATAATTGGCTAAAAGGTAAGGTCACTGTTTGAAGTTGACATTTTTGGAATTTTGTACTAATTTGTGTGGTAACTGTGTTTTATGTATGTAGATTGTTTAAAAAGAGGAAAATTCCATTGAAAATTCTTTCTTTGAACGAAAGCTCAAATCCTGTGTAAGGAGTTAAACACCTGGACAATTGTGTGATTATCAAGATTATCATTATCGTTCCAGTTTTCGAAATATTATTTTTGTGGTAGATGTGTTTTGGGGTTAAGCATACGATAGTTAAAACAGGTCACCCTACACCAAGTGCACATAAAACTAATAAGGATTAGAATAATAATATATATTTTTTTATTATTAAACGTTCAACTTCTAATTTTGGTTTTGCTAGACTACATTGGCATTCTGGTTTAACATATCGGTTGTGAAGACAAATTTTATTGCTAGTCATTGGGAATAAACATATTTAAAAAGGAAAAGAATATAACACGTTAAAATTTAAAATAAATTTGTAATCTAACTTTAAAGTAAATTCTTATTTTAACGTAACATTAATTAACAAAACGTAGAAAGTTCGCGGTTAGTTTTTTTTAAAGGGAAAGAAACAAATAGGAAATCTTTATATACATGTAAAAATTTCAAATTTTAAAATTTAACATGTTTGCACATACCCTACACACATAACCACTTATTTATTTTACTAATTACGCAACATACATACATGAATTCTCAACACTATATAAAAACATGCACCCTGCTCTAAGAATATAAATTTTTGTTCATCAATTTTAATTATTTTGTATCCTACGTAACTATCATAAAACCTAACTTACTTCGAGATAACAGCGCTGGGATCTTCGATGGATTTAGTTTGGTAAGTGAACATTTACATATAAGAACTATTTTTTTTTTTTATTGAAGTTCAACACCATTACTGCACAATGATAAATATTAAAATATTAATTGAAAAAAAAGAATGGAAAAAAAATTGATTAACATACATATACTATATACATACATACATATACTACCTACATACATATATAACGCAAATTTGAAATTTAAATATTGCTTTTATTTCTATTTTGGTTTTTTTTAACATTGTTATTATTAATTTTTCATTCATTTTATTAATCAAATTTGTTTCATATTTTTTTTAATTCCCTAAATTAACTATGTTTTCTATTATAAATAAGTTATCTTTTGAATAAATAAATGTACTTTTAATTCACGATGATTTACTAAATTGTAAATAATTCCACGAAAAGTTTAGGTACAATAATGTCGGGTTATTGTTGGGCTATTTGGAGAATATGAGAGTAAAAATAGCATGGTAGGGTGGGTAGAGACAGAGGGCTAATTCTACCTTGGTCCTCAATATGAACTCCTTCGCGTATGTCCGTTTTGTTTCCTAGTTTGTTTTTTTTTAATTTTTTTATTTAAATTATCTTTGTTTTTGTGATCGACTTAGAAAATTAATTTTCTGCTACCTTTATTAAACTATTTTGTTAATGGTTTAGTCTACCTATAAGGAAGAAAGAACACCCCTCATTTTCCCTGAGCACGGCCGGATTCATAGGTAGCATATTTTCCGAAGTGGTAGGACTAGTACGACCGTTACATAAATATTTATTTGGCGCCCAACGTGGGGCATCAGCGCTATACTTTACTAATTTTTTTTCTTTAGTTAATACGGTGTTAGTTTCCATCTATGCTGATGTTTCATTTTATAAGATCATAACCGTGAAGTCGATTATAAAATTTTTTATTTATTTATTTTTTTATATAACTTAAGGATTTTTCTATTTTCTTTTGGATATTAGAAACCTCAATCAATAATTATTGGGAAGTGGTGTTTAAATTTCGCTGTGGATTTTTTTTCCTTGACTTATTGTTGGGAAAATACTTTTCGAATTTGAACACTTACGACTAATTTTTGGGTTTATTATGTTCGAAATTCTTATATTTGGTGATAAAATGGTGGATTTTTGTACTGGATTTGATTTTGGTACATACTATTATATTGCATTAGATAGGATTTTTTTTGTATTTCTTTTTACTTTGAAGTTCTTATATTGAGATTTTTCTTTATTTAACTGGTATTGTTATCTGGAAACTCAAATGAATTTCATAAATTTTTTTTTTTTGTTGTACTATTATTTTTTTATGTAAGGGAGTTCAAGGTTTTAACATCGTTTTTATTAAATATATTTGGCAATTTGTACCTATACGAAGTAGTGGAATTGATAGTTTAATTGAGATATTTCTTTTATATTTTTGCGAAAATGCCTGTTACTAGAAGTAGGGATAATTTGATGAATTTAGAGGAACCGACGAACGTAAGTTTTACGGTTGATATGGGTGGCGGAGATGCTTCGCAGGGGGCGCGTGGACGTGGTAGGGGTGATGTAAGGCCTACTGGTGACAATAGGGATAGTGTTAATGAAAGGGAAAATAGGTTGCGGGAAATAGTTTCAGAGTCATTGAGTTCTTTCCGAGGAGAAATGGCAGAATACATTTCTGGTGAATTAAGATCTTTAGTTCAAAATTTAAATACAAGTCGAGGAGGTCAACGGGCTGCTGCGCCAGGGAATGCATCGGGCATGTCGCCTCGTTTGAACAATGACAATTCTAGGGATCCTTTCTGTGCTGAAAAGGTATTGAATATAATTCGTAACTGGCGGTTAAAGTTTACAGGTCATGACAATCAGATGACCGTAGAGGAATTTATTTACCGGGTTAATATTTTAACTACTAATAATCTTGGGGGTGATTTTAGTTTGCTGTGCAAACATGGTCATAGTTTGTTTGATGGTAATGCGTTAGATTGGTACTGGAGATACCATAAGCGGAACAATGAGATGAATTGGTTTTCATTAACACGTGCTTTGCGCGATCAATATGGAAATGATTTTAGTGATTTTGAACTATTAGAGGACATTAGACGTCGCAAACAAAAACCTACCGAAAATATCGACGATTATTTAGAGACAGTGTCAGCTATGACAGATAGATTAAGGACACCGATGACGGAACGAGATCTTTGCGGGATTCTTATTCGTAATCTAAGGAGTGAGATAAGACTTGAACTTTTACATCTTAATATAAGCAGTGTTTTTGATCTACGTCGAGAAGTCAGGAAACATGAAAAATTTGTGATGGAATTACGTCGAACGGACAGAGGACGAATATCTGAGTTGTTGGAACAAGATGACGACCGTACACTACAGGTTTCGAAGGAAGCGGATATTTGCGCAGTTAGGTCGGAAATAAAATGTTGGAACTGCGATAAAATCGGACATACATTCTTTGACTGCATGGAGGTTCGTCGCATTTTTTGCTATGGCTGCGGTTTATTGAACGTTTATAAACCAACATGTCCGAATTGTAAAAGAAAGACAGACGCTCTGGGAAACTTGCAGCGGGATGTCCGAATGAAATAATGCGGACATCCGAATTATCAACTAATAGAATCTCTGACATGACAATCTATCAACCGGATATTGACAAAAGCAAAACATCTGAAATGGTTCATCCTCTGAAAAGACCATATCATATTCGGCTAATGGAATATGAGGCGGCTCGTGCTAGAATTTTCGGTTTATCAAAAAGGCGTTTAAAGTCTACAAAGCGTATTCGCGATTATTATCGTAAGCTTAAATCTTATAGAAATTATGTTATTTCTCCAATCGTAAGTCAAAATTCTGATATTAGACCTTATATATCTTTGGACATTGTAGACGGAACTTATTTGGCATTGTTAGATAGTGGTGCTAATAAAAGTGTGATCGGTGGTACACTGGCTGCCAAGGTTCAGGAATCAACGGGTTTTACGAAATGTTATGGTAATGTGAAGACAGCGGACGGACAAAAACAGGATATTTCGGGAACAGTTAGTTTGGAAATTTTATTTAATGGACGGACAGGATTTTTTGAATTTTTGGTGGTACCGACGATACAACAGGAAATTATTTGTGGTTTTGATTTTTGGACTTTTTTCGGACTTGAAATTTCAGTACCAGTTATTGGGGAAATTGGTAGTGTGGATGCTAGCCCGGACAAGCTTGAACTGACTGCTGAGCAGAGACGTAGGCTTGACAGGGTTATTGCGGCGTTTCCGAACTCCGAGATTGAGGGTTTGGGAGTCACTGCTCTCGTTGAGCATTGTATAGATACTCGTGATGCAAAACCAATCAAACAAAGGTACTATCCAATTTCGCCAGCAATTGAGAAGCAACTATGTGGGGAACTAGATAGAATGCTCTCACTAGGTGTGATTGAGGAGGCACCTTGCTCACCATGGTCATCACCAGCAGTTGTGGTCGTTAAACCTGGGAAAATAAGGATGTGCGTGGACAGCCGTAAATTAAATTCTGTGACCGTAAAAGACGCGTACCCTATACCTAACATAGACGGACTAATTGCAAGACTTCCTCCAGTTTATTGTATATCTAAAATAGATTTAAAAGATGCCTTCTGGCAAATTAAATTGGAGGAAAGTTCAAAACAAAAGACAGCATTCACTGTCCCTAATCGGCCATTGTACCAATTTACGAGGATGCCGTTTGGATTGTGTAACGCACCACATACTTTGTGTAGACTGATGGACATTGTTATTCCGTACAATTTGAAATCTCACGTTTTTGTTTATTTAGATGACCTCTTGATTGTTTCACAGAATTTTGACGAACATTTGACTCACTTGTTGGAAGTTGCTTCCCAACTTCGGAAAGCTGGTTTAACGATTAATGTGGGGAAAAGTTGTTTTGCATTAAAACGAGTCAAGTATCTTGGATATGTAGTAGGTGACGGCACATTGCAAGTGGACGATGATAAGGTACGTGCTATTCGTGATTTTCCTGAACCAAAGACTTTGAAACATTTACGTAGATTTTTGGGTATGACTGGATGGTACAGACGATTTATTAGGGATTATTCGACAGTTACTTACCCTCTTACGGAACTACTGACAAAGAAAAGGTCGTTTGTTTGGACGGACGGGGCTCAAGGAGCCTTTGATGAATTGAAAGTTAGTTTAACATCGGCACCTTTGCTTGTTCACCCGAATTATTTGAAACCATTTATATTACAGTGCGATGCGAGTACTTGCGGGGTTGGGGCGGTTCTGTCGCAACTTGATGACGACGGAGTGGAGAGACCCATAGCCTTCATGTCCCATAAGATAAATAGAGCGCATAGAAATGATACAATAACGGAACTTGAATGCCTTGCTGTTGTGATGGCTGTAAAGAAATTCCGATCTTATATAGAAGGTCAGGAATTTAAAGTTGTGACGGATCATGCTAGCCTGAAGTGGTTAATGGGCCAGAGAGATTTAGCAGGTCGATTAGCGAGATGGTCATTAAAATTGCAAAGTTTTAATTTTATTATTGAACATCGTAAAGGTAGGGAAAATGTTGTTCCGGACACATTATCGAGAGCTCATGAAGGTGAAATGGTTTTAGAGGCTTTGGAGTGTGAAAGTTTGCCTATGATTGACTTGAAGTCTGTGGCATTTGATAGTGAGGAATATTCAGGGTTGAGACGGAATTTAAGTGAGACGGAGACGCCTGACTTTAGGATTGTGGACAAGTACATTTACAAAAGGACCGATTTTACTTCCGGGGGCTCTGATGAATCGTTTTTATGGAAGTTGTGGGTGCCTACGGAACTTCGTAATGGTATTATTTTTTCTTGCCATGATGTTCCAACTTCAGCTCATGGTGGAATTGCTAAGACACTTGAGAGAATAAGACGGTATTTTTATTGGCCAGGAATGGTAAAAGAGGTACGGGACTATATTGGAGATTGTGAGTTGTGCAGGACGTCGAAGACTCCAACACATATATTGAGACCGCCTTTGGGACAAATGACTAGGACTGAAAGACCTTTTCAGAGACTTTACATGGACCTAATTGGACCTTTACCTAGGACAAAATCTGGTAATATGGGCATTTTAATTATTTTGGATCACTTTTCCAAATTTACTTTTTTGAAACCACTGAAAAAGTTTATTTCCAAGGATATTATAAATTACCTAAGGAATGAGATTTTTACGTGTTACGGGGTTCCTCAGGTTATTGTAACTGACAATGGGTCGCAGTTTCGAAGCAAGGATTTTGAGGAGTTTCTTCGGGAAAGAGGTATTCAGCACTTATTAACTGCGGTATACAGTCCCCAAGTGAATGCCAGTGAGCGAGTAAATCGCTCGATAAATGAGGCATTACGTTCATACATTAGGAAGGATCAAAGGGAATGGGACATATATATTAGCAGTATAAACTGTGCTTTAAGGAACAGCGTGCATCAATCTGTTAATAGAACTCCATACCAGATAGTTTTTGGGCAGACTATGCTAACACACGGCGGGGACTATAACCTGCTCACGAATTTGGGACTTATGACTGATTCCGAAATTACAATAAACAGACAGGACGAATTTGCTTTGATCCGGCGAAAAATTATGAGTCATATTGAAAAATCGTATAATAAAAATGCTAGAATATATAATTTACGTTCCAGAAATATGGCATATACTGTGGGTCAGGAAGTTATTCGTCGAAATTACGCTCAAAGCTCGAAAATAGATAGCTACAACTCAAAACTTGCACCTGTGGGAGTAAAGGCAATAGTTTTGAAACGAATTGGACAGGTTAATTATGAATTAAAGGATGAGGATAGTGGAAACACGGGCGTTTACCATGCTAAGGACATTTGGACCTGAGGTCTTGGAGTAATATGTATTTTGACCTTTTCCAGATCCAGTCTCTTCGTAGAACCGTACAGTGACTGTATCTGTTTTGTGAGGTCTCAAATAAAATATTTTTTTTTCTCCACTCTGAAAAATTTCTACTTGCTTTAATTCAAATAAGTAACTTTTGTAATTTTATTTTTTTTTGTAAAAACATTTTGTCAAAAAATTTTCACTTGAAATTTAATTTTTATAGTGTGTGGTTTGAAAAGTTAAGTGCGCAAACATTTTTTTTGGTTTGCTAAATTTGATTGCTTGGATATTTTCTTTAGAAGGAGGGACAACAATTTTAATTGAAAATTTAAGAAATAATTGGCTAAAAGGTAAGGTCACTGTTTGAAGTTGACATTTTTGGAATTTTGTACTAATTTGTGTGGTAACTGTGTTTTATGTATGTAGATTGTTTAAAAAGAGGAAAATTCCATTGAAAATTCTTTCTTTGAACGAAAGCTCAAATCCTGTGTAAGGAGTTAAACACCTGGACAATTGTGTGATTATCAAGATTATCATTATCGTTCCAGTTTTCGAAATATTATTTTTGTGGTAGATGTGTTTTGGGGTTAAGCATACGATAGTTAAAACAGGTCACCCTACACCAAGTGCACATAAAACTAATAAGGATTAGAATAATAATATATATTTTTTTATTATTAAACGTTCAACTTCTAATTTTGGTTTTGCTAGACTACATTGGCATTCTGGTTTAACATATCGGTTGTGAAGACAAATTTTATTGCTAGTCATTGGGAATAAACATATTTAAAAAGGAAAAGAATATAACACGTTAAAATTTAAAATAAATTTGTAATCTAACTTTAAAGTAAATTCTTATTTTAACGTAACATTAATTAACAAAACGTAGAAAGTTCGCGGTTAGTTTTTTTTAAAGGGAAAGAAACAAATAGGAAATCTTTATATACATGTAAAAATTTCAAATTTTAAAATTTAACATGTTTGCACATACCCTACACACATAACCACTTATTTATTTTACTAATTACGCAACATACATACATGAATTCTCAACACTATATAAAAACATGCACCCTGCTCTAAGAATATAAATTTTTGTTCATCAATTTTAATTATTTTGTATCCTACGTAACTATCATAAAACCTAACTTACTTCGAGATAACAGCGCTGGGATCTTCGATGGATTTAGTTTGGTAAGTGAACATTTACATATAAGAACTATTTTTTTTTTTTATTGAAGTTCAACACCATTACTGCACAATGATAAATATTAAAATATTAATTGAAAAAAGAATGGAAAAAAATTGATTAACATACATATACTATATACATACATACATATACTACCTACATACATATATAACGCAAATTTGAAATTTAAATATTGCTTTTATTTCTATTTTGGTTTTTTTTAACATTGTTATTATTAATTTTTCATTCATTTTATTAATCAAATTTGTTTCATATTTTTTTTAATTCCCTAAATTAACTATGTTTTCTATTATAAATAAGTTATCTTTTGAATAAATAAATGTACTTTTAATTCACGATGATTTACTAAATTGTAAATAATTCCACGAAAAGTTTAGGTACAATAATGTCGGGTTATTGTTGGGCTATTTGGAGAATATGAGAGTAAAAATAGCATGGTAGGGTGGGTAGAGACAGAGGGCTAATTCTACCTTGGTCCTCAATATGAACTCCTTCGCGTATGTCCGTTTTGTTTCCTAGTTTGTTTTTTTAATTTTTTTATTTAAATTATCTTTGTTTTTGTGATCGACTTAGAAAATTAATTTTCTGCTACCTTTATTAAACTATTTTGTTAATGGTTTAGTCTACCTATAAGGAAGAAAGAACACCCCTCATTTTCCCTGAGCACGGCCGGATTCATAGGTAGCATATTTTCCGAAGTGGTAGGACTAGTACGACCGTTACAAGGTGAATGTTATATGTACGCATTTTTGCTCATTGACCTTTCATCAGCAAATGTTGAAGTAAAGGTGTTGTTGTTTGTTGGCATGTCTGAGGTGTATGTAAGGTATAACAGTGGGCCCATGATGATTCCCTGAGGGACTCCAGCGTCAATTGGCTGAGGAGAACTTATAAAATAAAATTTTTAATAATAAACCTTCGACCGACTAAGTGGCTTTCTAACAGCTTGTGTGTTTACTGGTAAGTTTAACTTCAATTTATGTAATAAGCCTTCATGCCAGACTTTATCAAAAGCATGAGAAACATCGATGAAGAGGGGGGAATAATATTATTTTCTTCAAAGGCTTTTCTTATGGCGTTTACTAAACGATGGGTTTGTTCAATTGTGCTATGTTCTCTTCTAAAGCCGAATTGATGGTTAGGAATACATCTATTTACATTTAAAATTGGGGCTAATTTTGACACTAACAGCTTCTCAAACAGCTTTGATATATTAGACAATAAGCTTATAGGTCTATATGACTCAACTTTTGTAGGATCCTTTCCTGCCTTAGGTATCATTGTAACTAAGGATACTTTCCATTCTTGTGGGTAGTATTCAAGGCGTAAAATTGCATTAAAAATCAAGAGAATAATTTTCTTTGCTATGCTGGGTAGCTGTTATCAAAACCAGGGGCTTTCTTGGGGCTTAAATTATGAATAGCCTTTTCGATTTCTTTTATATCAAATCTAAGTGGAACAGCAGCTCAAACAGCAACAGGTGGCAACTCGACTGCAATATCGGGAGATGTATGCGGGGTAAATACGTTTTGCAAATGATTAACAAAAATATTTCCTTTTCCTTCATCATTTCGTGCCCAATTTCCATTTAAGTTTCTTAATGGTGGTTTAGTGATAACTGGTCTATTAAGATTTCTAGCTGCACGCCATAATGAGTAGTCTGATTGAGAAGTTGCATCAAGTTCCTTAAGATATTTTTCCAGGGAAGCCGTTTTCTGAGACTGCAGTAACTTTCTTAGCCTTTTTGTGCACTCTTTTAGTAAATTCTTAAGTTGAGGGGATCTATGCAATTGCCATTCTCTTCGAGCTCTCATTTTTTAAGTCAAGAGACGCTCAACATCTGCAGAATATATTTTACTATTTTTGGTTTTTTGAGGGTTATACTAGAATGTTGAACAGCTAGTTTCAGATAACTGTCAAAATTTACAATAGAAATATCGGTGGCATGTCATAACGTCCAGTGTCATAGTGTCATAACGTCCATCGAAGAAATGTCATAGCGTCCGCGGACGTTATGACACTTTGCAAGGTGTCATAATGTCCACAACAAGCAAGAATGTAAACAAATTTGGGATCATAGCCGGCCTTCGGCCGAGCGCAAGGATTTTCTTCTCTATGGTATAACAAATACCGGCTTCGCTAACTAAAGCTTCTCTGCACAGCCGGCCTTCGGCCGGGCGCAAGGATTTTCTCCTCTATGGTATAACAAACACCGGCTTCGCTAAGTAAAGCTTCTAAAATCTGCCTTGTTTCCGAACGAAAGCCGACTATGCAGAGAAGCTTTAGTTAGCAAAGCCGGTATTTGTTATACCATAGAGAAAAAAATCCTTGCGCCCGGCCGAAGGCCGGCTGTGCAGAGAATCTTTAGTTAACGAAGCCGGTATTTGTTATACTATAGAGGAGGAAATCCTTGCGCCCAAAAGTGTTTTCGTTATATATTTAATATTTACTCCCAGAGAAAAAGCAGGAAAACCATTTTTAAAAATTTTTTTACCATATTATGTTTCATCTAAAAAAATCATTGTCACCGACAACCATATTATGGTTAAACTAGTTTCTTTAAAAATAGTTTTGTTGGTTGGGACCATAATGAAACATGTTTCTCTCTGCGTGTATGCAGATAATTTTTTTGTATTTAACTTATTTAGTAATAATGGACCTAATGACACTTTTGAAAGTGTCATAATGTCCATTTCCAAAGTGCCATAGTGTCCGCGGACGTTATGACACTTTTGAAAGTGTCATAATGTCCATGGACACTATGACACTTTTTGGGGTGTCATAACGTCCATGGACACTATGACACTGGACGTTATGACATGCCACCGAAATATCCACATTCTCCGGTGTACTAAGCGGAATATTTTCAGTGCAGTGGGTACTGAGATATTTTTTATATTTTAACCAATTTATTTGAGTGGCTGACGTCACTAAGTTATCAGTCGGAGATACAATTCTATTAGGATTTGTTATTGTTAGAATTGTAGTTGTGTGATCAGAAGATAGTTCTAAGGAAGCTTCAACATAAATCGTTTCTGCGGGGATGTTTTTAACCACTCCAAAATCGATGACATCTGGAACTTTTTGCTGATCAGTAGGCCAATATGCTGGTTGTCCGCTCGCGACCACAGTTAGATCCATTTTACAAGTTGTGTTAAACAAAACACGACCCTTAGGTGTAATAAGTCGTGACCCCCAGAAAGTGTGTTTAGCGTTATAACCGCCAGCAGCCAGGAAGCAGGGTCCTAATGATTTGAAATATTTATTATATTGGCTTTCTGATATAGAAAATCTAGGTGGGGAGTATAATGATGAAATTACTATGTTTCGATTTAATTCCTCAACGCAAATGTTCGTTGCTTAGAGATAATTTTCACGATGATCACTCATTAAGTAGTGTTTTACTCGGTTCTTTATCAAAATGGCAGAACCGCCACAAGCTCTGTCTCGAGGGTCCTGGGTATCATATAATATATAACCATTGATTTTAAACGTATTACTTGAGGTCAGATGAGTTTCAGAAACCATCATAACATCAATTTGTTTATTTTTAAGGAAGTATTCTAGTTCATTTTTGTGTTGGCGGATGCCGTTTGCCTTCCAAAAGCAAATTTTTAAACAGTTCATGGCTTGTTTAGTACAGCCTGCAATTATTAGAAAATTAGAAATGGGAATTTCGTCGTTATTTGGTACATCACCTTGCAGTGGCATAGGATTAGATTTTAATACATTAGCGTACGAGGTTCTGTTATTATTTGGCTGAGGTATCTGGACGCCGTACGTGTTTCCTTGATTAGTTGCCTGCCTTTGAGGGGGATTAAGTTTCTGTCCAACAGAATGCTTGACAATCGAATATACCGGGCATCCTCTATAGTTGTCAGTGTGATTACCACCACAGTTGCTACATTTTTTTACATTAGGGTCATTTTTGGAATTATCGCACCGGACGGTACTATGTAATTCTCCACATACGACGCAAACAGTATGCCCTAGTATTACCAAATTCTTGGCAGTTTAAACACTGAACGGGCTCATCTCTTTTGTGCCGCCCCTCTATCGTGATTTTTCTGTACAGGATGTATTTTAAACTGTAAATGGGATGCGTTTCATTTTTTTTAGCTTAACATCGCCGGGCTCTAACTCCACCCGAAATAGTGGTTGGGGATTTTGTTCCCCATTTTTAATATTTGTAAAATTTTTTATTTTGAAGCCTTTTTCTTCTAAAAATGTTTTTATTTCGTCTGGGTCCACGCATGAGTCAATGCCCTTTATAACAACCTGAAGACCTAAGCTGCTTTTCAGTTGGTTTGTATAGAAGCTTTTTTTAAGTGCTTCAAACTTATTAATTATTTTACGAAAATCAATCTCGTGATTAACCTGTATGTTTGATTCGTTAATATTACCACGAATTTTCACCTATCACCGAGATTAAACTTTTTATTACCTCACTTGGGTTTTGCTCTCTAAGATATATCGGGGGTGGCTTTGACGTTTTTATGACGTTAGGTGCTTCAGAAGATTCATCCTCCAGAATTGCAAAACGATTTTGTGAATTTATTCTATCAAAAGATGGAACTTTCGAGGACGAGGCTACAGCTGAAGAGGCAGGGCTGCGACCATGTTTAAGCACTGTTATATACCTGTCCATACTAACTTGCACTTGTGGTTTTTGACAAATTTTTTCTTGTTTGTTTTCCATTGCGTCTATGTTCGAGATTATGGTGTCAGTGATAACGTGTCATATAGAGTTGTTTTTGTTTTTTCACCGTTTTTTTATTTTTTATTTTTGTTGACTGTGCTCTCTTTATTATGTATAATGTGTTTGTTACACCGAGATAATAAAAGAAAAAAGAATAAATATTTGTTTGCACAGATTATTTGCAACTATGTATGTGCGTACATACATACATATATTTTTTTACTTGTATTTTTTCTAAATTTTTTTATAGTTATTCTGTTGTTCACTTTTATATTGTGCATCCAAATTCGCTTGTTAAACTGATATTATTAACAAATTTATGTTAAAAAAAAAAGAATCGTATGCGGAGTTAAAAGAAACACGTATTTTCTCATCGAGCACGACCGAACGAAATGATAATAATAACTTTTATTGTGTTGATAAATGAATCTGTATCCATATAATTTAAGGCTAAATTGGATTGAAATTTTGGCTTCATGTACTGATAATGAAAATCGTACATTTTCCATTAAGAGAGTTTTAGCACAGCAAAGGCTAAATAAATTGGTTTGTTGTAAGTTATTTGAATAAGTTTTAATTGAATTGCAAACTTATTGTTGGAAAATTGTGTAATACTCGAGAAATTTGGCTGAGAAATTAGTGCTCTAGCTCCTAAATGATTACGATTTGTAGTTTCCCAATCACTAACGATTTTAACATCTGTACGATTAAGAACGTTTTCCATAGTTTTCCCATAAACAGCATTGTTAAGAAGTTTGAAGAAATCTTTTTCAAACGAATTTTTGCTAATGTTCTATGGTATGTGTTTAAATCTATATACTTTAGCCATGGAGATTGTTTAAACTTTAACGCTCTATGAATTTTTTTTAATTTTATTCCATTTTTCAAACACTGTTTAAGAACCCTATAATGAATTTTATATTTTGTTTTTAATGTTAAGTGTGCAATTAGCTTTCTATATTTAGATTCACCATCTATTTTGTTTTCTGTACAAAATGGTAAATGATTATGTGTTTCATGTAAGTATTCGGGGTATTCTAAATCTACCTCCAAAAAATAACCAATTTCAGACGTATCTGATATATTAGCAACATCCAACATATTTAAAATGTCTTCTTCATAATTCCATTCAAATTCTCCATACGGAAGATATTCTGACATTGCCCATCCATACAAGTTATTAGCGTCGAGGTACATTAAATACTCTGAAGGCTTACTACTGTCAAAGTCTTCTAAATATTTGTTAGTTGCTTTAGAATATATCTTTGAGCATTGAACTAAGCCTCCCCTAATACCATCTTGTATAAAATTGTACATATTGACATCACTTAGCAGTTCTAACTCTATTTTAGTTGTTCTTAACATAGCATCCCGTGATAATCCTGGGGCAGTATAATATTGACATGGGTCAAGTTTATAAATACTTTCACAAATGTATCGAAAATTTTGAAAATTGTCAGTTAACAAAAGAACGTCTGTTTTTAAATATAATTTTGTGTAATCTAATAAGTTAGTACATTTAAAAGTTCTCCAAACAGCTTGAGCATGCTCACAGTCTTCATTAGTGCAGTTAGTATTATTTACAATATTGTAAAATTTTTCTTTAGTGGGAAGATTTGTTTCATTAAAGCGTTCCATTGAATCAATGTAAGAGTAAGGAAATACTCCCTTCCTTCTTATTATATCAAAATAATTTTTCTGTTGAAACACTTTATTGAGAATTTGAAAATCATTGTCATTTAAATTGTTTGCAAGAGATTCTAAGCTAGATGCCATAAATCGAAAAGAATCTAAAAACCGAATTTCAAAGCTCTTATTATTTTGTATTGGTAAAAATTTTGATAATGATATATATAATTCCTCGTTGTGAGGAATTACTTTTATATCATCCTCAAATTTTGGTAATTCTTTTACAAATAAGTGGCAATCGTAAGAAGAAAAATTATGAAAGAATACCGGTATAAACTTAGTAATTTGGTATAGAAGATATAGAGGAGCAGCGCATAAATCTTGTAATGCGCTGCTCCTCTGTATTTACCAGTCAAATGACAGTGATCCTTTACTTTGTCACTTCCTTAGCTTTTTTTACAAATATGAAAAATTTTTGCAAGATTATATGAAGTTATCTCAATATTAGAAAGTGCTGTCATGGTTTGATGTTTAGATAAGTAGTTCGTGAAAATTTTTTTAGTGTCCTTAATTATATTTTCAATTAATACGTTGGGAGCATCTTCACCAAAATAAATGTTAAATCTATCAAAATTATTATCAAAACTACACTTAATATAATAACTAAAGGCACAAGCTACGTGTTTTTGAATATTACCATGCTCATCACTGCCATCAATTTTCTGTAAGTAAGCCTCAAAATCTGCCTTTATGACGAATGGTACATCTAATTGTTTATGGTAGTTTTTAAAGTGTAACACACATTCGTCCGCCTTCGGCATTTTTGAGACGACTTTCTTTAAACCTTCTTCATGATCTTTCATAATTTTCGCATTTGAAGAGTATTGAAGACATGCGTTGCAAAGATATATCCGACCCTTATGAGAAGTTAAGCTAATTCTTATTGGCCTAAAATATGTATACAATAAAACAAAATTAATAATTTTGAATTACAATTTTGTAATTTATATTTGCTACCTTGAAGTATCTGTTATTAATACATAATGGGACCATTCTTCATCCGTTAAAAGAAGTAGATTTATATGATGATCTTTTATTTCACTGGTAAGGTAATATGGTCCCTCAATTTGACTTCCCTCACAACCAAATACATTAATACTTATATTTGAATTAATTTGCTCAATTATCTTAATATCCCTCAATTTTAGAGGGAACTAATATATTTACTTTTTTCAGTAATTTTGATCATTGCCTAAAAATGAAGCAATAATACTCCATTAAAAGCAGTAGTCATCATCATTTTGAAAATTAAAAACTCCCTTTTTTTTATCCACTGCGGTGTTGGAATATATTTGGAACCTCTCATAACGATGATTTATTTATATTAATTACCAGTATTTTTATTTTTAATAGAGACCACCCGCTATCCCTCTCCTGAAATTCGGACATTTTTGTACATATATTAAAAAATTGATTTTTGAGGGAGTCCTCCACGTCGTCGCTTAAAGTCACGAATTGCATTTTAGATCTATGCGTAATAGACCGAATGTATATATCTTCATTTTTGATTTGTATGTATACACAGTCCAGCTCTAGATTGTACTCTAAAGTTACGTGTTTTTTCAGGCTTCCATTAAGAATTTTTAAAAAATCCACAAGAATTCCATTGAAAAACTCTTGTGGATGGAGAATCTCTTCCTTTTGATTTTCATAAAGGTATGTGACGATTCTATCCTTAAATGCCCTTTTCAAACATTTAAGGTTTCTTAAATTGGGCATTTCAATCACCTGTTCTCCACTATTACATCTCAGAGATGTAGTAACATGCGACTTTTCATGCTCCCTTAGATGATTTACTTTGGAGGAAAATTTGAAGCATTCACGGCAGTGATGGTCTTCATGAGTGTCGAGCATATCCTTTTCCTTGAAACCCGATTTACAGAATTTGCAGTTAAACGATGACATGTTTTAGTATATAAGTTTAATTTTCTTTTTAATAAATGTTTACACACTTTGAAAGTAGTCTATAGACTAATAAAATAAATATATTTAACAAATATTCAAGGTTAATTTTTAAACTTTAACAAGTTAATATATTATTAACTAAGCTTCACAAAAACGAGCGTCAGCACTAAAATTAGTTGCGGCTTAGACATGAATTTAATTATTGACCGACAATAAGAAAATTTTATTTCTTGTTAGAACTTTGAACAGGCTTGAGTAAAATATCATGATTCGTAAAAGTTTTAGCCGAACTAAAATAATTTTTATGAGGGTAATTTGTATTGGACCTATGGTAAATTATGGTCCAATCATCCGAAAATTCTGAAGACTGATTTCTGGTATTACAAAAAATAAATTAGAATAAATTTCAATACAGCAGTGTAATTAGTTTTAGCGTTAACAGAAAATTTCACAAATTTGCATTAGGCGCAATAAACTGTTTTCCGAGAGTAGGGTTTATATGTGGCCTAGGGTAAATTATGGACCAATCGTCACGAAATTTGGCAGTGTGATTTCTCATCCTATAAAACTGTGACGTACCGAATTGAAGTATGCTAGCGTTATTTATTGAGATTTTAGGCGTACTAAACTGTTTTCCGGGATTAGGGTTTATATGGGGCCTAGTGTATATTATGGACCGATCTCCAAAAAATTTACGGTATGATTTCTGGTTATATAAAACTGTGACGCACCAAATTTTAATATGATAGCGTTATTTATTACGGTTTTAGGCGTACTAAACTGTTTTCCGGGAGTAGGGTTTATATGGGACCTAGTGTATATTATGGACCGATCTTTAAAAAAATTTACAGTGTTTTTTATTGTCCTATAAAAGTGTGACGTACCAAATTTAAGTATGCTAGCGTTATTTATTGCGGTTTTAGGCGTACTAAACTGTTTTCCGGGAGAAGGGTTTATATGGGGCCTAGTGTATATTATGGACCGATCTTCAAAAAATTTTACAGTATGATTTATGGTTATATAAAACTGTGACGCACCAAATTTTAATACGACAGCGTTATTTATTACGGTTTTAAGCGTACTTAACTCTTTTCCGGGAGTATGGTTTATATGGGACCTAGTGTAAATTATGGACCGATCTTCCAAAAATTTTATAGTGTTATTTCTGGTCCTATAAAAGTGTGACGTACCAAATTTAAGTAGGCTAGCGTTATTTATTGCGGTTTTAGGCGTACTTAACTGTTTTCCGGGAGTAGGGTTTATATGGGGCCTATGGTAAATTATGGACCGATCGTCACTAAATTTAACAGTATGATTTGCAGTCATACAAACCAAATTCGGGCAAAATTTTATGTCATTCCGTGCATTATTAAACCATTTATGTTAGTTTTTGTATCAAAATAATCGATTTTTTTAGGGTGGTGGTTCCACATTTTGATTCCTAGTTCTGATCCTACTGAACCGATGTTGCTGGATTTCAATCCCAAACTGCTTAGGATAACTACAAGCAATTTGAGACCAAGTTTGTTCTTTTCTTTTGCGTTTTTCGAAAGTGAGCGTGTTTTCAACAGACGGACATGGCTAAATCGACTTAAAATTACTCCAGGAGCCAGGTCCTATGCTATGTTTCCACGGTACGTGCTTCGCTCTCTATTCATGCTTCACACCCTAATCATGAACGCAACAACTTGCTTCGCCATACAAAATATCGAGAGCGAATCAGGTAGATTCTTATTGAATCTACTTGCGAAGCAGGAAAAATTCCTCTCTTCTCTTTATCTGAACTAGCTGAATAAATCGTTTGTGTTGGCGTTGTCAACTCGGTGCGTTTTGTACCATTGTTGGTGCTTTTTTATACTTTTTATAATGATGAAAATATTAGCTTTATTAATTTGGAATAATTATTATAAATTTGTGATCTCTTTTTAAAAAGATCTAAGCAGAATTTATTAAATGAATGTACGAAAATGTATCACCTTTTTATTAAGTTTTTTTTGGTATTTTTTTTTCTAAATATATTCAGGGGTGGTCTGGAAATCGAAAAAACGCAAGTATTTTGAAGTTCTTTTTAATACACTCTTAATCCCATTTTTTATAATTTTCTTATAGAATTCTGTATAATAAGAGAAATATTTGTAATGTATTGTATTGGAATTTCTTTTACTACAAAAATCTTTTTAAAAAAACGACTTTTAAATTCTTGCGTTTTGCGGTTTCGATTTCCGGAACACCTCTGAATATCAAAGGCTGTTTTATTGTAATATTTTTAATATGAAAGTATTAAACTTCTGAAAACAAACATTATTTTTTAAATATTTTAATAAAAGGATAAATAGATAACTATTGTTAATTTTGAATCCGTACTATTAATCGTAGATCCCTTTTAAAAAAGTTTTGTATAGAATTTATGCAATTAAAAATAATTTGTTATCTAATACAAATGAATACAAGTAAATTTGTTTATGTTTTTTTTTTCTTTTTTCTAAAAAAACCTGAACTGCAAAAGGCTGTTTTATTCTTATACAGTATAATCGCGAAATGTTTCAGGGGTTGTATAGTTTTTTGAATTATTAACTTTTCTAAGCGGTATTTTATTCTAAAAAATGCAATAATAAATAAAGATTTTTCCAAAATAACATACAAAATTTATTTAAATTACTTTAATATCAAAAAATTTCGGTACATGTAATGTTTTCCTGTGTGCTTTTTCCTATGTGTTTTCCATAGCGTCGAGAATTTTTTGGTATTTCATTTTTATTTTTGAGATGGCTACTTCAAAAGTACCACTTTCTGCTTAAAATCTAATCTGATTTGTGATGTTTTGCCCTGATTTGTTGACATTTTTTATTAATACGCTCAGAAAAGTGTTTGGAACTAAAACAAAATTTCAGATTTTAAATGTAAGTCAAACGAATGAGTTGTGCGCTCGTGTTCTAAAACAAGCAGTTACAGTTTAGGGCCAACCATAATAAACATAATCTTGCTTAACCTTCTGTCAAAAATTAACAAAAAGTCTCTAAAATGTTTTTTAAAAAAAAAACAAAAAAAAATAACATTTGATTCCTTACGGAATGTGCGATCGATTTCGCACTTTGCTTCAGCAAATGTCAGTTTCAAAAAACTTAACAAAAATATGGTTCAATATGGTTTTACCCATATGATATACATGTATTCGAACAGTTGCTTAAGCCAACTTAAGCACATTATATTTCGGTCTTTTTAGAGCGGCACAGGGGCGCTAAAATTTGGTGAGATTAACTTTTTCGCGATTATACTGTATTTTTAATATTCAACTATTATGCAAAACTAATTCAATAAGCTTTTAAAATAAAAAAAGAAAGTCTAAACTTGCTGCTTTTTTTAAATTAAGTGCTTTTTCTCCATTTTGGCGCGTTCAAAAATTCACAGCTACCAACGCTGATTTTTTTATTAAAGACAACTGTCAAATCGAAGCAAGTAGACAAGTCGTGTAAACACCATGATTCATTCGCATGATTCAGAGAGCGAAGCAGGTGATTCAAGTCGTCGTGGAAACATGGCATTAGATGTATAATAAAAAAGTTTAACACGGAATGACAAACCACAGTGGTGGTGGAGGGTATAAAAATGCATACGATTGCATTTTTTACCCTATTGAACGGAAGGTTCTAAAAGTTCAATAACCAGAGATCATTTTTCAAAATATGCTTTGATTAACATTAAACAAACAATACATTTAATTATATTACAGAGTTTTTTAAATTTCTCTTCATTGAAGAATATATAAATTTTCTCTTCATTGAAGAAAATATAAATTTTCTCTTCATTGAAGAAAATATTTATATGATCAACTTAATATTACTCTATTTTATTTTTAAAACCACTCAAAAAATTCTTTATTTTATTTATATTCAAAACTCCTCCTTATGCAAAAATACATTGGGAAAAGAACTCATGGGTAGGCAGAATATTTGCTGCTTTAAATAAAAAGCAAAATGCTCCCTCTGTGGTATATGGGAAAAAAACTAATGGGTAGGCAAAATTTTCGCTGCTTTAAATAAAAAGCAAAATGCTCCCTCTGTGGTAAATGGGAAAAAACTAATGGGTAGGCAGATTTTTTGCGGTTTTAAATAAAAAGCAAAATGCTCCCTCTATGGTATATGGGAAAAAAACTAATGGGGATGCAGAATTTTTGCGGTCTTAAATAAAAAGCAAAATGCTCCCTCTGTGGTATATGGAAAAAAAACCATTTCCCTACTACTGTAGTGTTTCTATAAGAAAATTACAAAGAAAGATAAATTGCTGTATTTCGAATCTGAATTCTTTAGATATAGATACGGATCACTGGGATCCTATCTTAGTATATCTTTGCTTAACGAAGTTACCCAGGGAAACGCGAAGAGAATTTGAAAAATAACTCTCAGATTGTGCTGAAATGCCTTCTTTGACAAACTTGGATTTGGTCTTAACTAACATATTCAAAGAACTTATTTCTGTGAATGATGTGCAAGATAATGGTAGCAACCCCACCCAACACCCAAAACCCAAATATTTCCAAGAAGTTAAAACACAGTATGACAGAAGAGGTAAAACATTCCATAATGTAACCAATGCTTCAAATGAAAAAAATGGAAAACCATTACCAAAACCCACTCAAAACCCACCCACCCAGAAACGCAATAATGAACGGATTCTCTCAAACCCAACTGAACCCACAACCAAAAACTACACAAAACCCCATAACAAACAAGATGGTTCCATTTGCAAACTTTGCAACGGAAATCATGCCTTGAGAGAATGTTCGTCGTTTAATTCACTCGGAATAAACGAGAGAATTGGCTTTGTGAAAAATAATGAAATATGTTACAACTGTTTAGCCATCGGTCATGTCATGCAAAATTGTCGTAGCACATTTATATGTATTTATTGTGGTAAGCGTCATAATAGTATATTGCACAAACCAAGTTCAAAAATAAACCCAAGAGATTATGATAACTAGCCTTCATGTTCGTCAAATACAGTTCAATCTTTTTCGACACATACCCAATCAAACAAACCCACACTAGATGACAGAACGAAGTTATTAGGAACAGCATTTCCGAATGTTGAGGTTCAAGGAGAATTATTTCCAGCTTGAGCGCTTATCGACGCAGCCTCAGAATTATCGTTCATCACAGATAATCTGAGAAAAAGATTACATTTACCCACTTCACCCATAGTGGCTGAAATTTCGGGCTTGAACAAGACAGTTTCTGCCCGTTCAAACAAACTATGCCAAGTTTCGTTGCGCTCAAATACCCATAACAACTTCAAATTGAATATCCAAGCAAAAGTTGTGAAAACTCTAACTAAAAATTTACCCACCCACAGCTTAAACCCAACCCTCATAAAAGACCTGGAAAATATTCAATTAGCTGACCAAAGATTCTATGAAAGTCGACCTATTGATTTCATTATTGGCAGCGATTTTTACCCCAGATTTTTAAACCTGGAGTAAGAAAACATTTACTGAATACCCTAATAACTCAGGAGACTGAGTTTGGCTGGATTTTAACAAAGCCCATTCAGAAATCACATAGTACCCAACCCTTAGTTTCATACTTCAGTTCAATCACGCTTGACAAATTTTTGACCAAGTTCTGGGAAATTGAAGACATACCCACCCAACCTAAAGCTTCAGGGGAGAGTTCTTATTGTAAAGAAACCTACATAAACACAACTCGTCGATTACCAAATGGCCGTTATCAGGTAGACCTACCTTTTCTTTACCCTCCTGTCGAGTTAGGCAACTCACGCCACGTAGCAATGGCTCAGTTCTTAAGGAATGAGAAAAGTCTAATAAAAAAGCCCGAGCTTAAATCGGAATATGATAACGTGTTACAGGAGTATATCGACATGGGTCATATGAAACCCATAAAATATAACCCTTACACTCCTTCAAATACCCAGTATTCCTTACCCCATCACGCTGTTGTTAAACTTGATCGTGTTACGACAAAAGTTCGGGTTGTATTTAATGCCTCTAGCAAAACTTCGATCAACAACAGCCTTAATGATACCCTATACACTCGTCCTACCCTACGAGATTTAGTTGTACTTATGTTGAAATGGCGGCTGTACAAGATAGTTTATAATTCCGACATTACAAAAATGTACAGGCAAATTATTTTAAACCCGATACCAATTCAAGATTATGAACTGCAAACAGTCACATTTGATGTCAATTGTGCACCATACTTGGCTATAAGCACCCTACACGAATTAGCCAAAGACATTCACAACACCCACCCTACCGCATCGCAAATTTTGCTAAACAATATGTATGTAGACGATGTCTTAGCCGGTGCTCACACTATGGAAGAGGCTAAAGAAGCACAAACGCAATTAATTTCAGCTCTTGACTCTGCTAGTTTTCCTTTAAGAAAGTGGATTTCAAACACAAAGAAATTTTTAAATTTTAAAATAACATTGAATAATGATATAGACGATAAAAGAGGATATTTACACCTTTCCTCTTCTACAGAGCTCCTTCTTCAATTTATTTATTTATTTATTAGAAAATCAGCTTGTTGGCAAATATGACACAATTTACTCTTATTTCTGGACAGATTTATCTATTGTCTTAGCATGGCTTAGCAAACAACCTAATTCATGGAACACGTTTGTAGCAAACCGAGTTTCTACAATTATTCAGACAGTCGGTGTTGATATTGCTAGCCGCGGATGCAATCCCGATGAGTTAAAAGACGACTGCTTATGGTGGAATAGACCATCGTGGTGAAAAAAATCAGCATCACAGTGGTGAACAGCGAATAAACACTTTATAACTCAGGTCAGTCGTTTTCCAATACCGTTAATACCCACCCTCCCTTGGATAAAACGAATATTGCACACCTATATGGGCACTGCCTCGGCCTCAAATATCGAAAAAATTCAAAGGCGCCAAAATACACTTCTTCGAATAATCACAGTCGCTCCGTGGCATGTTAAAAACTCAAATATTCACAAGGATCTCAATGTGCCATTAGTAAAAACTATTATTACGAATTACGCAGTAAAATAGTTAAAAAGGCTTAAATGACAGCGGCCACTCTAGAATAAGGAGAAGAGATACTGCAGGACTCATCCGATGAGAAGACCGCAAAAAATCTACATATGTGAATAGAAACCGTGAAGAGAAAAATTTTCGTCTATCATTGGCAGGACAAAAATAAAGTATTAGTATAAGATTTGATTAATTATTTTTTTAATATATGAAGATTCAATAAATAAATAATGAAAAAAAAAAACTGTCTAAAGAAATGAAACGCTATACCCAGTAAAAGTAGCCTGCTCACCCTAACGCCATTTTTAGATTCATCTTATGTCGTGCGTGCAAATGGTCGACTAGCGAATTCCAACGGTTTGTCATATTCTGAAAGACATCCGATTTTATTACCCTACGGTAGTTCATTTGCTAAATTATTAACCCAACACGTAAATCTGGCAACCCTACATGGGGGAAATCAACTTATGTTGAGAAGTATAATATCAGGATACTGGATTCCGAAACTTAAGAATCTTATTAGTTCCTTTATTAACAACTGCTCACCGTGCACCAGATATAGGAATAGACAAACAACTCAATTTATGGCGGCGCTGCCACCAGAAAGAACCCAAATAAATAAACCCTTTACAAATGTTGGAGTTGATTTTGCGGGACCATTTGATATTAAGGTTTATAATGCCAGAGCGTGTAGAATAACAGAAGGTTACGTTTGTGTTTTTGTTTGCTTTGCAACAATAGCTATTCACTTGGAGCCTACATCTGATTTGTCTACCCAAGCCTTTATGGCAGCCTTTGCTCGATTCTTTTCGAGGCGGGGATGCCCTGTCGCAATTTGAAGTTGACGAAATTGTGGTTATTAGACAGGATAATTTACCCCCTAATGAGTGGTTGCTCGGTCGAGTAATAAAGACGTACACTGGCTGTGATAGACGAAACAGAGTAGTTGACTTACGAACAGCAACGGAAATTTTGACTCGACCAATAATGAAAGTTGTTAATTTACCCACTAGTTAATTTTTTCCAAATTCTACTTAGTTTCTTACTTACCCTTTCTAACCCATTTAACACAATAATCCACTTGTTACACTAACCCATAACTTACTCTTCACCCTAACTTTCTCATATACTAACCCATCCATTTACTAAATTTTAAATTAAGTTCACACATAATTTTTTTCATATAGAGTATGGCACCAAACAATAACCACCATAAGGGACGTACCAGTCATTCGGGTAGTCGCACTGCAAGGTCGAATAAGCGCAATGGCTCTCGTCCCACATCCAACCGTAATGGTGCTGATCGTCAACAAAAACGACATTTTGGTTGCGACATTTGTAAAGAAGACCACAGCTTAAGAAACTGTAAAAAGTTCAGCAAATTAAACTTGGCAGATAAATACAAAACTGTAATAAGACTGCACTACTACATCAATTGTCTGGCCAGGAACCACCTTACTGAAAAATGTCCCAATAACTCTCGGTGTCAGACATGCAAGGGCAAGCCAGATACAATTCTACATGGTCCCGAGAGAATCATAAGAGATTTGGGAAAGGAGCGGCCTCAATACATTGTCTCTAAAAAGACCACCGTTCCAATTCCTGCGCCACGAATTATTTTCGTGCCAATTAAAGCAACTGGCTTACCCACGTCCAAAACCCAAACCTTTGTACCCACCGTTGTCGTCCAGGTTATAACGCAAAAGTCAACCAAACTTGCCAGAGCCCTTTTAAACCCTAGCTTCACAACATCAAGGACCAGCGTGGCATTCGTGCGAGAGACAACGCTGAACACGTTCAAAGTTAATGATGAGGTTTATGTGAAGGTCATAATCGCGCCCAATATGGTCTCCACTGTTAGGTTCGTATGAGGGTTTCCGACGAGTTGCCAAGAAAACCATACCCTAATGCAATGGACCCGGAGATTAAAAAGAAATTCTGCAGAATTTCACTAGCCGACCCAGAATTTTATGCAAATTCACGTGTTTCCATGGAAATCGGTGGTGCTTTGTATACCACAGTCTTGCAACCCAACATAATCCATATTGATGGCGGATCACAAATCGCCCAGGATTCGCACCTTGGTTGGCTAGTCAATTAAAAATTAATAAAGTATTTTACTCTACCATCTTACTCTTATCTACCCTAACGAAATCTTGAGCATATACAAATAATTGGCAATTTTCTTCGCAGGTTGCCAGGCCCGGGAGGATGTTCACCTCAGTGAACAATTATACAATCCCATCCCAGATGTGAATCACCACCTACATCTCAACTGCAGCGAACATCAACTGTCTTATTATTGCGCTAAAACCTTAATCTATTAAGTAAAATTAAACTCTTACAAATTCAAAACTTAAACCTAGATACAAATAAAATAAACGTGTTAAACCTACACTATAACCTAAATAAAACAGTGAATTTAAAAGATTTAACCTAAACTTAAATTGGAATTTTTAAATATATACATTTGCCTACTTAACTTAACCTAAAACCCAAAAAGTGTTTCTTATTTACTACGTAAAATCTATATATTGCACTTCCCCTTGTAAACTAAAGAAAGGATTGTTGACCCTTACGTATGTATAATTATCTATGTATATAACTACATCAGATTTACCCCAACCATCTATCCTATCCTGTCTAACCCGTATATTCAAGTTGTAAATATGGGCTACAGAACTTTTTTCGATATAATTCCTTATATGGAGACCAATATGCAAGTATGTATATGAGTCAAATTTTTATTTACAATATTTGTTTATTGTAAAGAAAATTTCGATTGAGAAAATTTATTATAAGGTTATCAAAGTACACGTAAATTAGAATAAAAAAATTGGCTTTTTAAAATATATTTATAGATAAATTTAATGAAGTTAATTTTTTAGTTTAATCCACTTCTAATTAGAAATTAAAATCAATAAAAAATTGTTTTTCCTTACGTTCTCAAATGGGATGCATCAGAGAAGCAAACTCGTTTCACCATGTCAACGCAAGCCTAATGATGCTACATATTAATTGTGTGATTGCCATTTTTATTTTGCAGTTTTCCATTTATAACCATGTACTTTATCTTAACATTTTATTACACCTGTCATTTAACAAAATATTTAATTATTTAATTTTTTAATGCTTAACTTAATGTTATCATACTTTTGTTGATGATAGGTCGTTTTGTTTCCGAGAATTACAAATTAAAATAACGTAACACTCATTTCTAAATAAATAACAATAAAAATAATTTTTTTCCCTCAAAAAGCAATCGGTTATCGCATTTTTTCCTAAATATTTAAAATTGCTTTTATATCTCAATTAATTTCCATTTTACAACGTTTTTTTGCATCTTATGTAAACTGTGATGTTATATTATTCTGCACTTAAGAAGACAATATGTGCAGTTATTTTTTCAATAATATTTGACTTAAAAAAAAAACAACACATACAGTTTGTGTTCAAAGTAGAACATGATGGTATTAAGGTTTCCGGCTCTGAGTAAGCCTATTGTGAATTATTTCCTTTTTTTTGTATATTCGCCGCGTTTGAGTAAGGTTTTTTTAATTTGGGTTTTTTGTATTCTAGTTCAGTTCCTATTGAGCTACCAACCCAAGCAGTCATCCCCCGGCTCCTTATCAACATCCATCACCTTTTCCACAACATTGTACAAACCACAAACAAATAAGTATAATAAATAATATGTAAGTAAATTGAAATTGAAGTTACTTGTCGTTCGTTTTTATTGAAAATCCCCCGGGCACAGGAACCCCCTCCTGTCCCAAATCTCCAACCCAATCAGGAATCCCCTCCTGCCCATCTCCTCAAAGAGTTTCTTTTCCATTCTTTGCTCGGGCGTTCATTGCCCTAAATTAAATCATAGCCATAACCTCTGTTTCCTTGGTTTTAACTGTGTCCAGAATAAGCCACAATTAAACATGGTCCTTCGTTGCCTAGAAAATTAAATAATAATACCAAGTGGTTACCCTATAAATATAAACAGTCCAAGCTCTCTCAACAAAAGCTCAAAAAGCTTTTTTACATACAAAACACCATAGTTGGTGCACAAGATTTTTAAGCAGAGTTGTGTGTTAATAACTAGAGTGCAGTTTGGTTTGGCAAAAAAGTGGAAAGAACTAAAAATAAAATTTGAAAAAACTAAAAAATTGGAAAAAACAATTTGAATTTTTAAATTAAAATTATAAATAATAATATAAATAAAATTTTTTTTAAATTAAAGTGTGGACAATTTTAATTGGTATTGTGTGGGAGCTTCTATTTATTTGGAATAGGAAGGAGTGGAAACAACAAATTGTGGAAGAGGTACACATGTACATATTTATTTATTTATTTATTTATTTATTACTTATGTTATTACAATACAACAAGAACAAGTCTTATATTAAAGTATTGCTTAGTTATTTGGCACATTTATAGATATGTAAATATTTTCGTAAATTTAAGCAATAACAATAATTATTTAAAAAAAAAAATAATAATAACTAACAATTTTAATATATTTATAATTAGCATAAAAATAGACAAAAAATTAAGGCACAAGTGCTTATTTAAAAGGTAAAATAATTACGTAAAGTGCTTAAATATGGCAGATTTGAAATGGCTTGCATTGCTAATAATTTGTATTTGAGGGGGTAATTGGCTCCAAAGACGAATTGAATTAATGAAAAAGTGTTGCTCAGATATCGCTTTTGTATACTTAATGCTATTTATCTTGTTACCTCTATTCGACCTTGAGAATGTTATTTTCTCATAGAGATATGGTGGTTGTCGGTTGTATATTATTTTATGTAAGAAGATAAGTGTTCGGCACTTTAATAAATTATCAAAGGTGACATTATAAATTTTATATGCAAATCGTGAAATGCTTTCGTATCTTCTAACACCAAAAATATATCTTGCAATGTTGTTATATGTTACATTCAGCCTTCGTCTACATTCAGCATTACAACTAGCAAATAGCTCGCAACCATACATTAGAGTTGGCAGTAAATACATTTTGGCAAGTAGCATTCGGATGTGTGTCGGTGTAAAATGTTGCGACATCCATAGGTTTCTTAACATTGAAAAAGTTTTTCCACAGTTTATTTTAATATGATCTGACCAATTAAGTTCATTATTAAAAGTTACACCAAGATTTTTTGCAGTGTCTACATAATTTATAGTTGTGTTATTAATCTGTATTGGCGGAAGATACGTTGTAAGGTGTCTTGATGATTTAATCACTAAAGCAACAGATTTCCGTGGGTTTAAACTCAAGCCATTTGCAGATGCCCATAGATAAATTTGATGTAGATCTTGGTTTATTAGTTGTACACAATTAGATGCGTCTGATACATTACAACTTATATACAGTTGTACATCATCAGCATACATTTGTGTTTGACAATGTTTTATTTGTAAAGGTAAATCATTAGCGTATATAGAGTACAACAGTGGCCCAAGTATCGATCCCTGGGGTACTCCTCTTGGCATCATACAGCTTCTGGAGACAGTTTTGTTGTAGTATACGCTTTGACTTCTATCACTTAGGTATGAGGATAAGAGTTTTAATGCTGTTGACGAGAAATTGCACATTTGTTTTAGCTTAAGGCAAAGAATGGAATGGTGCACAGTATCAAATGCTTTCGAATGGTCAAGCAAAACAAGAAATGACATCATTTGGCGTTTATCAATATGGCACCTTATTTCTTCAGACACGTCAATTAGTGTGGTAAGACAGCTATGTTTTGGCCTAAATCCAGATTGCCTTGCATTTAGTAATCTGTTAGTATGTAAGTAATTGCTTATTTGTGAGTGTATTAATTTTTCAAATACCTTTGACAGATAAGGCAAAATTGCAATTGGTCGATAACTTTTATCTGGTTTCGGTATTGGTACAATTTTGGCATGTTTCCAAACAGTTGGGAACGTAGATGTAGTTAAAATCGTGTTAAAAAAATGGGTGAAGTAAACTAGTGTATAAGGAAGTGTGAGCTTAATAAACTTTGGATGAATACCATCCCAACCAACGGCATTAGATTTTATGCGAAGAAATGAGTCAAGTACATCTTCCTGCGTAAAGTGCGCAAAATTGAATTTAGGTATCAGATGTTGATTAGAGTAGATGTTGTTGTAAAAATTAATATTTATATTGGGGGTCGATATATATATATACATAATAAGGTGCAAAAAACAAAAATTTAAAGCGGCCAAGAAACCCAAAAGTCTAATTGATTCTCAAAAGTCGCTTTATAAAGCTGTCGAAAATGTTTTTAAAAACAACTTGAAAATTAAAACAAAAATAGAAATTGAATCAACAAAAAAACTATTCGAAAGTGGCGAAAATAAGATGACGGTAAAGGTTGAGTTGAAATCCGAAAAAATGGTGTACGAGGTATTAAAGCACACCAAGAACTTGACAGGTGTTCCCATTTACATCGAACAAGACTTGAATAGCGACCGATTACAAACAAAAAAGGTTATGCTGGAAATCAAAAAAGAAATATTAAAACACGATAAAAATAAGCGAATACTGGTGCGTAATGACAGAATTAAAGTAGGCGATCGATGGCTTCGATGGGACGTCAACAAAATGCTAGTATGCGACAAAGAGGGAGCTGAAGGCGTACTCAAGGAAGTTTATGGTGATGCTGCATTTGAAATTGATATTAACTATAACAGCCTACTAACAAAAATAAATTCAAAAAACTAAAATTTATTAACAAAACTAATAATAATTATTCAAATATAGGTCAAAGCATTGATAAAACAGAAAGCTATCTTAAATTTAAACAAATCAAAATACTTTCATATAATATTAACGGATTAGAGAATAAGCAAGTAAAAACCCAGTTTTTTAACTTCATTAATTCTTTTGATATTGTAATTTTATTGGAAACTCATATTGTTGAAGAGAAAATTGAACAATTTAAAAAATACTTTACAAACATAAATACGTTTTGGAAACCAGCTGTCCGAAATAGTAAACTCGGTAGAGCAATAGGGGGATGCATGTATGGCATAAATAAAAGTATAAATCAATCAGTAATAAGGGGTTCATTTACAGTCAGTATATGTATAATGAGAGTTCTACTTCAAATTTACCCAAAAAGCCATTAAAATCACCCAAAAGCCATTAAAAAGCCATTAAAATTACCCAAAAGCCATTAAAATTACCCAAAAGCCATTAAAATTATCCAAAAGCCATTAAAATTATCCAAAAGCCATTAAAATTTTTCCAAAGCCATTAAAAAGCCATTAAAATTATCCAAAAGCCATTAAAATGAACACGTGTTAAAGTATTTCAAATGAACACGTGTTAAAAAAGGTCAAATTTTTAAAAAAAAAAAAATTTTCAAAAACAAAGTAATAAAAAAAAGTCGTTAAATTTTATAGGCACAAGTGGTGGGTGCATTGTTGAAGCCTTTCTTTTGTTGTGATCGATAGACAGACAGCCAGACATACATAGAGATATGTAGATAGATAGACATACAGACCTTGTAGAAGCAATTGGAAAATATTGTTGATAATTCTATCTTTTTATTTTCTTGAATTATGTGAAGAAAAAATTTTTAATGAACACGTGTTAAAAAAGGTCAAATTTTTAAAAAAAAAAAAATTTTCAAAAACAAAGTAATAAAAAAAAGTCGTTAAATTTTATAGGCACAAGTGGTGGGTGCATTGTTGAAGCCTTTCTTTTGTTGTGATCGATAGACAGACAGCCAGACAGACATAGAGATATGTAGATAGATAGACATACAGACCTTGTAGAAGCAATTGGAAAATATTGTTGATAATTCTATCTTTTTATTTTCTTGAATTATGTGAAGAAAAAATTTTTGTTGAGGAAACACACAAAGCTGATAAGCGCATTTTTTTATTTTTTTTTTTATGATATTAAAATTAATAATTTATGGGGTGTGAGATGATAAGGGTATTGTATTGGAGTGTGTCTTGAATATAGATAGATAGATACACAGACAGACCTTGAGGAAGATATTGGAAAAATATTTTTTTTTTATTTTTGTGTGTGTTTTTGTGGATTGTTGGGAGAAAATACACATTTCTGATAAAAGTCCTTTTTGTTGTGTGTGTGTTTATGGGTAACCAGATGGAGGGTTGTTGTTATTTTGTTTGTTTGGGTGATCGACGAAAATATTATTGGATGGATAGACAGACATACAGACAGACTGGCTTCGTAACAGCAAATGGTTTTTCAATTTTATTTGGGGTTGAAGAATAAATTCAAAGTATCTATAAATTATGATTTTATTTAGTTATTAAAAAAAAAATTGTATAGATGCAATTGGTGTTTCTATTTAAATTTTTATTTGGGTGGAAGAAAAATTCAAAGTATTTATTTATGATTTTTTAAAAGAAAAGAGAAGATAAAAAGGGGGAAAAGGAAAGTTAGTCAGACAGACAGATAGTATTTATACTAGTTTGCATGGATTTTCCTATGTAAGTATTAAAAGTAAAAAAAGGCTTAGTGGAGTATACTTCTGAAAACTACTTTTATTTACATTTGAACACTGAAGATATAAAGAATGAATTCGAGCCTGTTGGAAATTGAATTTGTGGACGAAAATTCTATGGAAGCAGCAGAAGAAGACATTACACAGACGCGTACAAATGCGTTAATCGACGAAGCTATAGCGAATATGCTAAAAACCCCAGGAATTGAAATCCCCAACAACCAGCTGGCATACTATGATTTTTTGTGGGAAATTGAGGATTTTCTGGACGATGAAGAGGGAGATACCATCATTTTGAAGGCAAATGATGGTTTTTATTTAGACGAAGATGGAGATCGTTATATTAGGGAAGTAGACTTATGTTTATAGATGTAGTAGTGATTTTTTTAATTCAAAATATATTTTAAGAAATTAATAAATAAATATAAATAATAAAAACTAATAAAATTGAAATTAGAATTTGTTTGTTTTTACAATGGGTGTGGTGGGTAAAATTAAAAAACATTATCGATAATTTTAATGAATTAGAGCAAACAACATATGTTAAAACTAAGTGTAACCAAAAAAAAAAAAACAAAAATTTTTTCTATAAATTGTGAATTTATTTAGTAATTTATTACATTTCATTATAAATTATCAAACGATGAATATTAACGCGGAATTAATTGCTTCATTCAACAAATTAAATATAAAACATATTTTAAGTGTTAAAAATATGATAGGTGGAAAGGACTATCCTATTACAGGAGCTGAACGGGTAACTACAAAATATGGAGATGCCATTGTCTTGGAATTGGATGGAGCTATGCTTTATCTTCCTAAAAGGTTTAATGTCTTAACTGAAAACGATGTTGGGAGCCTATCAACTGGCTCATATATAATTTCAAAGATTCCTTTAGATGACGAAAAGGATAGCATTAATTATAAGCTAGAAATTAAGACGGCTGCTCCTATGAAAGGATATTACCCTTATACTCATTTTAATACATTTAAATAAAATAATTTTTTCAATAAAAAAAAATGATTGAACAATAAAAAAAAATTATTATAGATTCTAGTGTTTTTTTTTTTATTTTATTAGTATATATATATATATATATATATATATATATATATATATATATAATATAGAAATATTAATATTTTTAATAAGTTGTAACTGAAATCTTAATGTGGAAAGATGGAGGTTATTGAAGCTTTTCTACAAGAATTTGGAAGTGTAATCTTTGAAGAACATTTGGAATTATTATGTACATTCAAAAGAGAATATACAAATTTTAATGTATATAATATGCCTTGCTCTCACGAAAGTACAAGTGGAGATGTCGTGGGTTTGTGTGGATGCTACTTTTTCTATAAGAGGAAAAAGGAGGTTATAAGAATTATAGAAAATTATAAAAAGATATTAAAATATTTTAGAAGTCTAAATTTATGTATAAGAAAACAAAAATAATTAAATAAAAATAAAAAAAAAAAAAAAAAAAAAAAAAAAGATAAAAGCATTTTTTTTCTTTAAATAGAGAGTTTCAAAGCAAAAATATTACTAGTTTACATTTAAAATTCATCGAGAATGTTCAATCTTGTAAGAAGCCCGAAAATATACGACTGTGTATTTGAGTTGGAATATTTTATAAATTTAAAATTAAAGATATCCTGCGGATTTTCCACAGCTCTTGGTTTTAAGCCTATTGTCTGGTTGCATTATAAGGATAGGAACTTCATTGGATTGGACCGGGATGAATGGATAAACCTTATGAGCTATAAGGAATATATTAAGGCAACACTTAATCAGTATGAATTCCAAGATTGTATGAATCTAATTAATAAGGATGAAAAGAAGGATGTTCAATATACATTTCAGTATAGGAATAATATTTGCTATCTCATCCTACAACAGGGAAACCATAAAATAAAAATTGATCCTGAAACTTGGAAATCTCTGACTCAAATTGGAATATTCTTGACGACATTTTTAAGCTGGAATACAATTCTTCGCAAGCAAATCTTATATTTTTATTATGAACATTATATTCCTAATTGCTCTATTTTAAATAAAACAAATGTACAATATTATGAAATTAAAAATATAAATGAAAGAGATATAGAAATTGATTTAACCAGACTTTGTTATGAGTTTGGAAAAAAAATGCAAAATAAAATTAAAACAGATGTTAAAATCTATAGATTATTATTAAGAATGGATAATAAATAAAACAAACAAACAAAAAAAATAATAAAAAAAAAACAAAATATTTGAGTTTTTTATTAATTCTTTATTTTGAAATTTATTAAAAATTTTAAACATAAATGACCACAAATAAAAGTATTAAATTTTTGATATCTTAAATAGTTATATTTAATGTTTTTACCCAAGTATCTTAAAACTTCTATAGGTGGTTGGAGATTACCAAAACTATCAAAGTATTCTACATTGTCATTATTTTTATAAAATGCTACCCAATGCGTTCCATATCCTCTATTTGAATCCAAGTTTATAATTCCATTCTCTATTCGGTGTGGAGTTTTAGGAAGTTTATCCCTCATATATACTCCTCTAAAATAAGGAATATACTTCTTCCCAAATGTTCTCAAGTCCACATCTGTTAGCGGTCTATTAGGTAGCTGCTTTAATAGTTTTTTGATGAGGTATAAAATATTCCATAGCCTTTTTTATAGGGTTTAAGATATAGACCTTTACCCATAGCTATTGCCTCTAATGTTTTGTTATGACGCTTACTTTCTTCGAGCTGTTGTCTACCATTTTTAGCTAAAGTAATAGTTTTAGCGATTGCTGACCCACCAGAAGCTATTGCTCCCAATGCTCCAAGTGCTGTTAGAATAGGGACAAGTGGAAGAAAACCGCCAAGTTTAGGTATGTTGATAATTCTAGGAATTTTTACTATAGATTTTTTTCCAAGAAATGAATGTTGGATAGCTTTTCGTGCAGTTTTAATAGCGGTTTTGATGTCATTTGGTTTTTCCTTTTTTAAAATATCGGTTGCTGATTTAACGGCATTCTTAAAAATATTTCGTCTACACTTTTTCTTTTGTTTGTCAGTTTTTACTCCCAAGCCCAATTTAACTTTTGACTTCATTGTGTTAGTGACAAGGTATGCGTTGAGTTTTTCTCCAAATGTACTATCTTTAGCTTTAACTCTACTCCAAGCTTTTTCTGCTAGTTCTTTATCTGCGTAATGTCGTTTATGAATATCAGTGTTCTGGGCATAAGCAATATCATGAATTTTACAAGCTGCATCTAACGGATTGATACCTTTATCACCCCTTTGTAATCGTTTTTCCAATTTAGTGCCTGGTCCACAAAATTGATAACCCGGTAAATGAAGTTCAAGTGGTAGTGAATTAATTAAGCTATTTACAAGTCCTTTTCCAAAGACGAAATGTTTTCTACTAAATTCTTTATTTTTATACACAATCATTTATATATATATAAAAATTGCTTTTCTGAAAATAAAAAATAAATAAAAAATCTAAAAGTAAATAAAACGTTACATTAAACAAACGTATGCTTTCAGTTATTAAGATGCGTTTGGTAAAACAACAATCGAATATTTCAGTGAGAAACTTGGATTTAATGGAAAACAGAAATGGTTTTAAACATAGCTGTCTTTTACCTAATTCTATCAGAGCACTAATAGTTGGTCCCTCAAACTGTGGCAAAACAAATATAATGCTAAGTTTAATTGAAAGTCCGAATGGTTTAAAATTTAAAAATATTTATATATACTCAAAATCATTAAATCAACCGAAATATAAATATCTGTCAAGATTAATTTCATCAGTAAAGGGTATGGGACTTTATACATTTTCAGACAATGAACATGTCATACCACCCGAAAAAGCTAAAGTAAATTCTATTATGATATTTGACGATGTCGCTTGTGAAAAACAAAATAATATAAGATCATATTTCTGTATGGGGAGACATAAGGATATTGATTCTTTTTATTTATGTCAGACTTATACACATATTCCAAAACATTTAGTACGTGATAATGCAAATATGATTATTTTATTCAAGCAAGATGAATTAAATTTAAAGCACATCTACAATGATCATGTTGGCAGTGACATGAGTTTAAATATGTTTCGTTACATTTGCGGAGAATGTTGGAAGGATAAATATGGATTTCTTATAATAAGTAAAGATGATGAAATGAAGCAAGGGCGTTATAGAAAAGGCTTTGATCTATTCATTCAGATTTAGTCATATAAATACTACTAACTACATCAGACGTATACCTATTAATATTAAATACGTTTTTTTTTCCACTTGGAAACTGTCAAAATTATTCCACGAAGCTGTTTATCTGTTTTAAGAAGCTGTTTAGCTGTTTTCAAAAGCTGTTTAACTGGTTTCAAAAGCTGTTTATCTGTTTTAAGAAGCTGTTTAGCTGTTTTCAAAAGCTGTTTAACTGGTTTCAAAAGCTGTTTATCTGTTTTAAGAAGCTGTTTAGCTGTTTTCAAAAGCTGTTTAGCTGTTTTCAAAAGCTGTTTAGCTGTTTTAAGAAGCTGTTTAGCTGTTTAAAGAAGCTGTTTAGCTGTTTAAAGAAGCTGTTTAGCTTTTTTTTTTTCATCAAAGTTATAATCATGGAAGAAAATATTTTAAAAGAGTTGGTGAAATCCAAAAAAATTTTAAAGAAAAAATTTCAAAGCATAAGACTGGGAGAATTGGAAAAATTTAATAATTTAGAAAGAACGTTTAAACCTTTAACAGAACCTCTAAAGAAACTAGTCAAATTGTCAGATTCGTCAAATCTAACAATACCCACAGACGAAAAATATAAATGTAAGCACAATACTAAAATAAAAACGGAAAATAATACTATATTCACCAGCACTCCTAAGAAAAAATTATTGAACGAGAAAAACATTAATTCAGCACCTAATAAAATAAAAAGGGATAAAGAAGAAGAAGAAGAAGAAGACTATAATAGTAATAGTGAAGATGAAGTAAATGATAAATCGAAAAATGAACAATTTTATTCTCAATCATCCGATTGGGAGTTTGATTTATCAACCCTAAATGGAAATAAAAAGCTTGACACTATATTTGGACCTCATAAAATGGAAAATGGAGACTGGAAATTTGGAAATTCTATTTTAAAGCTAACCGATGATAAAATAATAATAGGTCAAAAATCTTGGGCACTAACCCCAGGGTTATACTCATTACTTTTTCATAAAAATCCAAAACAATTTGATTCGTCAGAGCTAGCAATATATAAAAATATTTTACTTGATACAAATGCACATCGAAGAAACTATGATCCTAATAATCAAATCAATGGAAACAGAGGTTATAAATATAAAAAAATAATAAATAAATTGTTTACTACAACTACTCACGTTGGTAAGGGTTTAATGGAGGTAAATCTTAATAAACCGAACTATATATACTGGGATAATCCTAATGAAATTGTAGACCGATTGAGGCTGTTAATAGCATCACAACATGCTGGTAACAATAATCATTCTAATGAAATAATATCTATAATCGAAGAACTAAGGGAAGCAAATATAATTGAATAACTTTTAAATAAATAAATAAATAAAAAAAAATTATGACTGTTGACAAATTTGGTCATTACTATAATCAAAAATATATAGGAGATATAACAAGAAACAACATTTCAAAAAAATTCGGTATCAAACTCAACGTAAATAATATTGATATAGAGAATAAAAGAATTTTAAATTTGTCACCTCCAATGAATGGGACAGATGCTGTTAACAAAAATTATGTGAATATACAAATGACCCATATGCAAGAACATTTAAAAAGGGGTATAAACAAAGAAGTTTTAATTGTAAGAAATGAAATAAAGGATTTAAATAAGAAAATTTCTGATATATATAGTGCAATGATTCATCACAACAAACTTTCATCACAACAACAACAACAACAACATAATGGAAAAAAGAACGATAATAAATGAACTACATTCTAGAGCACGCAAAAATTTCTTAAGACGGAAAGTAATAACAAAGGGAATTGATGATCTTTGGCAAGCAGATTTAGTAGAAATGGGTAACTATTCCATTATAAACAACGGATACAAATATATGCTAACAGTTATTGATACATTTTCAAAATATGCTTGGGCTGCAGCAATTAAAGCAAAAACCGCAAATGAAGTTTCCAAAGCTTTCCGGGAAATACTAAGTAAGGGGCGAATACCTAAAAATTTACAAACAGATGACGGAAAAGAATTTTTTAATAAGGAGTTTGGTTTACTAATGCGTAAATATTCAATTAATCATTACTCTACTTATAGTGTAATGAAAGCTTCAATTGTTGAACGCTTTAATCGAACACTAAAAGGTATGATGTGGAGAGAATTTAGTTATAATGGAACATTTCACTGGATTGATATTTATAAAAAACTAGTTGATCAATATAACAGAAAAACTCATAGTAAAATTAAAATGGCGCCTATTGATGTAAAACGTGAACATGAACAACATCTACTGAAAACTGCATTTAGCAGTTTAAAAATGTTTAAATCATCAAGGTTTAAGGTTGGGGACTATGTTCGCATAAGTAAATATAAACATATATTTGAAAAAGGTTATACACCAAATTGGACTACAGAAATATTTAAAATAAAATCGATACAGAACACCTACCCAATAACATTTTTACTTGAAGACTATCAAGGAAATCCTATAAAAGGCGCATTTTACAAGGAAGAAATACGTCGTACACGTTATCCTAATACATTTCTGGTGGAAAAAATTTTAAAAGAAAAAGGTGATAAAGCGTATGTTAAATGGTTAGGTTTTCCAAACCAACATAATTCTTGGATAAGTAAAAATGAAATATTATAAGAAAACAAATACAAAAAAAAAAGTTTTTCTAATAAATGTATAAATTTAATAAAACAAAAAAACTCAAGCATTTTCATTTCATTTACAATTTACCATTCAGGATGTCAATTACTTTAGCTTTAAGTGGAAATTCATCAATCCTAACGGCAAATTATTTCCCACCAATAGATCTAAAAGATGACTATGAATGTTCTCTAGTTGATTTTCATTCATATAACTCTATTCCTAATGTAGATTATGATAATAATTTATTTCATATAGGAGATAAAATAATTGAAATTCCTATTGGATCATACGAGTTACAAGATATTGTTGATTATATAGTTGGGCAGTATAAAGCAGAAAATTATAATAAATCTATTCTCATTAAAGCTAATAATAATACTTTACAAATTGAAATAACTTCATCCCACGATGCAATTTTATTTAATCGAAAACGATCCATTGGTACGCTGTTAGGTTTTAGTGAAGAAATTTTAAAGGCTGGTATGAAACATATATCAAATCAACCTGTAAATATATTAAAAGTGAATGCTATACAAATTCAGTGTAACATCATAACAGGAGCATATATGAATAATTCTCCCGCACATATACTACACGAGTTCGCATTAGACGTACCACCAGGCTATAAATTAGATGTTATTGCTAATAACCTAATTTATTTACCAGTAAACGTCAAAGAAATAACATATCTCAAAATTTGGATTGTTGACCAAGAAAATCGTGCAGTTAATTTCAGAGGAGAAGAAATAACACTTAGATTACATCTAAGACCCAGAAAAAAATGATAATTTACAATAAAACTAAGCACATTAAAGTTAATAGGGTCATTCCTACTAATCATATTAAAGCTATAAGACCATCATTATCGAAAGAAAACACCACCTTTTTAAAATTGCTTAAGTTAAAAATAAAGAAAAATGTCTGATATACTCAATGTCATTGAAAAACCGTATTCTGATGAAAATATAATAAAAAAAGATTATCACAGCTATGTGCCCTATATTCAATCATTTAAAAACAATGATGAAATTCGAATTACACTACAAAATCAAGACTTATATGTTCTTCCGTCTGAAAGCTACTTATATATAGAAGGAAACATAAAAAACACTAAAGGTGAAGAAGCGTCAGAAAATACTAGATTGAGGAATAATTGTGTTGCATACTTATTTGATGAAATACGGTATGAGATTAATGGTGTTGAAATTGATCGTACTCGATACTTGGGAATATCCAGTACAATTAAGAATTATGTCTCACTAAATGAATTTGAAAGCAATATGATGAGAAATGCAGGGTGGAATATTTCTGAAGACCTGTCAATGCGAAAATTTAATTTTTATATTCCCCTTAAACTACTATTGGGATTTGCTGAGGATTTCAATAAAATAATTTTAAATAGTAAACATGAACTTATTCTTTTACGAAGTTCAAATGATGATAAGGCGTATTACTCTACAGATGCTAATGAAAAATTAAGTTTATCGATTAAAAACATAACATGGAGAATACCACATATTCACCTATCAGATACACGAAAAATACAAATAATGAAGATTATAAAGGAGGGTGTTTCATTACCCATAGCATTTCGCAGTTGGGACTGTTATTTTAATCCAACATTTTCCGGAGGCAGAAATCACAACTGGAATATTAAACTATCAGTGAATAGAGAAAGGCCAAGATTTCTTTTATTCGTATTAGAAAACGATAATAAATATATACATTCAGATTTGAAAAATGTTAAAGTGCATTTAAATTCAGAATCGTATCCATATGATGATTTAAATTTAAAATTTGAGGAGAATCGATACGCTATTTTGTATGATATGTATGCTAAGTTTCAACAAAATTACTATATGAGAGAAGCACAACCTCTTCTTTCATGTGAGAAATTTAAAAATATTCCAATTGCAGTAGTTGATGTTAGTTATCAAAATGAAATTGTTAAAAATGGGCCTATCGATGTGAAAATTGAGTTCGAGACAAGTAGTCCAGTATCAAAAAATACAAATGCTTATTGTTTAATCCTACACGATCGTATGATGGAGTACACACCTTTAACTGGAATTGTTCGAAAAGTTATATAATCTATTTTAAAATACATTCTAATACTTACTTTTTTTTTCATTTAATTTCTATTAAATAAAGAATAAAACTGTTGGTTTTTTTTTAAATAAATTTTGGTTTTTTTTTATTTTATGTGTATATAGGTGTATATATTTACATATATTTACATTTACATATTCTATACTAATTATTTAGTGACTCAATATCACTAATTAACCTACTTAATTCTAAATCACCATTATCAGTATCTAACTGATAATGGTGCCATGCAAGTGTACTAATCTCATCATTTCTTATTTTACGTTTACTATCAATAAAATTTAAAGCTATTTTATTAACTCTATTTGTTAGTATTGTGTGTAACTTAGATGTGAATGTGTACATACATGCCCCTACTGATTTCTTATTAAATAAGACATGTTTATAATGATCTATAGTATAATTGTCTACCACGCATTTTTTAACCCCCTTAGCTTTTTTAACATCTTTATCATCTTCAACTGTGAAAGAATAAACTTTGGGTCCTAAGCCTACATATTCAGTGATGAATTTACCTTCAGTTTCATCTTTCATCATTCCAAGTACTTTTTTATTTAATTGAGGAAAGTTAAATGGATTATTTTGTGAATATGCTGATGTGTCAAAGAGTGTTTTTAAATCTCCTCTTATATCATCATAGAAATCATCAGTTTTAATTGAGTAAATAAAAGAGTCAGTGTCCATATAATTGAGATTTATATTATCTCCGAATTTAGGTTTCATATACTCATAATGGAAATCATACATTTTCCATTTTGATAGATCAAGTACACAAAAGCCTAAATAAATGGGTTTATTGTAATATGTCAAAGTTTTGTTCATTTGTACAGCCCATAATTTATCAGTAAACTGTGAAATACTGTGAAAATTTGGTTTTGCTATAAGTTCACCTACACCCAATTTATTGCGATTAGTACGACCCCATTCACTAACCAACCGAACGTCTTTTCTCTTATCGACATTTTCCATGGTTTTACCATACACAGCATTATTGAGCAATTTATAGAAATCTTTTTCAAATTGATTCTTAGCTTCTGTTCTATGTGTCGTATTTAAATCTATGTATGTCTTTAACCACGGCTTTTGATTAAATTTCAGAATTCGGTGAACTTTTTCCAAAACCAATCCATTATTTAAACATTGCTCTAATGTTTTATAATGTATGACATATTTCTTTTTGTTAGATAGATCAGCAATTAATTTTTCATATTTACTTCCACCAATTATTTTGTTTTCCACACAGAATGGCAGGTCATTATGATAATCATGACAGCTAGACGGGTATGATAAATCGACTTCATAAATATAACCAACATCTGAGTTATGTGGAATATTTTTGGGGTGAATGAAGTCATTTGTCCAACTGAAGCCTCCATATGGTAGTGACTCTGACATTGCCCAACCATAAAGATTATTTGCGTCTAAATATAAAATGTATTCGGAGGGTTTTGTAGGATCATAATCATTAAGATATTTATGATTCGCCTTACTATACCTCTTACTACATTGTGAAAGACCACCACGAATTCCTCGTTTAATAAAATTATACATTTCTAGATCTGTTAATAATTCTAGCTCAATTCTTGTATATTTTAACATTGCATCCCAAGAAAGCCCTGGGATGGTATAATAATGTGGAGGATCTAGGTTATAAATCTTCTTACAGAGCTTTCTGAAGTTTTCATATATCTGTAAGTAACAACACGTCAGTTTTTAAATACAGCTCCATGTAATCCTTAATAGTCTCACAATCAAATTTTGTTCATATATTTTGTGCTAGCAAATAATCTTCTTCTGAACATTTTTTATCATTTAACCTACTATAAAATGCTTCAATTGGTGGGAGTTTCTTTTCATTTAATTTTTCAAATGAATTTAAATATTCATAAGGAAAAACACCCTTTCGCTTCATAAGAGAAAACTTCTCAGCATCTGGAAAATATTTTCTAACTGCATTTAAATCTTGATCATTGAGGTTACTAGCTAATGATTCCAAACCAGATGCCATAAATCTTAAAGAGTCTAAAAATCTAAGCTCAATTTTTTTTCCAGTTTTATAAACTCGCACCTTTTCAAGTTGTTTTGAAATAATATGCTGAGGAATATTTTGCTTCACTTTTCTTATATACAACTCATTTATATAATCATCAATTTCTTCATCAGTATATACCCGAACAGTATGCGACAAAGAAATGTATAATTCTTTATTTATTGGAATTACATTTGTCTCCCCTTTAATACTAAGTAATTCTTTAATAAATAAGTGACAGTCATATTTCGAAAAATTATGGAAAAATATAGGAATAAAATTTGGAATTTTAAAATTTAAATTACACGAATTATGTGCAGCCCCTCTATATTTTCCTGATAAGTGGCAGTGATCTCTCACAGCTAGTTCATCGCCTAGTGCTAAACCGCAAATATGACAGTTAATAGAGTTTAAAAATTGTTCTTCTTCTAAGGGTGTTAATGAATGCATGGGGACAATTTTTTCATAATACTTCTTATAAATTTGTCTACATTCATTTATTAAATTATTTACAAAATGTTGCCCTACATTAACACTACTACTACTACTACTACTACTAAACATTTTAAACTTATCTAAATTTTCATTAAAATTACACTTAATATTAAAACCATATGCACATGGAACATGTTTTTTGTAAATCTACTATTTTCATTAATACTACTTACATCTACTTCCTCGAGAACGCATTCAAAATCCGCATACACAGTGAACGGGAGATCCATTTGTCGCTCATGATGGGAAAACTTTATGATGGATTTGTCTCCCTCCGGCATCTTGGGAATGCACTCTCCACATTCTTTTTCTTTGTGAAAAATCATTTTTTCCGGTATATCTGTGTGGTAAAGGCATGCGTTGCAAAATATAATTCTTCCATTATGCGCAGATATTTGACTTGAAAGTAGTCTAAAAAAAGAAATAAATTTATTAAATTGAATAGATTTTTTTTTAAAAAAAAAATTTTATATAAGTTTTTGATAACTACCTTGAAATATTGTTTATTAGTATGTAGTGCATTTTACTCCCACATTCACTTTCCAACAGCAACAAATTTATATGCATATTTTTTTCCTTTTTGGTAATGTAGTATGGTCCAATAACAGCCTTGGATTTCCTATCAAACCCGAACACATTTACACTTATATCAGTATTATTTCTTTCAAATACTTTAATATCTTTCACATCAGTAGGAAATTGCATTGATGTGAAATTAAGTGTTCTACCGCAATCAAGCTTAATATTATTGTCAGCAATATTTGGTATATTGTAAATTGTCTGCCTATGTGTATTAATATTATCACCATTATAAAATGCTGCTATTACACTCCATTTAAAGCAAAATACATCATTGTTTTGAATGTTGACACAAGCTTTCTTCCTCGCCAACTCTACGGGTGTAGGTATATATTGGGATCCTGATAATGGTGATGCTTTATTTATGTTTATTTCCAGCCATTTAATTTGGATAAGCGTCCAACCAGAATCTCTTTCTTGAAACTCAGACATCTTCGCCTTAATCTTTTCAAATTGAAGTGTGAGAGCTGAGCCAATATTGTCTGCCCTTGATAAGCGTATCATTTCCGTATTGTGGTACATATCAGTTTCTGGTTTAAGAGGATGTGCTGGTAGCTTATATCGAGCTGTCAATTCCAAATTAAATTTCACAATTATGTGCTCAGCCAGACAATTATTTAATAATTTCTGAACATACATTTGACCCTCTTTCAAATATTCATTTACATTCAAATTCAAATCTCCTTTCGGGAAACGGTACGTCAAAAGTCGAGATTTAAATGAATTTTTTATCAATTGAATCCGGTTTCCAATTCTCTCCTGTACATTTTTCTTGTGTTCGGGTTGGGAGCAATGAATAAACCACTGTTGTGGTTGAATTTTAACATTACAATCCTCACACATAATAAAAGATTCTGAACATGACTCAGGCTTTTGTTGTTTAAATGGTATATTTGATTGTAACATCGATAGACGCTTCCTAGATGCATCCGATGTTGAAGGATGTTCATCCATTTCTTCTACTTGTTGTTGTTGTTGCTCTTGTTGGTGTTGTTGTTGTTGTTGTTGTTGTTGTTGCTGTTGTTGTTGTTGTTGTTGGTGCTGTTTTTGTTGCTGTTGTTGCTGTTGAAGGAAATCTAGATGGATTTCCATATGTTTTTTCCTCTCCATTGATGTTAGGGATATATGATTGCACACATCACATGGCACATGAATTTGAATATGTTTTTTTAATTTTTGTTTCTTTTTATATTGGTTTTGGCAAATTTCACAAATTAGTACACTAGCCATTATTATTATTTTAAAATATTAATTTCTTTTTTTTATTTTCACAAAAAAAAAACAAACTTTCTTAAGCAAGTCTACTTTAGAAACTAATGAATAGAATGTATTTAAAACCTTTTATATACTTTCAAATATCTATACAATCGTAAATTTACTTATCAAGAAATAAAATGCCAGACTGTCTCTGTATATCTGTCTGTCTGACTAACTTTCCTTTTCCCCCTTTTTATCTTCTCTTTTCTTTTAAAAAATCATAAATAAATACTTTGAATTTTTCTTCCACCCAAATAAAAATTTAAATAGAAACACCAATTGCATCTATACAATTTTTTTTTTTTTAATAACTAAATAAAATCATAATTTATAGATACTTTGAATTTATTCTTCAACCCCAAATAAAATTGAAAAACCATTTGCTGTTACGAAGCCAGTCTGTCTGTATGTCTGTCTATCCATCCAATAATATTTTCGTCGATCACCCAAACAAACAAAATAACAACAACCCTCCATCTGGTTACCCATAAACACACACACAACAAAAAGGACTTTTATCAGAAATGTGTATTTTCTCCCAACAATCCACAAAAACACACACAAAAATAAAAAAAAAATATTTTTCCAATATCTTCCTCAAGGTCTGTCTGTGTATCTATCTATCTATATTCAAGACACACTCCAATACAATACCCTTATCATCTCACACCCCATAAATTATTAATTTTAATATCATAAAAAAAAAAATAAAAAAATGCGCTTATCAGCTTTGTGTGTTTCCTCAACAAAAATTTTTTCTTCACATAATTCAAGAAAATAAAAAGATAGAATTATCAACAATATTTTCCAATTGCTTCTACAAGGTCTGTATGTCTATCTATCTACATATCTCTATGTCTGTCTGGCTGTCTGTCTATCGATCACAACAAAAGAAAGGCTTCAACAATGCACCCACCACTTGTGCCTATAAAATTTAACGACTTTTTTTTATTACTTTGTTTTTGAAAATTTTTTTTTTTTTAAAAATTTGACCTTTTTTAACACGTGTTCATTAAAAATTTTTTCTTCACATAATTCAAGAAAATAAAAAGATAGAATTATCAACAATATTTTCCAATTGCTTCTACAAGGTCTGTATGTCTATCTATCTACATATCTCTATGTCTGTCTGGCTGTCTGTCTATCGATCACAACAAAAGAAAGGCTTCAACAATGCACCCACCACTTGTGCCTATAAAATTTAACGACTTTTTTTTATTACTTTGTTTTTGAAAATTTTTTTTTTTTTAAAAATTTGACCTTTTTTAACACGTGTTCATTTGACATACTTTAACACGTGTTCATTTTAATGGCTTTTGGATAATTTTAATGGCTTTTTAATGGCTTTGGAAAAATTTTAATGGCTTTTGGATAATTTTAATGGCTTTTGGATAATTTTAATGGCTTTTGGGTAATTTTAATGGCTTTTGGGTAATTTTAATGGCTTTTTAATGGCTTTTGGGTGATTTTAATGGCTTTTTGGGTAAATTTGAAGTAGAACTCTCATTATACATATACTACAGTCCAAAATGGTGTAGATACAATAATAATTAATGCGAATGGTTTGGAAATTTTAATACTACCTCTATACATTAGAGGAGCTGATTGGAAAAATGAGTTTTATGTATTAGAGAGACATTTCAGCGAAAACAATCCAAGAAATACTGTAATTCTTCGATATCTTAATGTGCGTATTGGAAAACTACAGCAGGATGTGGATGAATGGTGCGTTAATACGTGCTCTTCATTCCTTGGCACAAGAAAATCAAAAGATCTGGTGCATAATAACCAGGGAGAGAAATTGATGGAGTTTTGTGGAGATTATGGTCTAATAGTGTTAAATGGTGCGATTAAGGGCGATGAAGAAGGTAACTTAACGTTTATAGGTACATGTGGAAATTCTGTAAATGACATATGCGCTGTTTCTCAGGACATTATCGGAATGGTAAATAGTTTTACTGTCTGTGACCAAATATGGTCCGATCATATGCCAGTAATTTTAGACCTAAAAGTACCAATCCAAAATAGTCCCACTAAACCGCGACAACTTCTGCCTAAACTACAATGGAAAGATGATATGGGTGCACAATACAACCAAAAAGTTCTAAATAATTTAAGGATAATGAAAGAACAAAAGGATGTGCTTGAACTGAATGACGTTATTAGCGTTATATACCAATCTGCAAAAAAAAAAAATACATCTAACAGAGTCTTCAAGGCAACAAACAAATGGTTCGACTGTAAATGTTTTAAAGCGAGAAATCTTTCATTTAAACTACTAAAAGATTATAAAGAAAATATGGATCCCGAAACTAAAAACAAGTTTCTGAAGGCAAATCAAATGTTTAAAAGTATAAGTAAAGTAAGAAAGGAGAACTACTACAGAGAGCTGGAGATTAAACTTAATGAAGTAAAAGACAGTAAATCATGGTGGAAATTAGCGAATGAAATAAGAAATAAAGATTTTTATGAACTACCAAATATATCGACATCCGAATTTCAAAACTATTTCATGACTTTACTAAATCCACTTCAAACAGCAAATGATACACATTATGCAGCCTTGTATCAAGCAGATTACTTTTTGGATCGAAATATAGAACCAACTGAAGTCCTTCAAGTACTCTCAAAAGCCAAACTCAACAAAGCCCCAGGGGAAGATAGGATCCCATAGGAATTTTTTAAGAATGCCCCACATGAACTTATTGTAGAAATGACAAACGCATACAATAAACTATTTCACAACATGAAGGTAGATGAATCGTTTACAACCAGCGTAATCTTTCCAATTTTTAAAAAGGGTGATATAAACCAGCCAAGCAATTATAGAGGCATTTCCTTTATGAATTGTATTGCAAAAATTTAATGGGTGTAATAACAGAAAGGATGTATAGCTGGGTATATCAACATAATATTATCACCGAATACCAAGCCGGATTTAGAAAAGACTATTCTACAGTAGATAATATTAATAACCATACGACAATAGTTCATTTAAAGTTTGCACAGATAAAAAAAGTCTACGCGTTTTTTGTCGACTTCACTACTGCTTTTGATAAAGTTGTAAGAAAGTCACTAATGTTTAAACTACATGCCATAGGGATGTCAACGAAAATGGTTCGTTTTATTGAAAATTTATACCTGAACACTTGTTCCACGGTTTGGAATGGAACAGAATTATCTGATAAATTTGAAACTGTATCGGGAGTTAAGCAGGGGTGTCTATTGTCCCCTTTGCTTTTCTCCCTGTGCGGAATGACCTGCATGAAGAACTAAGAGGGGGGCTCCTCATTGGAAATATGAATGTGAGATTGCTTTTATATGCGGACGATATAGTGGTAATAGCAGATGATGTTAAAGTACTGCAGAAAATGACAAACAACTTAGAAACTTACTGTAGTTATTGGAATCTAGAAGTAAATTTGGAAAAATCAAAAATTATGATATTTAAAAATGGTGGACGTTTAGCCAACAATGAGAAATGGGTATACTTAGGAAGAGAAATTGAAATAGTTTCGGAATATTGTTACCTTGGTATGATAATAACTCCAAAATGTGTTTTTACAAGGCATGTAGAAAAAAGGAACAATGTTGCGAAATCCTGCCTCAATTCAACATGGAGTAGCCTTCTAGGTAAAAGAGATATTTCATTTGGAACAAAAATTCACCTTTTTAATGCTGTCTTCAGGTCAGTCCAATCATACGGTGCCCAAGTATGGGGACATTCTCACTTTGAGGAGGTGGATAAACTGCAAAGATATTTCATAAAACGCATTCTGAATTTACTCCCAATTACGCCCTCCTTCTCGAATTTGGAATCAACGATGGCCATTTATTTATGCTTAATCTTCATATGCACGCAAAGAAAAAACATGGTTGATACAATCACATTCAAAAACTATCATTAATGTTTTTGGTTATGATTGTGTCAAACACGACTTATGCAACAATAAATGTTCAGTCATAATGTTTTTAGATGATTTTTGTCTCAAACATAATATTTTGTTCAGAAGAAAAATGCGCACGATCTGTCAAACCATTTTTCTATATTTCCCAACACCATGCAAAATGTCTATTTCAACATTTTATTTGGTTCTTACAATAAAACAAATAAAAATTTAATTTTAAAAAATGTATGTTTTATTACAAATGCATATAATAAATAAAATATAGCACATACCAAAAAAAAAAATTAAAAACACATATTTATATACATGTGTGTGTGTTTTAATTTATAAATTTTATATTACGTTGTGTGGTACAAATATATCCAAAAAAATAAAAATTCTATGTAGCTTTACTTCAGCATGCAATAACACTTTTCAATATTTTTATCCGTTCACTTAAGACTTCTAAAAAAGTCAAACACAAACTTACCTTTTATTTCTTTTATGAAATCTACGTCATATATAAATATAATGTTGAACAGTTTTTGAAAAAAATTCGGGGCTAATGACAAAATTATGTGTCAAAATTAATATGCCGGTTTCAATTTTATAGGTTTTTTTTTGGCTGCAAGAAAGACAAAGTAATTGCATATTTATACTATATGTTTTTATAATTATATTAAAATAACTTACCTGTTTCAATAAACGTATGTATAATAATTAATTTCGTTAGTTTTGCAAGGCAGCATGGCATTTTTCTCCCCTTTAAATGTTTTAATTATTCTGTCAACATTCATGTTTCCTGATTAACTGACGCTCGCGGACGGAGAAAATGTCATTTTTTTTATAAGCACACACAGTTTGTTTTGACAATAAATGTTTGCTCCTTAAGAGAATGTGTTTTCAGGCAAACAAAAGTTATGGTATTAAACATACCTTTTGTGTTCAACTCATATTATGATTTTAGTTGTATAGTTGAAAATATATATATTACTAGCGGGCAAAACAAAATAAGAAAAGAAACACACTTGTTTTTAATAAAGTTGGTTTTGTTCCCTATTATTCAACTTTTAATTCTAGTTTCTTACAATCTTAGACTATGTATCACTTAAACTATCTTAGAGCTCTTTCGTAGACAACATTTTTGGTTTTGCTGAAAATGTGTCAAAATTCAATTAAAAATTGGCCAAAAATCCAAGTTATTTTTAGCTCACTGATAGGACATTAAACAAAAAAAAATTCACTCAATTTTTTAATTTTTTTCACAAAATATCAAATTTGAGATTATGTTACAAAATCATATGATGCACTTGTAACAATCAGAACACTTGTTTATCAAAACAATCGATTTTTATCTCATTAATCATTGTTTTTTTTAAATTTTTTTTAACAAAATATTCAAATTAAAACGCACGGCAAAACAAAATAAGAAAAGAAACACACTTGTTTTTAATAAAGTTGGTTTTGTTCCCTATTACTCAACTTTTAATTCTAGTTTCTTACAATCTTAGACTATGTATCACTTAAACTATCTTAGAGCTCTTTCGTAGACAACATTTTTGGTTTTGCTGAAAATGTGTCAAAATTCAATTAAAAATTGGCCAAAAATCCAAGTTATTTTTAGCTCACTGATAGGACATTAAACAAAAAAAAATTCACTCAATTTTTTAATTTTTTTCACAAAATATCAAATTTGAGATTATGTTACAAAATCATATGATGCACTTGTAACAATCAGAACACTTGTTTATCAAAACAATCGATTTTTATCTCATTAATCATTGTTTTTTTTAAATTTTTTTTAACAAAATATTCAAATTAAAACGATGATTAGAACGAAAATTAATTTATTTTTATCAAAATACTCACCAAAAAATGGGAAGAAATTAATATTTTCAAAAATCGATTATGATAAGATCAATCACCAATGACGTCCAAAGAGAAATGATAACACATTGCTATTTGCATCACTCCGTGCAATGCTCTCCAATACACAAACGACCAAAATGTATTCAATACTAATGAATGCTGTATGCGGTACAACAAATGCCTGCGGCAAAAACACACTCACTTCAGATACGCACCGCACACACAGGCGTTATCGGATTTCAACCAAACTTCATATAAACCATATATGGGTCACTGCCTACGTAGTGTATAAGTTTAGTTGAAATCGCACGACGCGTTTATGATTTGTTCGGCGACGTAGATATACGGACTTATTTCATATCAATTAATTTAATATGCTTAGCTAGATCAGAGTAACTTTTTAGGTATAAACCACCATATAATATTATTATAGTGCATTTAAAAATGTTAAGGACAAAAAACAATTTTGGAAGTTATATTAAGACTATAATTAATTTATGAGGGTAAATATATTAGGCAATATGAATAAAAATGGTCGTAGTGACCATTCATTAATCATGTTTTTTCTCTGCGTGTGCGATACATAAAACGCACCCTCTTTGAATATCAAGAATCTCGTCTACCGTATCAATTAAGTAGACTGGCATTGGAACAAAATATATCCTGGGTTAAACGTTTAAATACGATCGGCTTAGAGTTCAACATATCATGGACAACAAGTACTACTGTAGGGGAATGGCATGAAAAACAAACACTCTTTTTAAATTGTTTAGAAAATAAATATCACCAAAGTCGATTGACTCGAGCAAGTCAAACACAATCGTTTTACAGTAGAATTGATACTACGGTGGCACACCTATATTTCCGCGGCAACAATTATCAGACGAATATCATGTGGGTATTCAAGGCTCGATGTGATCTAATAGAACTAAATGGTTCCTATTTCTCAAGGAAAGCTGTAAAATATTGTTCATTGTGTAATAAAAAGGAGATCGAAGATATACAACATTTCATTGGAAGGTGTCCTATATATAATAATATTCGGCAATATTGTTTCCAAGAAATATCAATTACAGAAAATGAGCTAATTAGCATTTTAAATGTAAAGATTTTTTTTTATTTATTGAATCTTCATATATTAAATATGAACTAACAATAATCAATCAAATCTTATCCTAATATTTGCTTTATGTCCTGCCAGTGCCAAACAAAAAAGATTTCGGCATCACGGTATCTGTTCACATATGCAGGTGTTTATCACTCATCGGATTGGGTGAGTGCTGCAGTGTCTATTCTTCTTAAGCGAGTGTGGCCGCCATAATTTAAAATATTTCGAGCTAATGGATTTGGGTGCAGTTCCAGCCTTTTTAAATATTTTACTGCATATTTCGTTATCATAGTTTTTACCAATGGCACATTGAGATCCTTGTGGATATTTGAGTTTTTGACATACCACGGAGCGGCTGTGATTATTCGAAGAAGCTTATTTTGGCGCCTTTGAATTTTTTCGATATTAGAAGCAGAGGCAGTGCCCCATAACTGAATACCGTAGCACCAAATTGGCTTTAAGATAGAGTTGTAAAGTAGAAGTTTGCAATCGAGACTAAGAACAGAATTTCTTCCAATGAGCCAATTAATTTGAATTGCTTTTAGTTTCATTTGAGTTAATTTTGCTTCTATGTGCCATTTCCACGTTAAACGCCGATCTAGATGTATACCGAGATATTTTACATGCGAGTGTTGGGGTATTATTTGATTATTGATTTTAATATGGGGGCATGTTTCCCGACGCAATGTGAATGTTATATGTGCGCATTTTAGCTCATTGATCTTTATCCTCCATTGTTTTAACCACCTTTCCAGTTCAAATATGTGATCCTGTAAGTAACGAGATGCTTCTTGACAGTTTTCATGTACGCTTAGGAAAGCTGTGTCATCCGCAAATGTTGAGGTTTGTGTGTAGCTGTTTGTTGGCATGTCCGAAGTATAAATTAAGTATAATAGAGGGCCCAGGATGGTGCCTTGTGGGACTCCAGCGTTAACTGGATGAGGAGAACTTAAAAAATCGCCTTCTTTTATAATAAATTGACGACCGACTATGTAGCTTTCTAACAGCTTGTGTATATTTGCTGGTAAGTTTTGCTGCAATTTCAGTAGTAAACCTTCACGCCAGACTTTATCAAAAGCTTGACACACATCGATGAAGAGTGCTGAGCAATATTTTTTTTCTTCAAAGGCTTTTCTTATTACATTTACTATTCGATGAGTTTGTTCAATTGTGCTGTGCTTTCTTCTAAACCCGAATTGATGATAAGGAATACATCTATTTTCATTTAAAATCGGCGTTAATTTTAACACTATTAGTTTCTCAAATAGCTTTGAAATATTAGATAATAAGCTAATAGGCCTGTATGACTCAACTTTTGTGTGATCCTTTCCTGGCTTTGGTATCATGGTTACTAAGGAAACCTTCCATTCCTGAGGGTAGTATTGAAGGCGTAAAATAGCATTAAAAATAAAAAGAATAATTTTCTTCGCTATACTTGGTAGCTCCAAAAGCATTTTATTACTGATCTTATCAATACCGGGTGCCTTCTTGGTGTTTAAATCCCGAATAGCCTTTTCGATTTCTTTAAACTCGAATCTTAGGGGAATAGCTGCTCTAACATTTACAGGCGGTAACTCGACTGCTATATCGTGAAATATATTATGGGTAAATACATTTTTCAGATGATTAGCAAACATATTTCCTTTTTCAATATCATTTCTTGCCCAGCTTCCATTCAAGTTTCTCAATGGTGGCTTAGAGATAACTGGTCTATTGAGGCTTCTAGCTGCACGCCATAATGAGTAGTCTGATTGTGGAGTTGCATTAAGTCCCTTAAGATATTTTTCCAGGGAAGCCGGTTTCTGAGACTGCAGTAACTTTCTCAGCCTTTTTGTGCACTCTTTTAATAAAGTCTTAAGTTGGGGGATCTGTGCAATTGCCACTCTCTTCGAACTCTCCTTTTTCAGTCAATAGACGCTCGACATCTGTAGAATATATGATTTTGTTTTTGGTTTTTTTGAGGGTTATGCTGGAATGTTGAACAGCTAGTTTGAGATAACTGTCAAAATTAACAATAGCAAGATCCACGTTCTCCGGTGTGCTAAGCGGAATATTTTCTGTGCAATGGTCACTAAGATATTTTTTATATTTTAACCAATTTATTTGTGAGGCTGATGTCGATAAGTAACCAGACGGAGATACGATTCTATTTGGATTCATTATAGTAACAATTGTAGGTGTGTGATCGGAAGATAATTCTAGGGACGCTTCCACATGAATCGTGTCTATGGGGATGTTATTAACCACGCCAAAATCTATGACATCTGGAACTTTTTGCTGATCAGTAGGCCAATATATTGGTTGTCCGCTCGCGACCACATTTAGGTCCATTTTACAAATTGTGTTAAACAAAACACGACCCCCAGAAAGTGTGTTTAGCGTTATAATCGCCAGCAGCCAGGAAGCAGGGTCCTAATGATTTGAAGTATTTATTATATTGGCTTTCTGATATTGACAATCTAGGTGGGGAGTATAAAGATGAAATTACTAGGTTTCGAGATAATTCCTCAACGCAAATGCTCGTTGCTTGGAGATAATCTTCACGATGATCACACATTAAGTAGTGTTTTACTCGGTTTTTTATCAAAATAGCAGAACCTCCACAAGCTTTACCTCGAGGGTCCTTGGTATCATATAATATATAACCATTGACTTTAAACGTGTTTCTTGAGGTCAGATGAGTTTCAGAAACCATCATAACATCAATTTGTTTATTTTTAAGGAAGTATTCTATTTAATTTTTATGTTGGCGGATGCCGTTTGCGTTCCAAAAGCAAATTTTTAAGCAGTTCATGGATTGTTTAGTAAAGCTTGCAATAACATCGATTGCATTCTTAACATTTCCTGCATCATATTACCCATTGTGTTTGTAAAGTTATTTACTGTTTGTACTAATGTTTCCATGGTTTTCTCTAGACGACTTAAGTTAGAAACTGGAGTTTCATCATTATTTGGCAACTCACCTTGCATTGGCATATGATTTGATTTTAAGACGTTAGCGTAGGATGTTCTGTTATTACTAGGCTGCGGTACCTGAACTTCATTAATGTAAACTTGATTTGTTGCCTGCATTTGAGGGGGACTAGGTTTCGGTCCAACCGAGCGCTTGACGATAGAGTATACAGGGCATCCTCTATAGTTGGCAGTGTGATTACCACCACAGTTGCTACATTTTTTTACATTGGGGTCGTTTTTATACTTATCGCAGAGAGCTGTACCATGTAATTCTCCACATACGACGCAAACAGGGGTTAGATGACAGTATGCCTTAGTGTGACCAAATTCTTGGCAGTTTAAACATTGAACGGGACCATTCCTTTTGTGCGGCTCCTCTATTGTTATTTTTCTATATAGGATATATTTCAGATTGTAAATGGGGTGCGTTTCGTTCTTTTTAAGCTTAATGTCGCCGGGTTCTAACTGCACTCTAAATAGTGGCTGGGGATTTTTTTTCTTTTTTTTAATGTTTATTACATTATTTATTTTGAAGCCCTTCTCTTCTAAAAACGTTTTTATCTCACCTGGGTCCACGCCTGAGTCAATGACCTTAATCACTACCTGAAGACCTTTACTACTCTTCAGTTGATATGTATAAAAATTCTTATTAAGTGCTTACAATTTTGTTATTACCTTACGAAAATCATCTTCACGATTAACTTGTATTTTTGTCTCAAAGGGTCGTGTTTTGTATAATACAATGTCTAAAATGGATTTAAATGTGGTCGCGAGTGGACAACCAACTTATTGGCCTACTGATCAGCAAAAAATTCCAGATGTCATAGATTTTGGCGTGGTTAAAAACATCCCCGCAGAAACGATTCACGTTGAAGCTTCTATAGAATTATCTTCTGATCACACACCTACAATTCTTACCATATCAAACCCTTATAGAATTGTATCACCGTCTGGTTACTTAGTGACGTCAGCCACACAAATAAATTGGTTAAAATATAAAAAATATCTCAGTACCCACTGCACTGAAAATATTCCGCTTAGAACACCGGAGAATGTGAATCTTTCTATTGTAAATTTTGACAATTATCTCAAACTAGCTGTTCAACATTCTAGCATAGCCCGCAAAAATATCAAAAATAGTAAAATATATTCTACTGATGTCGAGCGTCTCTTGACTGAAAAAAGGAGAGTTCGAAGAGAGTGGCAATTGCACAGATCCCCTCAACTTAAAAATTTACTAAAAGAGTGCACAAAAAGGCTAAGAAACTTACTGCAGTCTCAAAAAACGGCTTCTCTGGAAAAATATCTTAAGGAACTTGATGCAACTCCTCAATCTGATTACTCATTATGGCGTGCAGCTAGAAATCTTAAAAGACCAGTTATCACTAAACCACCATTAAGAAACTTAAATGGACGTTGGGCACGAAATGACATAGAAAAAGGAAATATTTTCGTTAATCATTTGAAAACCGTATTTACCCCTCATACATCTTTCGATACTGCGGTCGAGTTACCACCTGTTGCTGTTAGATCAGCTGTTCCACTAAGGTTTGAAGTAAGAGAAATCGAGAAGGCTATTCATGATTTAAACCCCAAGAAAGCCCCTGGTTTTGATAAGATCAGTAACAAAATGCTTTTGGAGCTACCCAGCATAGCAAAGAAAATTATTCTACTAATTTTTAATGCTATTTTACGCCTTGAATACTACCCACAAGAGTGGAAAGTATCCTTAGTTACCATGATACCTAAACCAGGAAAGGATCCCACAAAAGTTGAGTCATATAGACCTATAAGCTTATTGTCTAATATATCAAAGCTTTTTGAGAAACTTCTAGTGTCTAAATTAACGCCGATTTTAAATGGTAACAGATGTATTCCCAATCATCAATTCGGTTTTAGAAGAAAACACAGCACAATTGAACAAACTCATCGAATAGTAAATGTCATAAGAAAAGCCTTTGAAGAAAAAAAATATTGCTCAGCACTCTTCATCGATGTGTCTCAAGCTTTTGATAAAGTCTGGCATGAAGGTTTACTACTGAAATTGCAGCAAAACTTACCAGCAAATATACACAAGCTGTTACAAAGCTACTTAGTCGGTCGTCAATTTATTATAAAAGAAGGCGAATTTTTAAGTTCTCCACAGCCAATTAGCGCTGGAGTCCCACAAGGCAGCATCCTGGGCCCTCTATTATACTTAATTTATACTTCGGACTTGCCAACAAACAGCTACACCCAGCTTTTCTAAGCGTACACGCAAACTGTCAAGAAGCATCTCGTTATCTACAGGATCATATATTTGAACTAGAAAGGTGGTTAAAAAAATGGAGGATAAAGATCAATGAGCAAAAATGCGCACATATAACATTCACATTGCGTCGGGAAACATGCCCCCCTATTAAAATAAATAATCAAATAATACCCCAACACTCGCATGTAAAATACCTCGGTATACATCTAGATCGGCGTTTAACGTGGAAATGGCATATAGAAGCGAAATTAACTCAAATGAAACTAAAAGCAATCCAAATTAATTGGCTTATTGGAAGAAATTCTGTTCTTAGTCTCGATTGCAAACTTCTACTCTACAACTCTATCTTAAAGCCAATTTGGTGCTACGGTATTCAGTTATGGGGCACTGCCTCGGCTTCTAACATCGAAAAAATTCAAAGGCGCCAAAATAAACTTCTTCGAATAATCACAGCCGCCCCCTGGTACGTCAAAAACTCAAATATCCACAAGGATCTCAATGTGCCATTAGTAAAAACTATGATAACGAAATATGCAGTAAAATATTTAAAAAGGCTGGAACTGCACCCAAATCCATTAGCTAGAAATATTTTAAATTATGGCGGCCACACTCGCTTAAGAAGAAGAGACACTGCAGCACTCACTTAATCAGATGAGCGATAAACACCTATATACATATGTAAACAGAAACCGTGATGACTAAATCTTTTGTGTTTGGCACTGGCAGGACATAAAGCAAATATTAGGATAAGATTTGATTAATTATTGTTAGTTCATATTTAATATATGAAGATTCAATAAATAAAAAATGAAAAAAAAAAAAAAAAAAAAAAAAATACTACCCCGTTTTATTGCAGATACATAAAAAGAATTTTCACCTATTACCGAGATCAAATTCTTTATTAATTCATTTGAGTTTTGCTCTCTAAGATATATCGGCGGTGGCTTAGAAGTTTTGATAACGTTTTGTGCTTCCGGGGATTACTCATCCAGAATTGCAAATCGATTTTGTGAACTTGTTTTATCAGCTGTACCATCTTTTAAGAATTTTGAGACCGAAGCAACTGCTGAAGAGGTTGGGCTGCGACCCCGTTTAAGCACTGTTATGTACCTATCAATACCTACTTGTACTAGGGGCTTTTGACCACTTTTTACTTGTGGAGCTGAGTTTTCCGACATGCCTGATTTGGGGGTAATATTTTCATCACTTATTGAAATCGTTTTTGCCACTGAGGCACCGCTTGCAGGTTCTATATTTTTTATTGTGTTAGAATCAACCGTATTATTAGACACCGAAGGTGATACTGAGTTTTCTATTATGCCTGATTGAGGGTTTATATTTTTATCACTTATTAAAATTGTTTTTGCCGTTGAGGCAACGGTTAAAGGTTTTATATTTGTTAGTGTATCTACCGTATTATTAAATACTAAAGGTGAGAGGGATCGCGCGCGAGTAATAGGTTTAGCCGTTAGGTATTTGCTATCATCGATTCTTTTTTATTTCTGCATTTGTTTCGTTAACACTCACTGTGATATATGCATTTCTACTGTTTGAACTCATAAGATTTTTTTTTTTTACTGTTTACAGTTGTGCTCTTCTTATTTGTTATTGTTTATCAACACCGAGAATAAAAAAATGTGTGTTTATGTATGTACATACATGTATTTTTTTTTCTTTATCTTTTTCATGAATTTACTTTTTTTAATACTCTATTTGTTCACGTTTTTGTAAAAAAAATAAACCGTATGCCGAGCTTAGAAAACACGTCTATCTTCAACGAGCGCGACAGACAGAAATGTAAAGATAATTGGGAAAAACTAGTGAAATATTTAATCAATGCTTTGGCTTATAGAAAAACCTTAATTATTGAATACAATAATTAATTTTTACAAACACAAACACATATATGTTTATGCTTATAAACTCTCTTTTCCGGCTAACGACATAGTCAACGCCGTACATTCTTTTAAGTTTTATAATGTAATTTGAAAAAAAAAAAACATTATCGAATAAAGAATTCTTACTACTACTACTTCTAGAAGAATGGAAGAAAATTCAAGAAGCATGGAGAAAATGGCTAAGGAAAATTCAAGCACCATTCTTGCAGAAATTCAAGAACATTCGAGGGTGACGAACGAGAAACTCCAGGTTACTAATGAAAAACTTGAGAAGCTTCAAGAAATTTCTACTGCTATAAATGAGAGAGTAGACGATATGGAGATAGAATTCAAACAGAAGATGTTTGATGTAACAACACAAGTCACTGATGTAAAAACACAAGTAACTGATGTAAAAACTGAAGTCACGGATGTAAAAGAACAAGTCACGGTTTTTGATGGAAAACTACATCATCTGGAAGAAAAAGTGAATAGTCTTCAATATCAAGAGATATCGGTGAGAGTTTTTCCAGAAGTATCGAATAGAAAAAGAGCTTCAAGTTTTGATGGAAGCGCACCATTGAATGTGTTCAAGTTCCAGTTTGACAAAGTTGCCAGCAAAAATGCATGGAACAATGAAGAGAAAGCCATAGAGTTGATTCTGGCTTTAAAAGGAACTGCAGCTGAAATTCTAGAAAGTGTACCAGTAAGTTGCAGAAACAATTATGATGACATTATGGTAGCACTGCAACGTAAGTATGGTGGTGAACATAGAAAAGAAATATTCAGAATGGAATTACGGGGCAGAGTACAAAAGGCAAACGAGACGCTACAGGATTGTGCACTAGAGATCAAGCGTTTGGTGCAGCTTACTTATCCAGGTGAAAGTCATCCATTGCTAGATCACCGAAGAATTTGTAAATGGTATACGAGATGCTGATGTAAAACTCGCGGTATGTGCATCACAGAAATCATCGTTTTCAGAAACGGTATCATTTGCCCTAGCCCTAGCTGAGGACGAAGGAGATATTTTAAAGGAAATGAGAAGCATGAAAGAGGCAGTTTTGCAAGCTTTGGGCGACAAACAAAATAAAACCAAAAGAAAAGTAAAATGCTATAACTGTGGTAATAATGGTCATATTCAAAGAAACTGCAAGTCACCTAGAAAACGATCCCGATCCGCTTCGCCACAAAGAGACAACCAAAGTGCTTATCGACATTCATCACAAGTCACTTTTAAACTAGAAAGAGCTAGCGCTGCTGGGCATGGGCTAGCTTCCACATCTGATGGCCCCACAATTTTTATATCAGTTGGGCAACATAGTCTTACTGCTTGCGGTTATATTAACGGACGAAACCGCATTTTTAATGTGGATACTGAGGCATCACATTCTTTTATAAGACCCGATTTAATACAAACATCTATTGAACCACTGAGCGGGGTAAGACTGCGAACAGCTACGGAAGAGTCTGCCACAGTCTATGGAAAAGTAAAAGTACAATAAAATATGGCTAATACAATCGTCCATCACGTATTTATAGTGGCTGATATTGTAGACGAGGTAATCATTGGCGCAGATTTTATGATTGGACAGAGTATTCGTTTGGATATGGGTCAGCAAATTATGTATTGGCGTGATGTTGAAATACCCCTTGCAGGTGGATACGAAATCAAGGCTCATGTAAGACAATTAATCGCCCTTGAATGTGAAAAATTGCCACCCAAATCAGAAACCTTAGTATGGGCGCGAATGGATGGAGAATGTGAGGACAACAGTTTGTGGGTGGTGGAGCCAGCAGAAATTAAAGGCGATGTCGTAACAGCAAATGCCCTTGTAAAACCTGGCAAGAGTCTAGTTCCCGTCAGAATATTAAATTTATCCAGTAGTGAAAAATTCCTTGCGCAGAACAGCAAGATTGGAAAATGTACTTTAACAGAGGCAATAATTAATTGCGAGCAGCATCAAGTCGCAGCAAGAAAGAGTTTTAAGGACCACGAATCACTAGAGGAACATGTGCGAAAAACAACTACTACGTAAATATGCCTCTGTATTTGCTTTGAAAGGTCAAAAACAAGGTAGAACTTCAATCGTAAAACACGAAATCAACACCGGCGGCGCTAAGCGAATAAAACAGGCACCTAGAGCTGGTTAGCGAGATGGAAAAGAGCGGAGTTATTAAACCATCATCAAGTCCATGGAGCTCACCAGTGGTGTTAGTGAAAAAAAAAATGGAAGTACCAGATTCTGCGTAGACTACAGAAAACTTAATGACGTCACGAAAAAAGATAGTTATCTATTGCCTAGAATTGATGATACCTTGGACACGTTAGCCGGAACGGAATGGTTTTCTACATTAGATTTGCAGAGCGGTTATTGGCAAGTGGAAATTTCAGAAAATGATAAGGAGATAAGGGTTTATGGCAGTTTAATGTGATGCCATTTGGACTCTGCAATGCTCCGGCCACATTCGAGCATTTAATGGAGCAGGTGTTAAAAGGTCTTCACCAAAAGACATGTTTGGTGTACCTTGACGACATTATTGTCATGGGGAAAACATTTGATGAACACCTGAAAAACCTGGAAGAAGTGTTGAAACGTGTATCCATGGCAGGACTAAAGCTAAGTGCTAAGAAATGTTCGCTGTTCCAGAAGAAAGTAAAGTACCTGGGACATCTAGTAACCTCTAAAGGTATTTCAACGGATGACGATAAAATAAAAGCTGTAATGGATGGGCCTCGTCCGAAAAATCAACATGAATTACGCAGTTTTCTTGGCTTATGTACATACTACAGGCGTTTCGTACCGAACTTTGCAAATATTGCTGCAAACTTACACGAGTTGACTAAAAAGGCGCAAAAATACATCTGGGGTGAAGCACATGAAGCAGCATTTCAGAGACTGAAGGCATTATTGTGCTCAGCACCAATTTTGGCTTATCCTATTACTGGAGAGAAATTTGTGTTAGATGCCGATGCGAGCGGCTACGGAATTGGAGGTGTGCTTTCCCAAGTGGTCAATGGCAAACAGCGAGTCGTAGGCTATTGCAGTCGAATACTTTCAAAGCCCGAGAGGAACTACTGCGTGACACGAAGAGAGCTCCTGGCAGTACTAGAGTGCATAAAACATTTTCACAAGTATTTGTATGGTCAACATTTTGAGTTAAGAACATACCATTCTGCACTCAGGTGGTTGCTTCAATTCAAGAATCCGAAAGGACAGATAGCTCGATGGATTGAGCGTCTTCAGAGTTACGATTTTAGCATTCAGCACAGAAAAGGCGTGAAACATGGAAATGCGGATGCCCTATCAAGGCGACCCTGCAAACTGGAATGCAAGCATTGTGTTAAAGCTGAAGGTAAAGAATATAGCTGTGAAATTCGCCTATTACAGATAGAGTCCAGCGAAGACTGGACAATGGCACAGAAAACTGACCCTATATTGAAAAAAATTATGAAGGCCAAAGAAGAAGGCAGAAGGTCCACTAACAAAAGCATATTGGGCCCTAAGGAACAGCCTACAGTTGATAAACGGCTGCCTATATCGTACATGGGAAAGTACCGATGGAAAGTCAGTTCAGAACCTTATTATAGTGCCGTCGTCGAAAGTCGCAATGGATGTAGCTGGACCTTTTCCTGTGAGTGATTCCGGTAACCGTTATGTGTTAGTAGTCATCGATTACTTTAGTAAGTGGCCAGAGGTGTATGCCATCCCAAATCAAGAAGCCAGAACCGTTGTTGACGTATTTGTGAATAACTGGGTGTGCCGCTACGGAGTTCCAATAGAATTACACTCCGACCAAGGCAGAAATTTTGAATCTGCAGTGTTCAAAGAAATGTGTGAATTGTACGGTATAAGGAAAACTAGAACAACTCCTTTGCATCCACAATCCGATGGCATGGTTGAAGGATTTAACCGCACGTTAGAAGAACACTTACGTAAAGTAGTAAGCACACATCAGAAGGACTGGGATGAATATATTCCAAAGTTTCTGTAGGCATACAGATCAGCTGTTCACAATTCTACCTCTTGTACACCTGCCAAAATTGTCTTTGGAACAGAGCTCAGACTACCTGGAGATATAGAATTTGGCGTTAAGCCTGCACCAGCTTTTGAAAATAATGTAGGCTCTACCTCAAAAGAACAAGATAACCTTAATGAACTTCATGAGCTCGTACGAAGCCGGATTAAGCTGTCCAGTGACAAGATGAAAGCCAGATACGATCGAGCGGCAAATTCGGAAGGCTTAACAGAAGGCCTTTTGGTTTTACTTTTTAATCCACAATGCAAGAAAGGATTATCCCCCAAGCTGCAGACTCATTGGGATGGACCATATAAGGTGATAACGAAACTGAATGACGTGGTGTATCGAATTCTGAAATATAAGAGTCCAAGATCAAAAATGAAGGTACACTTAGAACGACTAGCCCAGTATGGAAACGGAGAATCTGAGCCTATTCGGGACGAACAGACTTAAGTTGAGGGCAGTGTTACGAAAATAGATTTGTCTAAGAATTATTTATGGTTTTAGTTAGAAGTTATCTTGTAAATTATAGTTTTATGTCATATTAGTTACTATTTTTATGAACGCCACTGTACTAAATTTTTAAGCAATTGTAATTGTAGACTTTAGATTTAGATGTATGAGTTTTTTTAAAATAATTCGAACACAACTTTCTAGAAAATACTAGACGGTTCTTGAATCAACTAGGAATAGTCTTGAACTATAAATACAATCTAACTCATGAAAGTTTATTTTAGTTTGATTGAAGACATTAAACGGTTCAGATCGTTACTTACAATAGTGGTTACATTTTGTGAACATTATAATTAATTTCAATAAAGTTTGTTAAGTTGAATTCGTGTGTGTATTTATTTTTATTTGCAATTAAAAGAACTCAACGGTTTATTATAAAGGGAATAAACCTTAACGCGTTTTATTTAGTAAAAACGTAACAATATGATCCACTTAATATTACTCTATTTTATTTTAAAAACTACTTAATAAATTCTTTATATTATTTATATTCAAAACTCCTCCTTATGAAAAAATACATTGGGAAAAAAAACTAATGGGTAGGCAGAATTTTTGCTGATTTAAATAAAAAACAAAATGCTCCCTCTGTGGTATATGGGGAAAAAACTAATGGCAAAAATAGCAAAAATACTGCCTCCCCATTTCCCTACTACTGTAGTGTTTCTATAAGAAAATTACAAAGAAAGATAAATTGCTGTATTTCGAATCTGAATTCTTTAGATATAGATACGGATCACTGGGATCCTATCTTAGTATATCTTTGCTTAACGAAGTTACCTAGGGAAACGCGAAGAGAATTTGAGAAATCCCTCTCAGATTGTGCTGAAATACCTTCTTTGACAAACTTGGATTTGTTCTTAACTAACACATTCAAGGAACTTACCTCTGTGAATGATGTGCAAGATAATGGTAGCAACCCCACCCAACACTCAAAACCCATAACATTTCCAAGAAGTTAAAACACAGTATGACAGAAGAGGCAAAACATTCCATAATGTAACCAATGATTCAAATGAAAAAAAAAATGTGAAAACCATTACCAAAACCCACTTAAAACCCACCCACCCAGAAACGCAATAATGAACGGATTCTCTCAAACACAACTGAACCCACAACCCAAAACCCCATAATAAACAAGATGGTTCCATTTGCAAACTTTGCAACGGAAATCATACCTTGAGAGAATGTTCGTCGTTCAATTCACTCGGAATAAACGAGAAAATAGACTTTGTGAAAAATAATGAAATATGTTACAACTGTTTAGCCATCGGTCATGTCATACAAAATTGTCGTACAACATTTATATGTATTTATTGTGGTAAGCGTCATAATTGTCTATTGCACAAACCAAGTTCAAAAATAAACCCAAGAGATGATGATAACCGGCCTTCATGTTAGTAAAATACAAACCCTCACTAGATGACAGAACGAAGTTATTAGGAACAGCAGTTCTGAATGTTGAGTTTCAAGGAGAATTATTTCCAGCTTGAGCGCTTATCGACCCAGCCTCAGATTTATCGTTCATCACAGATAATCTGAGAAAAAGATTACATTTACCCACTTCACCCATAGTGGCTGAAATTTCGGGATTGAACGAGACAGTTTCTGCCCGTTCAAACAAACTATGCCAAGTTTCGTTGCGCTCAAATACCCATAACAACTTCAAATTGAGTATCCAAGCAATAGTAGTGAAAACTCTAACTAAAAATTTACCCACCCAAAGCTTAAACCCAACGCTCATAAAAGACCTGGAAAATATTCAATTAGCTGACCAAAGATTCTATGAAAGTCGACCTATTGACTTCATTATTGGCAGCGATTTTAAACCCCAGATTTTAAAATCTGGAGTAAGAAAAGATTTACTGAATACCCTAATAACTCAGGAGACTGAGTTTGGCTGGATTTTAACAGGGCCCATTCAGAAATCACATTGTACCCAACCCTTAGTTTCATACTTCAGTTCAGTCACGCTTAATAAATGTTTGACCAAGTTCTGGGAAATTGAAGACATACCCACCCAACCTAAAGCTTCAGGGGAGAGTTCCTATTGTGAAGAAACCTACATAAACACAACCCGTCGATTACCAAATGGCCGTTATCAGGTAGACCTACCTTTTCTTTACCCTCCTGTCGAGTTAGGCAACTCACGTTACATAGCAATGGCTCAGTTCTTAAGGAATGAGAAAAGTCTAATGAAAAAGCCAGAGCTTAAATCGGAATATGATAACGTGTTGCAGGAGTATATCGACATGGGTTATATGAAACCCATAAAATATAAGCCTTACACTCCTTCAAATACCCAGTATTCCTTACCCCATCATGCTGTTGTTAAGCTTGATCGTGTTACGACAAAAGTTCGGGTTGTGTTTAATGCCTCTAGCAAAACTTCGAACAACAACAGCCTTAATGATACCCTATACACTGGTCCTGCCCTACAACATGATTTAATTGTACTTATCTTGAAGGGGCGGTTGTACTAGATAGTTTATAATTCCGACATTACAAAAATGTACAGGCAAATTATTTTAAACCCGATACACACTCCATATCAAAGGGTATTGTTCCGTAAAAGCGTTAACGAGCCAATTTAAGATTATGAACTGCAAACAGTCACATTTGATATCAATGGTGCGCCAAACTTGGCTATAAGAACCCTACATGAATTAGCCAAAGACATTCGCAACACCCACCCTATCGCATCGCAAATTTTGCAAAACAATATGCATGTAGACGATGTCTTAGCCGGTGCTCACACTATGGAAGAAGCACAAACGCAATTTATTTCAGCTCTTGACTCTGCTAGTTTTCCTTTAAGAAAGTGGATTTCCAACACATAGGAATTTTTAAATTTTAAAATAACATTGAAATTTAAAATTCAAAGCATATTTCTATTTAACTTTATAATTATATAATGTAAAAAAAAAAAAACAATCCTTTGAAGAAAAAAAATTTGGTCAGCATTCTTCATCGATGTTTTTGATAAAGTCTGGCATGAAGGATTACTACTGAAACTACTACTGCTGATTACTACATGAACAAGCTGTTAGAAAGCTTCTTAGTCGGTCGTCAATTTGTTATTAAAGAAGGCGATTTTTTTAATTCTCCTCAGCCAATTAAGGCTGGAGTCCCACAAGGCAGCATCCTGGGCCCTCTATTATACTTCGGCCATACCAACAAACAGCTACACCCATACCTCAAAATTTTCGAACGATACAGCTTTTCTAAGCGTACACGCAAACTGTCAAGGAGCATCTCGTTACTTACCGGATCATATATTTGAAATTGAAAGGTGGTTAAATAAATACCTACATATGTGAACAGAAACCGTGATGACGAAATTTTTTTGTCTGGCACTGGCAGGACATAAAGTGAATATTAGGATAAGATTTGGTTAATTATTGTTAGTTCATATTTAATATATGAAGATTCAATAAATAAATACTAAAAAAAAACATTTTGCATATCGGACATACTTCATAGTGATAACCATCAAAACTATTTGAAGTATTTTTATGCAATTCCATATGCTCTTTCAGCTTTTGTTGGGCCATTAATATCTTTTGCATACACCGCAATGAAGATTTAGTTGAACCTTAAGCATTTTTCTGGAAATAGACGTATTTTATATGGGACATACTTCATACAATTAGAAGTATTTCTATGCAATTCCATATGCACCTTAAGCATTTTTGGTTAGCTGAGCTTTGAAGAGCAAATTGAGCAATATACAGGAGCCATGTTATTTTGTACTTTCTTTAACAACAAGCTTATCTAATAGAACTTTTTTTTTTCTTTTCTTTTGAACTTTCAAAAAAGTTTTATAACTGATTTTCAAAATTCTCTTTTATTTTATTAGCTTGACAGAACTTCATTTTTTTCTTTTTTTTCAACTTTCAAAAAAGGTTTATATGTAATTGATTTTCAAAATTCATTTATATTTTATTAGCTTGATAAAACTTTTTTTCTTTTGTTTTATGTTTTAAAATCTATATATGCAAAAATAAAATGTGTCAAAGTCGGAAAATACGTCTTCACTTTGAGGAATGCAGCGATATACTGATTAATGATAACAGAAAACTTTTCTAGCTTAACTAGGGAATCTGCTTAGTGTCTTAAAATCTTTATACACAAAAATATAATGCGTCCCAAAATGTTATTTATAACGAAAATCAATTAATCGCTAGTTTGCTACAATAATCAGATTAATTTTAAAATAAACAATATACAAATTGTTATTAAGTATTATAGGGACACATTGAATTGCGAAAGAAAACAAACTGCAATTAATGTTTTATTTTATAAACAAATTATACATTCTAAACAAATTGTACATTCTAACATGCTCACTCATGTTTATGCTTCGTAAATATAACAAAAAGGTTTCTTCATCAGATTAAATATTAAAATAATCATGCAGACATATCGTCAACATTTTATTACAAAATACAAATTCTAATTCTAATCTTATTAAGGCACATTGTATTGGGAAAGAAAACAAACTGCAAATAAGAATAATATAATGTCCTCATATAAGGAAATATAATATTTTTTTATACAAAAAAATTTTTATACAAAAAAAAACAAAATTAAAATATTTTGACTGTTGTGTTAATTCTAAAAACTGTTTTTAAAAATCCACAAACTTTTTTTCAAAACGGAAAATTTTCAACTGGTGTGGAAACTAAACAAATTAAAATGGTTCGGAAATTGGATACCATCACCGGAACCGGAAATGGCCAAGATCCCCATTACCTATCTACTATAGAATGAATAATGAGTTAATATATGTACAGTACTTTTCGTTTATAGTAACATTAGCGATATAGTCCATTTTATCTTTATTTTTTGCCACAATAAGTAAATTTAATAGAAAGTATTTCCGCTATAGTCCGTTTAGAAACATAAGCACAGTTGACATATATTCCATCTATCTGCGGGTAGAAAGGCAAAAGTAAAGCAAATTATTATTGTTATAGTCACATAAGCAAAATATACCAAGGTCCTTTGAGCTTCGAAGCTACAAACCATATAAAGGACCTAATACTTAAACTGTTTAATTTTTGTCAACGGCTCTCTACTCTAAACAAATAGTTTTTAGGGATGAAATATTTTAATTTTTTTATACAGAACAATGAGCCTGCTGTCGTTAATTAAATATGAATATTTTATTTTCTATATTTACATAAATTGATTATATTCGAACTCTTTAATATACCTAATAGGGGCATATGTATATGAGGGGTACAGATGCAAAAGCTGAAATCTCTTTTTTTTCACAAACGTAACTAATAATACCTTTTAGTTGTATTTGATGAATGCTTCCGATTAGTGAATATGGCATTACCAGATACGCTTTTATCCCATAAAAAAGTATGTTCAAAAATTAAGAATTGATGCAAAAACGGCAATGTCCATTGGAGATTGTCGTTTTTCCAATGATCATAGTTTGTTAAGCTCTTCTTCTCTCTACTATTTTCGAACTTTTTTCAAAACAAAACTAAAAAGAAATGAAAAAATAGCAATTTCTTTTTAATATCAAACAGTTAGTTTTAATGTTCACTTTATAACTTTGTCATTAGTCGTAATTATGGAGCTGAGTTGTTGAAGTTCCTCCAAATCAATCGAGAAAAAAGGCAAGACACACCAACAAATGGAAAAGGAATTTAGAAAAAATAAAAAGGTATGTATCAAGGCCAATTGATAACCAGGAGGTGGTATTACGACAGCTGACTATTTTTTTTCTCGTTTTATTATTATTATTATGATTAGAGCAAACACAGCAATTTTCAATTTTATTATTACAATTTCCAGCAAACCGCTATATCGATTTGGTTGAAATTTGCGTCATATCGTCATAAAATTCTTATTTACTGAAAAGCATAACATACAATAAATAAATATGAATATACTTTGAGCTAGAGGTTTTTACTATTTATTGCGAAAACCATAAATATGGAGATTGCAGATTTTGCATCTATACCCCTCATATGTGGATTAGGCTTAAAGTCACATTGGCTATACAGTCCACGATTTGGGTGCGATTTGGCTGCAACTAAAGGATGTGACGATATGCGAAAAGTACTTTATATACTTTTTAATAAATTTAAATACCATCGAACTTCCCTATAATGAATCTGTATGGGATATGAAAATTTCTTGAAAACATATACATATTTTTCCCACTTTTATCTAAAATAATCTAGTATTTTCGTAAGGATCACATCCTTCTAAGGGGGCCTTAATCAATATCCTGAAAAATATATTTTACTACATTTTTAGAATAACTGCCTTTTTTAATTTTTTATAAAGTGCTAAATTTTGTTTATTTTGTGTTTATCCCTCTTCAGCTTAATTAAATATTGATATTTTTTAGGAGAAAAACTACTTTCTCTAGCATTGTTGCTTAATGAATACGGAGGCTGATATCAATACTACTCTTAATTGGACTATTCCTTCCTTCATCTTATTTTAATTTTTCAGAAATAATTAACTAATTAATGTTGACTGTACATAGCTTTGTGTTTACCTCAGTGAACAATTACACAATCCCATCCCAGATATCAATCGCCACCTACATCTCAACTGCAGCGAACATCAACTGTTTTATTTTTTTTTTTTTTTCTTATTATTATTCTAAAGTAAATCTTCATAAAGAAACAACTGTGCGCTAAAACCTTAATCTATTAAGTAAAAATAAACCCTTACAAATCAAAACTTAAACCTAGATACAAATAAAATAAACGTGTTAAACCTACACTAAAACCTAAATAAAACAGTGAATTTAAAAGATTAAACCTAAACTTAAATTGGAATTCTTAAATAAATACATTTGCCTACTTAACTTAATCTAAAACCCAAAAAGTGTTTCTTATTTACTACCTAAAATTTATATATTGCACTTCCCCTTGTAAACTAAAGAAAGGATTGTTGACCCTTACGTATGTATAATTATATATGTATATAACTACATAAGATTTACCCCAACCATCTATCCTATCCTGTCTAAAGGTAGGGTTAGGCGAACGTCCACGTCCCCTAACGAAACGTCTGGTCCGTTTTGTTATTTGCTTACAATGTAAATGCTTACCGAATTTAAATTTCACATAACGGAACATCATAACCTGTATAAATTAGAATTTCATGCCGTCTTTACGTGACAGTTGTAAAGCAGTGATGGCCTGCTCGCATATTAAATTGAATGAGGGTATTTTCGCTCTTTTTTTGGTACTTTTTTCCAGTATATCTATGGACTTTCGACAAAACGACTTACTATACAACATATTTCCATATATAAATTAATTTTTCTTATTTTCCATTAATGAATAAAACACAGTTCTTCAGTTTTTAATATTTTTATTCAGATATTTTTCGAAGTTGCTAATTTATGTTTTTGATTAACACTGTCATGTTTCTTTATTTAAATTAATACCATTCTTTCACTATGTAAAATTTTAATTTTATTAAATTGATTTTTTTTGCTTTTTTTTTTAAATACGTTTTCCTTAAATTAATTTGACAATTCAGGTTTTCTATTTAAAGTAATTTCAATTACTCCAGTCAAATAAGTCAAATTTGAGTTTAGTTAAATTTTTATTCATTAATTTTTTCAAATTCTAGTTTTTTTATTCAAATTTTTGAATAAGTTTTCATAAGTTTTTTTTTTTATTTTTATTAAATGAAGTGAAATTTGAGTTAATTTTAAGTTTGAGTTTAATTTATTTTAAATACAAACGTTTTTCTTACTCTTGCATAGGTTCTTATTTAATTAATTTGATAAGTCAGATTTCTTTATTAAGATTAATTTCAATTACTCAACTATGTGAGATTTGAGTTGAATTAAATTTTAATTCATTAATTTTTTGTTTTTTTGAATTTTAGGTTTCTTATTTTTTTTTTTTTTTTTTTTTTAGTTTTTATTTATTTAATAAGACAGAATTCACTATGTGAAAATTGAATTGAATTAAATTTTAAGTTTTAAAATTTTAAGTTTTTATTTATTTAATAAGACAGGATTCACTATGTGAAAATTGAATTGAATTAAATTTTAAGTTTTTATTTATTTAATAAGACAGGATCCACTATGTGAAAATTGAGTTGAATTAAATTTTAATACATTAATTTTGTTTTTCAAATTCCAGGGTTTTTACTTTAATTTCTACAATAGTTGTTCTTTTTCAAAGTTTTTTTTATTTTGTTAGCTTTCTTTTTTTATGTAAAAATTTTATTCTTTCTTTTTTTTGTTTTGCGAGTGATCACTTTGAGAACCAAAACCCAACTGAACAAAACTTTACTTTAATTCTTATCCTAAATCAAAAATAGCAAATATGAATGAAAAGAAACTGATCAATGAAAAAATTTTTGCCTTTACTTCTTTTTATTAATTACAACAAAACTGATTTAAACGTAAAAGAAAGAAAAAAAATCAAAATTTACAAATATGAATGAAAAGAAATTTATCAATGGAATTTTTTTTTATTTATTTCTTTTCAATGATTATAATAAACTGAACTAATTACGGTTTACACTATGATAAAACAACAATAAGTAAAAAAATATGTAGAAAAGAAAAAAATCTTTCTCCTTTTTTTTCTCTTCACTCATAATTTGCTAACTCATTGATAATTTAATATAAAAACAATTTTGTAAACTATCAATTCCGTTTTGCTTAGCAACTATATATTCTTATAAAAGAAAATTTTAAAAAAAAAAATTCCATTTTACTAAAGTCTGTTAACTTCTCCCGTTTTCCAAAAGAGTCGTCCCCGACTCTGGAATTATTATATTTTGTTCTTTTCCCTGGCATAGTGCAATCGAAAGCTTAAAGCAGAGTAACGAAATGAATTACATTAAAAGTCAGCGAATATTATCCTTGTGAACAATGTTTGTTCTCAATTTGGACCGTGGATCCCAAATCCCTCTGAATTTCCTTCTCCATATAAATCCTACTGAACTTGTTGCCTAGTCTTTTGTTAACCCTGACAAAAACTTTCTGTCCTGGCTCGAAAGTCCGTATACGTCTTACCCTGTTATGAAATTCTAAATCCTTCCTCTGCTTGTTAATTAGCCGATCCTTTACAAAAGTTCTCAGTTCCTCCGGTATTGCGTGTAAAATATCGATTGGTCTGTGATTAACAACCGAATGTATGGTCTGATTATATTTCAAAACCGACGTAAGAATAAGCTCCGTAGTGTCATTTATTGAATACTCTAACCTAATGCATCTAGCTATTTCCGAAAGTGTGCTGTGAAATTTCTCAACCTGGCCATTTGATGTACTGTGCAAAGGAGGGACAGCAACAATTTCAGCTCCATAAAAGTTTCTAACTAGTGTCTTGATTGATTCAGAGTTCAACGATTTTTCATTGTCACAAATAATAGTCCTGACATTATTAAAAATATTCAAAATCTCCTGCACAGCAGGTTTTACATCAACTATGGATCTTGAAGCTATGGGCTTAGCAATGGCAAATTTTGAAAATTTGTCCACGCACGTCAAAAAAAATTTTTTGTCCGTAGAGTAGATATCCATGTGCAGCAATTGACCTGAATAAGAGGGAATAGGGGTTTCCGATATTTCATGTCTCCTCGGATGACGATTATATTTAGCCTCATGACAGATTTTACAACTCCGAATAAGTTCCTTTAATCTCCTACGAATATTTGGGAAAAAATAGTCCTTCAAAATTTGCTTAACATTCTCACCAAGTGCACGATGGGCCCTATTGTGCTCATTATTTAAAATTTCCAGCTGATCATCCGTGTTAAATATGTCAGTCACAAATCTACCAGTATGTAAGATCTTCACAGATGGGTATGCCGTAACTACTAAATGCTGAATCTGAGCCAAAATTGGCAAATCGCAGTAAATGGCATTCACAACGTTGGGATTAATTGCCTGTTTCAAGCTTCCAAAAACCTGCTCGATATTAGAAAAAGTTATTGTATGACGAACCCGATCTTTAAAAATTATCTTCGTTTGCTTCTTGTTCTCTGTTCCCTGAGTAAGAATAATTTGATTCCGAAAACAATTTAGTGGATTTACAACGGTTGGTATTACCTCGGTATATGATTCTTCGCTGTTTGCAACATCTAAAGATGAACTTGATGAAAGATGAAAAATCATATTATTATATTGCCTGGAAAGTGCATCTGCGACTACGTTATCTCTGCCAGGTTTATAATGAAACGTCGGTGCATATTCTTCAACAAATGCCTTCCATCTTTTTAATTTCGAGTTAGGATTTTTTTCTGATATTGCAAATATGAGCGGCTGATGGTCAGTAAAAATGTTTAGCCTATTAACACCATAAAGATAGTTTCGAAGATTCTTCAAAGCCCAAACAATAGCTAACAATTCTCTTTCGTTTACTGCGTAACTTTCTTCTGCTGGTGACAAGGTTCTGGATATCATTGTTATTGGACGTCCTCCCTGTGATAACACTGCACCAATCGCATATGCGGACGCATCTGTGGTAAGGTCAAAGGGTTTTTCGAAATCTGGGTAGAGCAGTAATATTTCCTCTGAGGCAAGTATCTCTTTCATTTTATTAAAAGCCCCCACGGCCTCATCATCCAAATAAATTTTAGTGTTTTTCGATTGCTTGGCCCCTATATGCCCATTTTCACCCCTAAGGTATTTCGTTAAAGGCTTCGCTATGGCTGCGTAGTCCCTTACAAATCTTCTATAATACCCGCATAAACCAAGAAAGGATCTCAAACCACGAAGAGATGATGGTACCTGATAATTAACTATAGCCTTCACTTTATCTGGGCAAGTTTTAATACCCCTTGTTGAAACCGTAAAACCCAAGAATTCGACCGACGTCCTAAAAAATTTAGATTTTTCCAATGAGACTCTCATATTAGCATTATATAGTTTTCCCAATATCAGTGCAATATCATCAATATGTTTCTGCTCTGAGTCAGAAAATATAATGATATCGTCAATATAAACATGGCAACATTTACCAATTTCCTCACGTAATATATCATCTATAGCACGCTGAAATATACTAGGTGCATTCTTTAGCCCGAACGGTAGTCTACAGAACTCATATTTGCCATTATTGACGCTAAAAGCCGTCTTTTCCCTATCCTGTTCCCTTAAATTTATCTGATGAAAGCCGGATTTCAAGTCCAAAGTTGTAAAATATTCGGCCTTACCAAGGTTTGCCAGGATAACAGAAGTTTCAGGTATTGGGTATCTATCGCTCACTGTCTTTGAGTTTAGCTTTCGAAAATCGACAACTAAGCGCTTTTTTTGTCTTCCTAAATCGTCAATCCCCTTTTTATCAACAACCCAAATTGGATTGTTAAACGGTGATCGTGATGGTCTTATAATTCCGTTCGCTAATAACTCCTCTATTGCCTTATTCACAAAATCTATCATCGCCATAGAATAAGAGTAATATCTTGAATATACCGGTTCGTCATCTGTAGTTCGAATACTAGCTATGACCTTCGTGTTATATGGGAGGGCCTCATTAGGGCTCGCAAAAACGCGTTCAAATTCTTCTAAAAGTACAAGAAACTGTCCTCGAACCGCCTCTGGAATATCACATGAATCAATCGAGATATAGTTCACTCCATTTCCATAAAAATACATTAATTTCTCCGTGCCACCCTCATATTTCAAAATACCATTTTCCATATCCAAATGTGCCTTTATCTCATTAAGATGCTCAACTCCTATAATACCGTCAAATGTAGTGAGACAAGGAAGTACAAAGAAATTTCCGACCCTATTGAACAACCTTAATAGAGTTCTACGATAAACTAAATTTTCACCATTAACTGACTTCACTAAAATTGGATTTCCCCTGTCGCTAATATAGGAGAAAATGTCTAAGTCCCTAATATAATTTTTCGAGGAACCAGTGTCCACCAGAAATTTCAATTTTCTTCCTTTAAATTCCCTCTCGACATAGGGCAAGAGGGATCCATGCCTAAAAAATTAATTTGATCCAGCTCAGGATAATCAGAAAATGTTCCCTCATCCACGGCATGACCTCCCTGCTGGTTATCCGATAAGTGAAAAACACGTTGTGTGTTGTTTCGAACTTGGCGAGAGCTGCCTGGTGCCTCTCGTGCAAGTGAATTATGTTGTGCTGTACCTACAGTCCTCATACTCACATCATTATCAAGTGGTTGTTGTTGGACCCTATTATCTGATTGAAAATTCTGTTGTGACCGAATGTTATTATATGGTATCGGCTGAGAATTGGAAGGGCTTTGCCAACGAACGTTATTGTGCATTGCATTAGCATTTCGATAATTTGGCAACAACGTCATTTGCTGTGGTCTGGATTGGGGTAAAGTTCTTTGAGCTGTTGAATTTGAAAAAGAATTCGCTGAAATATTTAGATTTGCCATCTGTCTAGGATGACCAATCGCGCTTTGCCTATTTGTACCCTCATTGTAGTTTCTAGCGAAATTATATCGAGACTGATTTGTTGCCATCTCCTGTGCCAGTGTCAAAGCCGTTGGCATATCCGAAGGTCTACATGAAAACAGAATGTCACAAAAAGGTTTTCTTAAACCAGAAATAAACACGCGAAGTGCGTCCTCCCTATACTTCATATTCAATGACTCTATCAAATTCATATTTCCCCCATGGCTCATTGTAACCTTGCTTGTTATCAAACCAAGTTTCTCCTCCACTTCATTGTAAAAATCAAGAATGGTTTTAGACCCCTGAGTTAGAGTAGAAAGTTCCCGCTCAAGTGTAAAAACAGATCTTTTGTCGGCGTACGCGAAATCTAGTCTTTCTAAAATAGCATAAAAATTCAAAACCGTATTATATGAACTCAAAACCGAGTCCGCTTTGCCGATTACTTTGTTCCGTAAAATAGCGACAGCCTGGTAATATTTTGAGCTCCCAATATACCTTTCGTACAATTTGTGAGCAGTAATCGCTGCCTGTCGCCAAGAAATATACCTAGATGCATCACCATTAAAATCCGGTACCGATTTAACCACGTCCAACGTCTCGTTGCATTCAATACCCTCATGAATCGTTATCTCCCTATGCTCCTCTATAGCCGTTGGCGTTTCCAATGTCCTCAACCTACATGCTAAGTCATCAATAGTAGATTGAAACTCCTGCCGAGTACGTTCAGTAGCCTCTCTAATAGCAGCCGTTATTAATGCCTGCACTGTCTGGGAATCCATATTCCTATCTTCAGTCTGTCCGAATTTCAAACTGTCTAAACTTTCGATTAAACTTTCAATGCTCATTACAATCACTTTCAATATTTACAATTTGTCGTTTCTTCACAAATCAAAAAAAAAATAAAAAAATGTCCAATCTAAATTATCATACAATTATATTAAATCTTATTTATAATACAAAAAAATTATATTTACTTAAATAAAACTTAACCTTTTTTTCTTTAATTTTCTGCAAACGCTGTTTTTAGTAGAAGACCACGATTTCATCCGACGAATTAAGAGAACTTTTTTTTTAAGTTTTTGCTAGTTGGTGTCTTCCCAATTGTTATGAACAAATCATTGTTATTTTAAGCCTTGGTGTGTGGGTTTTTACCTTGTTGGGCGCCAATTAATTTTTCTTATTTTCCATTAATGAATAAAACACAGTTCTTCAGTTTTTAATATTTTTATTCAGATATTTTTCGAAGTTGCTAATTTATGTTTTTGATTAACACTGTCATGTTTCTTTATTTAAATTAATACCATTCTTTCACTATGTAAAATTTTAATTTTAGTAAATTAATTTTTTTTGCTTTTTTTTTTAAATACGTTTTCCTTAAATTAATTTGACAATTCAGGTTTTCTATTTAAAGTAATTTCAATTACTCCAGTCAAATAAGTCAAATTTGAGTTTAGTTAAATTTTTATTCATTAATTTTTTCAAATTCTAGTTTTTTTATTCAAATTTTTGAATAAGTTTTCATAAGTTTTTTTTTTTATTTTTATTAAATAAAACGGGGTTCACTAGTTCACTAAGTGAAATTTGAGTTAATTTTAAGTTTGAGTTTAATTTATTTTAAATACAAACGTTTTTCTTACTCTTGCATAGGTTCTTATTTAATTAATTTGATAAGTCAGATTTCTTTATTAAGATTAATTTCAATTACTCAACTATGTGAGATTTGAGTTGAATTAAATTTTAATTCATTAATTTTTTGTTTTTTTGAATTTTAGGTTTCTTATTTTTTTTTTTTTTTTTTTTTTAGTTTTTATTTATTTAATAAGACAGAATTCACTATGTGAAAATTGAATTGAATTAAATTTTAAGTTTTAAAATTTTAAGTTTTTATTTATTTAATAAGACAGGATTCACTATGTGAAAATTGAATTGAATTAAATTTTAAGTTTTTATTTATTTAATAAGACAGGATCCACTATGTGAAAATTGAGTTGAATTAAATTTTAATACATTAATTTTGTTTTTCAAATTCCAGGGTTTTTACTTTAATTTCTACAATAGTTGTTCTTTTTCAAAGTTTTTTTTATTTTGTTAGCTTTCTTTTTTTATGTAAAAATTTTATTCTTTCTTTTTTTTGTTTTGCGAGTGATCACTTTGAGAACCAAAACCCAACTGAACAAAACTTTACTTTAATTCTTATCCTAAATCAAAAATAGCAAATATGAATGAAAAGAAACTGATCAATGAAAAAATTTTTGCCTTTACTTCTTTTTATTAATTACAACAAAACTGATTTAAACGTAAAAGAAAGAAAAAAAATCAAAATTTACAAATATGAATGAAAAGAAATTTATCAATGGAATTTTTTTTTATTTATTTCTTTTCAATGATTATAATAAACTGAACTAATTACGGTTTACACTATGATAAAACAACAATAAGTAAAAAAATATGTAGAAAAGAAAAAAATCTTTTTCCTTTTTTTTCTCTTCACTCATAATTTGCTAACTCATTGATAATTTAATATAAAAAAAATTTTGTAAACTATCAATTCCGTTTTGCTTAGCAACTATATATTCTTATAAAAGAAAATTTTAAAAAAAAAAATTCCATTTTACTAAAGTCTGTTAACTTATATAAATATACATAGGCTTAGATGTACAAAATAAACAAATGCAAATGCACACACAATAGAAATTGGTCCTCACGAACCGTCAACGAAAAAAAGTGTAACAGTGAATACAGTCCACAAATTAATAAAAAAGAAATATGAAAATAAATAAGTTAAAAGTTCACAACATACATAAATACACAAATAATACTCAACAAACTTAAAAACAATAATCACTCAAAACATTAAAATAATAATAAAATAAAAAGTGAAAAAATATTTAAAACCAAAACAAATAAATAAAAACATAGTCACGTAAAACAAACATATTTTTCAAAAATAAATAAAACAAATTTGAAAAAAAACAGTGAGGCATAATATTTCTGCACAAATTAAATTTAACAATTTAAAAAAGGCAAAAGTGCACAAGAAAAATTAAATACCAAATAAAAATAAAAATTGTGAACAAAAATTATTAACAAAAACAAATTTCCTATACATAAAATTTACATACAAACTAAACTAAAAATATTAACAAGAAAAACAAAACATAATAACATTTTTGTTACAAGTATACAAAGCACATTAAAAAATATTTACATATGTACATAAAATTTACAACAACAACACTACACACAGAATCAACACGCATCATAGCGGGAAGACGACACAAAAAAAATAATAAAAACACAAGATATTTTTATCTTGTAAGGTTTGTATCCTACCCTCAGCAAACAAGGTAAGTCTGTAATTTTTACAACTTACAATATATACAAATTTACATTTTTTTATAAAGATTGTGGTATATTTTTATTATTAGGTAATATATTATAAAAATATTTCTTTACTTACTTACCCATCCTTCTCAAAAACGTAAATATAAAAAATAATATTTTTTATATTGCTGTGGAAGGACAAATATTGCCGTCCAAACTGTGTAGCGTACATTAACCTAAGAAAATACCAAGTTGGAAATTTAGTTTTCTAATTAATTTTTTATTTTCAAATTAAAAATTGCAATTAAAAAAGGTAAAACAAACCCTTACCTTAATTACCTTACTTTTTTTGTTAATTTTTTGAATAAACCCCAATATGTCTAACTTAAAATCTTTGGCCGCTGATTTAATGAGATATATCCCAATGGAATTAGAAGCATTTAATGAAGATTATCGCTCTTCATCGGAAAATTTCCAATCATTACCCGCTCTAAAATTCAACAAAAGTAAGTTCATGCAGATTAGGGAATCTTCTTATTTAGATGATCCAGTGAAGTTTCAGACTATAAGTTTATCGGATATTGTAAACCATGTCAGATCTGCCAAGAGTTTTTATAGAAACAGTATGATCGCTATTGATGAATCAATTGATGAAATTACCCAACTCAATGAAACCCGATCCTCTATTCCCGAACCCCTAAACACACAACCCAATATGCCAACTTTTAGCGGGGATTTCAAATGCTGGGCTTCCTTTAGAGACCTTTTTAAGGCCATCTATGGCAATAACAACCGCTTAAGTGGATTTGAAAAACTCTTATATTTTAAGCAGAAGGCAAGCGGCGAAGCCAAAGAAATAGTAGACAATGCACCCTTAACAAATGACGGATTTTGTATAAGTTGGAATCGTAGAATGCAGATTAATGTGCAATTAAAAACCCTGTTAAGTCTACCCCTGGTAAACACTATGTGTAGTGAGTAGCAGGGAAATGGGGAGGCAGCAAAAATTCGGCCTCCCCATCAGTTTTCTTTCCCATATACCACAGAAGGAGCATTTTGCTTTTTATTTAAAGCAGCAAAAATTTTGCCTACCCATTAGTTTTATTTTCCGAATGTATTTTTCCATAAGGAGGAGTTTTGAATATAAATAAAATAAAGAATTTTTTGAGTAGTTTTATATATAAAATAGAGTTATATTAAGTTGATCATATTTATATTTTCTTCAATGAAGAGAAATTTTAAAAATTCTGTAATATGTGTAAATGTATTGTTTGAGTATTTTAAAATAAGAGAGAGTAATATGTAATATAGTTTAAATTTTCAACATATGTATGTAAGTATATAGATAAAATCAATTTGTACTCTAACCTAAACAAGTATGCCATTAATATAAAAAGGCTAAGGGAGTATATTCCACATCATTATCCTAATTGCCACTTTAAAGGAAACTTAATGAAAATGGTAAGAAATTCCCTTATAATAATGTTATATTTAATTATTTATTTTTAGATGTATAAAAAAATTGTAAATATTGCCCAAGGTATTAAGCCCGAGTATATTAGAATAGATGATATACTTTTAAACCAATCTTTGAAAATTGTGAATTTTGAATGGAAAGAAACACAATATGGTCTAAAAGTCATTGCTAATTTAGATGATAATAAATGGTTTTATCTTCCCCATAGAATGATGACATTTTTAAACAAGGAGGATCCATACTTAACTCAAATGAATGATAAAGTTTGGACAATTATTTACAAGGGGCGTCAATTACCAAATGGACCAGCAATATTCGATTTAAATTATATCTAAACTCTGAAAAAGAAATCCTAACAATAACGATAATTATAATAAAAGAAAAACAAGATATTTTTTAAAATTTTTTATTAATTTTTATTTAAAAAATAATTTACATTTTAAAATTTAATTTCTAATAATTTCCTTAACGTTGATTTCTGATAAAAAGGAATCATCTTCTCCATAAATTCCTTAAAGTAGTCAGGCACCCCCTCACTAACATTTGCAGGATATTGCTCCTTCTCCTCCCGCTTTTCATCATTAAAGGCTCTTGAAGTTTTATATAATTTTGATTTAGAAGGGCTGAAATTATGCAATCGCATAAAATTACTTTTCTTATTGAATTTGGTTTTAAAAGTTATATGTTGACAAAATTCACACTTAAACATTGATGTATTTATTCATTTTGAATAATAATTAGATATTCAGGCATGTCATGAATTCCGTTCGGAATGGAAATGATTCCGTTGTTACCATTCCGATCGGAATGGTTTTAGCTTCTATAGATTCCGTTCGGAATCATTAAACCTCAAAAAAATATGAAACCACTTTTTGTGTATTAAATATGGCAAGAAAGAATTAAAGTATGGCAACATTAAATAGACAAATTCCGTTTATTTTTCTTTTTTTTGGAAAGCATTTAGAAAAATTAAATTTTTTTATTTAATTCCCATAAAATTATATTTATTTTAGATAAGGAAGCAAAAAGACAGCGCGCTTTACTGATAACAATGTATTTTTAATAGTTTATACACCTGAAAAATGCTTAAAATATGAATTCCACTTTGAAAAATGAAAGTGGTATCATTCCGAAAAAAATTTTCGTTTTACATTTTCCATATAAGCAAAATACGGAATCAATTCCACTTCCGAACGGAATTAAGCTCTGTGACATGGCTGATTATTTTCAATTTATTTTTTTGTGAAAAAAGAAAAATTAATGAACGGAAATTGTAAAAATATATATTCTTTTTTTCTATATATTTAATATTAATCAAAGCATATTTTGAAAAATTATCTGTGTTTATTGAACTTTTTAGAACCTTCCGTTCAATAGGGTAAAAAAAATGCAATCGTATCCATTTTTAAAGTTTAAAGATTAACATTGAATATTTGCTTCGCATTGAATTATGAGTCAATAAAACTTTTCGTTAGGGTAAAAAAATGCAATCATATGCAATCTTAAAGTTTAAAAATTAACCTTGAATATTTGCTACACATTTATATTGTTTTAAAGCCAAATAATGTATTTACAAATAGATTTGGCTACATATATGAACTTTTTAGAACATTCTGTTAAAAATTAAATACAATTTTATTATTGTCGAAATTAAAAGTAAATGAGCTTTTCTTTACATTTGTATATTTGCTTATATATACTTAGCTGGTGAGGCCTAATTCCATTTGTGAAAATAAAAAATTTTTTATTCCATTATTCCCGACGTTTCGAGAATTTTCTGTTCACTTCTTCAGGGGATTTGTCTATTATTATAAAATAAAACCATCAACATTTAATAATACAATTAATTGAATGTAACTAACTTACATTGAAAAAAAAAAACAAATTTGTATTACATTAATCTAATTTTTAAATAATAAAAGTCACAGCTAGTGTCGTCATCTACTGTTTTTCAAAACAACTCTGAAACAGGCGCTTAAATTGTCAGTGTCTTCTTTTTATACCCTTCACCGAAGGTAAAAGGGTATATATAATTTTGTCATTCCGTTTGTAATTTCTACAATATTGATTTAAGACTATACAAAGTATATATATTCTGGCTTCTTATGAGAAGGGAAGTTCAAATCCGGTTGTCCGTCTGTCCGTCCGTTGAAATGGGTTTTTCGAAGACCCCAGATATGAAGAAGGCTAGGTTGTTATACATTTATGTCATATATAGTCCGGATTTGTTTGCTATTGAAATTCAGGAAGATCGGTCCATAAATGGCTGAGATATGAGCAAAAAACCACGACTACCTCTAATTTTTCCCATAAATTCCATGTTGTTGTTGTTCTTTTCCCATAAATCCCATGTTGTTGTTGTTTTTTAAATTCTTTTTTCTGCATATCTCGAGAACGGCAAGAGCTACGGCTTTGAAATTTGGTACATCTTGCTTGCCAATACACAAACTCTCTAAAAAAATGGGCGGGATTGGATAAGTGGGTGTGGAACTTCCCATACAAAGACGGTATGTATTTCTGTATATCTGGAGAACGAAACGAGCTAAAGTTCCCAAATTAGGTACAAACATATCGGTTATCAATACACAGTATCCCACAAAATATGGGCGCGAATGGAAAAGTGGGCGTGGTACCTCCAGTATAAAGACATTATTGAAAATACTCAAAATTTTAAATTTTAGGGCTCTAGTATGACATATGAACATATTTGTTTATTGTAAATCTATTATATAAATATCAGATATTTAATTATTACTTACACTAAATACTGTTTTTAATTCCATTTAATCACTTGTTACTTTTTCTGCACAACGGTCAACATTTAAACCTTTTGATTTCCCATCACTGTGTGTGTTGTTTTATGTATACTATTGCTTTTTTGTTTATGTATGTGAAAAACATCTGACACTTTTTTAGATGTTCTATAAGTGCACCAACGTGCAAGGAGTACGTTGCAGTAAGTAACGGGAACATCAACGTTCGCTTAACTCAGCCTTAACCCGTATAAACATTGGTCCTCACGAACCGTCAACGAAAAAAAGTGTAACAGTGAATACAGTCCACAAATTAATAAAAAAGAAATATGAAAATAAATAAGTTAAAAGTTCACAACATACATAAATACACAAATAATACTCAACAAACTTAAAAACAATAATCACTCAAAACATTAAAATAATAATAAAATAAAAAGTGAAAAAATATTTAAAACCAAAACAAATAAATAAAAACATAGTCACGTAAAACAAACATATTTTTCAAAAATAAATAAAACAAATTTGAAAAAAAACAGTGAGGCATAATATTTCTGCACAAATTAAATTTAACAATTTAAAAAAGGCAAAAGTGCACAAGAAAAATTAAATACCAAATAAAAATAAAAATTGTGAACAAAAATTATTAACAAAAACAAATTTCCTATACATAAAATTTACATACAAACTAAACTAAAAATATTAACAAGAAAAACAAAACATAATAACAACATTTTTGTTACAAGTATACAAAGCACATTAAAAAATATTTACATATGTACATAAAATTTACAACAACAACACTACACACAGAATCAACACGCATCATAGCGGGAAGACGACACAAAAAAAAATAATAAAAACACAAGATATTTTTATCTTGTAAGGTTTGTATCCCACCCTCAGCAAACAAGGTAAGTCTGTAATTTTTACAACTTACAATATATACAAATTTACATTTTTTTTATAAAGATTGTGGTATATTTTTATTATTAGGCAATATATTATAAAAATATTTCTTTACTTACTTACCCATCCTTCTCAAAAACGTAAAGATAAAAAATAATATTTTTTATATTGCTATGGAAGGACAAATATTGCCGTCCAAACTGTGTAGCGTACATTAACCTAAGAAAATACCAAGTTGGAAATTTAGTTTTCTAATTAATTTTTTATTTTCAAATTAAAAATTGCAATTAAAAAAGGTAAAACAAACCCTTACCTTAATTACCTTACTTTTTTTGTTAATTTTTTGAATAAACCCCAATATGTCTAACTTAAAATCTTTGGCCGCTGATTTAATGAGATATATCCCAATGGAATTAGAAGCATTTAATGAAGATTATCGCTCTTCATCGGAAAATTTCCAATCATTACCCGCTCTAAAATTCAACAAAAGTAAGTTCATGCAGATTAGGGAATCTTCTTATTTAGATGATCCAGTGAAGTTTCAGACTATAAGTTTATCGGATATTGTAAACCATGTCAGATCTGCCAAGAGTTTTTATAGAAACAGTATGATCGCTATTGATGAATCAATTGATGAAATTACCCAACTCAATGAAACCCGATCCTCTATTCCCGAACCCCTAAACACACAACCCAATATGCCAACTTTTAGCGGGGATTTCAAATGCTGGGCTTCCTTTAGAGACCTTTTTAAGGCCATCTATGGCAATAACAACCGCTTAAGTGGATTTGAAAAACTCTTATATTTTAAGCAGAAGGCAAGCGGCGAAGCCAAAGAAATAGTAGACAATGCACCCTTAACAAATGACGGATTTTGTATAAGTTGGAATCGTAGAATGCAGATTAATGTGCAATTAAAAACCCTGTTAAGTCTACCCCTGGTAAACACTATGTGTAGTGAGTAGCAGGGAAATGGGGAGGCAGCAAAAATTCGGCCTCCCCATCAGTTTTCTTTCCCATATACCACAGAAGGAGCATTTTGCTTTTTATTTAAAGCAGCAAAAATTTTGCCTACCCATTAGTTTTATTTTCCGAATGTATTTTTCCATAAGGAGGAGTTTTGAATATAAATAAAATAAAGAATTTTTTGAGTAGTTTTATATATAAAATAGAGTTATATTAAGTTGATCATATTTATATTTTCTTCAATGAAGAGAAATTTTAAAAATTCTGTAATATGTGTAAATGTATTGTTTGAGTATTTTAAAATAAGAGAGAGTAATATGTAATATAGTTTAAATTTTCAACATATGTATGTAAGTATATAGATAAAATCAATTTGTACTCTAACCTAAACAAGTATGCCATTAATATAAAAAGGCTAAGGGAGTATATTCCACATCATTATCCTAATTGCCACTTTAAAGGAAACTTAATGAAAATGGTAAGAAATTCCCTTATAATAATGTTATATTTAATTATTTATTTTTAGATGTATAAAAAAATTGTAAATATTGCCCAAGGTATTAAGCCCGAGTATATTAGAATAGATGATATACTTTTAAACCAATCTTTGAAAATTGTGAATTTTGAATGGAAAGAAACACAATATGGTCTAAAAGTCATTGCTAATTTAGATGATAATAAATGGTTTTATCTTCCCCATAGAATGATGACATTTTTAAACAAGGAGGATCCATACTTAACTCAAATGAATGATAAAGTTTGGACAATTATTTACAAGGGGCGTCAATTACCAAATGGACCAGCAATATTCGATTTAAATTATATCTAAACTCTGAAAAAGAAATCCTAACAATAAAGATAATTATAATAAAAGAAAAACAAGATATTTTTTAAAATTTTTTATTAATTTTTATTTAAAAAATAATTTACATTTTAAAATTTAATTTCTAATAATTTCCTTAACGTTGATTTCTGATAAAAAGGAATCATCTTCCTCCATAAATTCCTTAAAGTAGTCAGGCACCCCCTCACTAACATTTGCAGGATATTGCTCCTTCTCCTCCCGCTTTTCATCATTAAAGGCTCTTGAAGTTTTATAGAATTTTGATTTAGAAGGGCTGAAATTATGCAATCGCATAAAATTACTTTTCTTATTGAATTTGGTTTTAAAAGTTATATGTTGACAAAATTCACACTTAAACATTGATGTATTTATTAATTTTGAATAATAATTAGATATTCAGGCATGTCATGAATTCCGTTCGGAATGGAAATTATTCCGTAGTTACCATTCCGATCGGAATGGTTTTAGCTTCTATAGATTCCGTTCGGAATCATTAAACCTCAAAAAAATATGAAACCACTTTTTGTGTATTAAATATGGCAAGAAAGAATTAAAGTATGGCAACATTAAATAGACAAATTCCGTTTATTTTTCTTTTTTTTGGAAAGCATTTAGAAAAATTAAATTTTTTTATTTAATTCCCATAAAATTATATTTATTTTAGATAAGGAAGCAAAAAGACAGCGCGCTTTACTGATAACAATGTATTTTTAATAGTTTTACACCTGAAAAATGCTTAAAATATGAATTCCACTTTGAAAAATTAAAGTGGTATCATTCCGAAAAAAATTTTCGTTTTACATTTTCCATATAAGCAAAATACGAAATCAATTCCACTTCCGAACGGAATTAAGCTCTGTGACATGGCTGATTATTTTCAATTTATTTTTTTGTGAAAAAAGAAAAATTAATGAACGGAAATTGTAAAAATATATATTCTTTTTTTCTATATATTTAATATTAATCAAAGCATATTTTGAAAAATTATCTGTGTTTATTGAACTTTTTAGAACCTTCCGTTCAATAGGGTAAAAAAATACAATCGTATCCATTTTTAAAGTTTAAAGATTAACCTTGAATATTTGCTTCGCATTGAATTATGAGTCAATAAAACTTTTCGTTAGGGTAAAAAAATGCAATCATATGCAATCTTAAAGTTTAAAAATTAACCTTGAATATTTGCTACACATTTAAATTGTTTTTAAGCCAAATAATGTATTTACAAATAGATTTGGCTACATATATGAACTTTTTAGAACATTCTGTTAAAAATTAAATACAATTTTATTATTGTCGAAATTAAAAGTAAATGAGCTTTTCTTTACATTTGTATATTTGCTTATATATACTTAGCTGGTGAGGCCTAATTCCATTTGTGAAAATAAAAAATTTTTTATTCCATTATTCCCGACGTTTCGAGAATTTTCTGTTCACTTCTTCAGGGGATTTGTCTATTATTATAAAATAAAACCATCAACATTTAATAATACAATAAATTGAATGTAACTAACTTACATTGAAAAAAAAAACAAATTTGTATTACATTAATCTAATTTTTAAATAATAAAAGTCACAGCTAGTGTCGTCATCTACTGTTTTTCAAAACAACTCTGTAACAGGCGCTGAAATTGTCAGTGTCTTCTTTTTATACCCTTCACCGAAGGTAAAAGGGTATATATAATTTTGTCATTCCGTTTGTAATTTCTACAATATTGATTTAAAACTATACAAAGTATATATATTCTGGCTTCTTATGAGAAGGGAAGTTCAAATCCGGTTGTCCGTCTGTCCGTCCGTTGAAATGGGTTTTCCGAAGACCCCAGATATGATGAAGGCTAGGTTATTATACATTTATGTCACATATAGTCCGGATTTGTTTGCTATTGAAATTCAGGAAGATCGGTCCATAAATGGCTGAGATATGAGCAAAAAACCACGACTACCTCTAATTTTTCCCATAAATCCCATGTTGTTGTTGTTTTTTCCCATAAATCCCATGTTGTTGTTGTTTTTTAAATTCTTTTTTCTGCATATCTCGAGAACGGCAAGAGCTACGGCTTTGAAATTTGGTACATCTTGCTTGCCAATACACAAACTCTCTAAAAAATGGGCGGGATTGGATAAGTGGGTGTGGCACTTCCCATACAAAGACGTTATGTATTTCTGTATATCTGGAGAACGAAACGAGCTAAAGTTCCCAAATTAGGTACAAACATATCGGTTATCAATACACAGTATCCCACAAAATATGGACGCGATTGGAAAAGTGGGCGTGGTACCTTCCGTACAAAGACATTATTGAAAATACTCAAAATTTTAAATTTTAGGGCTCTAGTATGACATATGAACATATTTGTTTATTGTAAATCTATTATATAAATATCAGATATTTAATTATTACTTACACTAAATACTGTTTTTAATTCCATTTAATCACTTGTTACTTTTTCTGCACAACGGTCAACATTTAAACCTTTTGATTTCCCATCACTGTGTGTGTTGTTTTATGTATACTATTGCTTTTTTGTTTATGTATGTGAAAAACATCTGACACTTTTTTAGATGTTCTATAAGTGCACCAACGTGCAAGGAGTACGTTGCAGTAAGTAACGGGAACATCAACGTTCGCTTAACTCAGCCTTAACCCGTATAAACATTGGTCCTCACGAACCGTCAACGAAAAAAAGTGTAACAGTGAATACAGTCCACAAATTAATAAAAAAGAAATATGAAAATAAATAAGTTAAAAGTTCACAACATACATAAATACACAAATAATACTCAACAAACTTAAAAACAATAATCACTCAAAACATTAAAATAATAATAAAATAAAAAGTGAAAAAATATTTAAAACCAAAACAAATAAATAAAAACATAGTCACGTAAAACAAACATATTTTTCAAAAATAAATAAAACAAATTTGAAAAAAAACAGTGAGGTATAATATTTCTGCACAAATTAAATTTAACAATTTAAAAAAGGCAAAAGTGCACAAGAAAAATTAAATACCAAATAAAAATAAAAATTGTGAACAAAAATTATTAACAAAAACAAATTTCCTATACATAAAATTTACATACAAACTAAACTAAAAATATTAACAAGAAAAACAAAACATAATAACAACATTTTTGTTACAAGTATACAAAGCACATTAAAGAATATTTACATATGTACATAAAATTTACAACAACAACACTACACACAGAATCAACACGCATCATAGCGGGAAGACGACACAAAAAAAATAATAAAAACACAAGATATTTTTATCTTGTAAGGTTTGTATCCTACCCTCAGCAAACAAGGTAAGTCTGTAATTTTTACAACTTACAATATATACAAATTTACATTTTTTTTATAAAGATTGTGGTATATTTTTATTATTAGGCAATATATTATAAAAATATTGCTTTACTTACTTACCCATCCTTCTCAAAAACGTAAAGATAAAAAATAATATTTTTTATATTGCTGTGGAAGGACAAATATTGCCGTCCAAACTGTGTAGCGTACATTAACCTAAGAAAATACCAAGTTGGAAATTTAGTTTTCTAATTAATTTTTTATTTTCAAATTAAAAATTGCAATTAAAAAAGGTAAAACAAACCCTTACCTTAATTACCTTACTTTCTTTGTTAATTTTTTGAATAAACCCCAAAATGTCTAACTTAAAATCTTTGGCCGCTGATTTAATGAGATATATCCCAATGGAATTAGAAGCATTTAATGACGATTATCGCTCTTCATCGGAAAATTTCCAATCATTACCCGCTCTAAAATTCAACAAAAGTAAGTTCATGCAGATTAGGGAATCTTCTTATTTAGATGATCCAGTGAAGTTTCAGACTATAAGTTTATCGGATATTGTAAACCATGTCAGATCTGCCAAGAGTTTTTATAGAAACAGTATGATAGCTATTGATGAATCAATTGATGAAATTACCCAACTCAATGAAACCCGATCCTCTATTCCCGAACCCCTAAACACACAACCCAATATGCCAACTTTTAGCGGGGATTTCAAATGCTGGGCTTCCTTTAGAGACCTTTTTAAGGCCATCTGTTAAATGAACTGGATTATTAGTGGAGCTCAAACCAAACACATAAATCTGGTCTGACACTAATTTGTTTTGTTTTGTGTTCTCTTCAAGCACTTGGAACTTGAAGAGTGATGGGTCAATGAAAACGCAAACAATTGATTGTATTTGATCTTAATGACAATTTTTAAAAGTTTTATTATGCTATTTATACTAACTTACAAACTAAAATATGTTGATTTGACAAAAATGTTAAATTGCTGTATTTGTTATATTATTTTTATATTTCTACAAAATAATAAAACTAAAGCAGTGAACTGGAGGTAAAAATGTTAAGTCAGCCAATTGCTGTATTTGTTATATTAATTTTATATTTCTACAAAATAATAAACCTAAAGCAATGAACTGGAGGTGAGAATGTTAAGTCAGCAAAATAATACCAATTAACAAAATAAGACACAATTACTTAAAAGGCAATGAACTTGAGGTACAATTACAAATAATAAAATAACTTTAAATCAATGAACTTGAGGTACAATTACAAATAATAAAATAATAAAATAACAAAATAATTCAAGTTAATGGTATTGTGATTAGTATGGGTATTCACTGTCTGTAAGTCTTAACATTCTCCCCCGCGTTGAACGGATGTTCAACAGAGTTGTGGTGTGTGGACAACCTGATCTGGATAATAATGTTAGGCTAAACATCTATGATGAAACTATGTCGTTGTTGACGTGGCATTGGTAAGGGTGTCATCCTATTGTGTTCATTTCGACATGATTGAAGTTCAAAATTCTCTGTGTGTGCTTCAATGGATGTAGCTGGGAGTGTCTTCCGTTTACTTCTATTTGCCTTGTAGTTAAGTAGCAATATGATTAGCGCGATGAGACTGAACGACAAGGCTAGGTAACCAATAGCATAACTGTGCTCCTGATGGGACCTCAATTTGGTTGGTAGCTCGATGATGTCGGGTTTTTCTAATGACCTTTGTAATGTTATAAGGTCGCTTATGTTATTGGCATACATAGCGTCTAATTTAGTTGCATTTGATTGCTTGCTGTTCATGGATTGGGCACTGGCTGTGGGTAATGACATGTCCGAGATTTTGCCAAGGCGTGTATATGACGACCTCACTGTGCTGAATATAGTTTGTCGTCCACTTATAGTGACAAACTCGTGCTTGAGTACGCATTCCGGATTGAGCGTAAGCAGCCCGGAGCCCTTCAGAGGGATGGGAATGATTTCCCTGTGACAAATTGCTGTGGCCTGTGATGGTGATGAGGTAGCGTATATCCATTGGTTCCTTTTATTGAGTGGTGCCCATTTGGTGGTAGTTTTTTCTAAGATGCATGCTGGTGTCGTTTTGTTGTTGAAAAGATTAATTTCACATGCACACCTATCTGATCCATAGTTGTAACGCATTTGCACATTAGAGCGAAGGAACACGTCTTGTTGCACTACATCGCAAGAGCTAAGCTCTGATTCTGCAAGTACGATATATTGTTTGCGCGATGCGGCTATGCCCAAAACAGCAGAACACGGTGTGATGGCTACCATGGTACCGTTACTTGTGTTGGGTATTGGAGTCATGTAGAGCGTCTTAAAGTCCTCATTTTCGACCAATGGTAAGGTTATTTTGAAAACAACATGCTGATGCGTAAGTCTACCTTTAACCTTCATCAGTTTGAATAGTTGCAGCAGGTCATTCTTGTCTGTCACAGGAATTTTCAAGGAGGATGGTGAATGAAGGTTAATTTGATCGACTGCCTTTTGTAACTGTTCTGGGGTTAATAATGACGGACTGATTTTGCCATGTTGAGTATCCATTAGAGTGTTGAGTATTAAAGACTGCATCTTCAGTAAGTTATTTGCTATTAGTTCTAATTGTAGAGCTCCAGAATTGAATAGCTGGGAAAGGTGTACTTGAAGTAACGCCTTGTTGACATTCGTGATTTCCTTAGAATACAATGTAATCTCCTGCTCTAGTTGTTCAAATCTGGCTTTTGTCCCCAATTGGTTCTGGCGCATTATATTAATTGTTGAATCGACAACTGATGTTTGGTGTTTCAGCAAGTGCAACAAATATGCTTCATTTTCTTTTACTTTTAGTATAGTATCTGACATCTGGTTGGCATATTCGGAATCCAGTATGCCAAATAAGGAGTGAGCAACATTACCAACTATGTTCATTGCTCCCCTTTTACTTCGTAAGAGTCGATTATCCAGTTGTAATTCGCCTTCCATATTCTCGAAGTGATCGATGATGTTGATACATGATGTGTTTAGGGTTAATATCTTACAAAGTCCCCGTAGTGATCTTGTGCCATTGATTAGACTTTCTGTTTCAGACCAATATGTGTTCAAATCGTAATATACTAATAGATTCCATTCGCTGGTTGAAAGAGTGGTTGTGCCAATATGCTCGAAATGTATTCCTGCCATTGTTCCAAATTTTTTGATATCTACTGGAGTTCCAAGTACTAATGGTAGACAGAGTAAAATTGCGAGGAGTGACAACATGAGAGGATTTGTTTGCAATTTCTTTCTTTTGGGCTTAGGTTCTTCATTAGTATCAAGGTTGCAGCTGTTGGATTCCTGTTTGTCGTCATTAGTGGTAAGGGTTGCTTCTGGATATGTGTCGATGGGTAGTAGAGCGAGTCGCTGTATTGTGCGTTTGAAAACTCCCTTTATCGGTTTTGACGTCAACAACTCGTGTCGATTCATCAGGTCCTTCATGCACGTCAATTATTCGACCTAAGGGCCACTGTAGTACTGGCACGTTGTCCTCCTTAATGATTACCATATCTCCTGGCTTGAGGTTGGCACTTTTTGTTTTCCATTTGTTCCGCTGCTGAAGTTCGTTTAAGTACTCGGCAGACCATCGGTTCCAAAATTTCTGTTTAAGCTGTGAAACAAGTTCCCAATGACGTAACACTGGCGTCTTGCTGGTTATAGCACTGCTGTCTATTTGTGAAGTGAGCGCCTCGCCGATAAGGAAATGTCCAGGAGTTAGTGCTTGAAGATCTGTCGGATCGTTAGACATGGGGGTTAGCGGGCGAGAGTTAAGTATTGCCTCAACCTCCACTATGACCGTCTCCAGTTCGTCCTGTGTTAATGAAGCAGTTGCAACGCTACGCAAGAGGAGGTGTTTTGCGGATTTCACTGCTGCTTCCCAAAGACCGCCAAAGTGTGGAGCTCTTGGTGGGATGAAATGAAAATGTATCCCCTTTGAACTAGCAGTGGACATGATTGTTTCCTGTCCCTTGTTGGAGTATATACTATCAGTTAATTCCGATAATTGGTTCCTAGCTCCTATAAAATTAGTGGCGTTATCAGAGTATATATGCTGGCAGCGACCCCGACGACTAATAAAGCGTTTTAATGCACCGATGAATGCTTCGGTTGTTAAATCCGTCACTAGTTCAAGGTGGACGGCCTTTGTCGCAAAGCAACAGAAAACAGCTATATATGCTTTTGTCGGTTTTTTCCCTCTGATTTTATAATGGATCCAGAATGGCCCGCAGTAATCAACGCCTGCGTTGATAAACGGGCGTGCTGGAGTAACGCGAGACTGTGGAAGGTTACCCATTATCTGTTGACATAACTGTGGTCGGGCTCTGGTGCATCTTACACATTTTTGAACTGTTGACCGTGCCGTTATTTTCCCTTTTACTGGCCAGAACCGTTGTCTGATAATGTTTAATAAGGCTTGTGGTCCACAATGTTTGTTCTCCTCATGAACCATTGTAAATAAAAGTTTCATGAGCGGATCATTGTATGGTGTTATCATTGGATGTTTCGCATCGTATGATAGTGTCGAGGCTTCTAATCGTCCGCCAACTCGAATGATATTGTTTTCATCGAGGAATGGGTTCAAGCTAGCGATAAAACTTTTCCTATCTATTTCTTGGTTTTTTCTGAGTTGATTGATTTCCAGTGAAAATTCCGACTTTTGAATGTTCCGTATAATGACGAACAATGCCTTATCTAGCTCAATTGGAGTTAAAGCCTTATGTGTAGGGCGGTCTTCTTTTTTCGCCCTTGAGTTTTCGCTAAATCTTATACAATATGCCAGTATTCTCTGCAAAGTTCTGAAGGAATTTCTGCACTCAATTCTGTAAGTGATATCATCATTAGATACTGCGGCTGCTGATATTGGGGACACCTTTTTCTTCTCGATATCATTGGAAGTTTGAAGCTGTTGTAAGAACGTAAGTGGCCACATTCCTTCATGCGCATGCAGAAACAGTGGACCATAGAACCATAGATTACATCCAGAAAGTTTTGTTGCTGATAGGCCTCTGGACAGTATGTCAGCTGGATTGTCTTTCGATCCGACATGCCGCCACTGATCGGGTGATGTTAATGACTGGATTGTGGCGATACGATTAGCTACAAACGTTTGATACAATGATGACTGTGTATTTATCCAGGACAATACGATTTCAGAGTCAGTCCATAAAAATAGTGGTTGATCCTTTATTTGGATGTCGAGTTTGACTCTGTGTGCTAGTTGAGCAGCTAATACGGCTGCACACAATTCTAATCGTGGCAGCGTTTGTTGCTTTAATGGAGCAACCCGTGTTTTTGCACATAATAACCGTACACTGATTCTTCCATCCTTATGTGATGCGCGGATGTATGCCACCGCACCAAATGCTTTTTCAGATGCGTCCGCAAATACATGTAGTTGCCTTTTTACCGGAATTTCTCCCTTAAAAATATGTCTTGAAATTTGTAGATTATTCAAGCTGTCTAAATCGGTTCTGAATCTGTTCCAGGTTGCTTGAAGGTCCTTGGGTAGTGGTTCATCCCAATCCAGCCTTAGTTGCCACAGTTGTTGAATAAACATTTTTGCCTTCACAACAATAGGTGCTAATAAACCAAGCGGATCGAATAACTTTGCTAGATCTGACGTCGCTGTCCGTTTCGAGATTATTTGTACTGGACCAAGTTTTGCCTTGACACACAAATGGTCAGTTTTAGGTAGCCACAGCAGCCCTAAAGCCTTAATAGAATTGGTGTTATCGCTGTTGAAATCAAGATTGACCTCCTGATTGCCAATTGGTATGTTTTTAAGTAATTGTGGGTGATTTGCGCACCATTTTTTTAAGTTAAATCCGTGTTTTTGTAAGATCTGCATAAGTTCCTTCTGGATTGCAATGGCTATGTTAAGGCTGTCTGCGCCTCCAAGGCCATCATCCACGTAAAAATTGTCTTTCAACATTTGAGATCCGAATGGATAATTGACAATATTTTCGTCGGCAATTCTTCGCAAGCACCTTGTGGCTAGGTAGGGTGCTGCTCGTGTACCGTAAGTAACTGTGTTCAGTTTGTAGCAGTTGAGGGGTAATGTTGGATCCTCCCTCCATAAGATGAGTTGATACTGATGATCGTCTGGATTAACCAATATTTGTCTATACATCTTCTCAATGTCGGTGGTGAAGACAAATTTTGGCAACCGGAATCGCAGCAAAATAGAGAATAACTCACTTTGCACAGTTGGACCGTTGAACATTAAGTCATTGAGAGAATAACCCGTAGAAGTTTTTGCCGATGCGTCGAACACTACCCGGAGTTTTGTCGTGATACTATCCGGTTTCGATACGCAAAGATGAGGAATGAAGTACTTAGGACCCAGTAAACTATCGAGGGTGACCTGTTGCATGTGTCCAAGTTGTTCATACTCTTGCATAAATTGAATGTATTGCTTTCGAACCTCTTCATTCTTTAGGAGTTTACGTTCAAGGCTCATGAACCTATTATATGCTATCGTGTACGATTCTCCTAATGCTGCTGGATTTTCACGGAAAGGAAGGCTTACTATGAATCGGCCATTTTTGTCTGTGCGAGTATTATGATTGAAGTGTGATTCACATTGTCTTTCTGATGGCGAAATGCTTTTTTCATCTGGTTCGACCTCGTCAAGTTTCCATAACCGTTCTATAGCTTCCTCTAGTGACGTATTTGTAAATATTGCACACGTGAGTGCACATGACGGATTAGATGTTGTGGTTTGTCTGACTGACCCATCCACAATCCATCCAAGTGCTGTATTCTGTAAAACCGGGAGTTGCTGGGAAAGCTTGATTTGACCGACTTTCATGAGATTAAAATATAATTCAGCGCCCAGCAGTATATCAATTTTTCCTTGTTTGTGAAATTCTGGATCCGCCAATTGAATGTTTTCAGGTATGGCCCATGAGGATGTATCTATTTGGTGGCTTGGTTGTGAAGGGATGATGTGTGGGAGTACGAATGCTTCTAGCCGTGATGAGAAGTTGTTTATTGTGGACTGCATTTTTAAGTTCACTCGTTGAGTAGACCTTTTTTGTGCATTCCCAATGCCATCGATGTTCAGAACTGCATCGGTTGTGGTGATGCCTAGACGGTTGATAAGTCTCTGGGATACGATGTTAACTTGGGATCCAGAGTCTAATATTGCCCTGAATTCACCAACGTTGCCGTTATTTGCCGTTATCCTTACTTTTGCGGTTGCTAGAAGAACATAACCCTGGGGCCCCCCAGCATCCTTGGCAGAGGTAGATGAAACTGTTGCAGAGGATGTGCTTGCCGTTTCCTTTACAGGTTTTGCTTCCGAAGTCTGTGCTGATGTTAGCTTTGAAGCATGCTTAGGCTTCGACGTCTGTTTAGTTTCTAAATGTAACAACGTGTTGTGTTTCTTGTTACATTTTCGGCAGCAACCTAATGTGCATGTTTTTGATATGTGATCGCTTCTAAAGCAATTGACACATAGTGATTGTTGTTGGACCCACCTTAATCTATCTGGGACTGGTGATTGTATGAATTTACTGCAGTGGTACAATTGATGATTACCATTGTTGCAAAATTTACAGGTATTATGGTTCCCGTCTGATAATGCTACTGATGAAACTGCCTTATTTGTTGGTTTTTGGCCAATTGCTTCCATTGATTGGAATTGAATTTCCAAGAATGAAAGAAATTCGGGAATTGTTGGTACTTCCTTAGGTTTTGCTGATACTTGCATAAACCTGACAAGCATATTCCTATCTAGTTTTTTCATCAATAGATGTATGAGAAGAGGATCCCAAGCAGAAGTTTCGATGCCAATATTGTTTAACGCTGATAGACACTCCTTTGTTGTATCATGCAGATTTTTCACAGCTGTAGCAACTGATGTCCCTGTTGACTGGCTTAATATTTTTTCAATCAAATTTGATACGAGGACTCTTTTATTGTCGTATCGATTTTTCAACGAAGTCCAAGCAGCTTGGTAATTTTCCTCCGTTAAGGAAAATTGGCTTATTAAATGCGCGGCTTCTCCGGATAGGTTAGTCTTTAAATACCACATTTTTTGTATGCTTGGTATTGCCTGCCTATCCACCATCTCAGAAAATAGGTCATGGAATTGGCGCCATTTTAGATAATCTCCATTGAACTGTGGGATTATCACCTTTGGTAATGGCAACGAGCCTCGTACTGTAAAGTGTGTTGGGACTGTTGATTGGGGTTCTCCAACAACGGGATTAGCAGCATTGCTCTGTAATGTGGCAGCCATCACGGAAAGGTTGACCAAGTGCTGCTGGACATTGTCGTCTAACGTATTGTACTCCTGGATATTAAAACCGCTTTCTGTTGGTTCTTTAAACTTATCGAACATCTCATAGTATAGCTCTTGGATCTGGTTCCATAGCTTGTTGATTGTGGCAATTTTAATGCTATAGTACTGGGCTGGTTGAGTTTCTTTAATAGAACTTATCCCATTTAAGAACCGTTCCAATGCTACCATTCGGGCCTTTATTCCCCGAATCAAGCCTTCATGTGAGGTCTGTTGCTGATTACTTGTCGTAGTAATAGTATTTTGTCGTGTGTGGTGGGTCGGTTTCGGTAAATCATTTTCTAAGCTTTCTGGTAGCTGATTTTTATCTTCTGGTAGCTGTTGTTGAGTTTCCGATAACCTTTTAAATTGTTCAACTTCAGTAATAAATTTCTCCATGTATGAATCTGTCACCTCTTTTATTTGGGAATAGTAGTCCTGCTGGAAATACTCATGCTCCGTTCTCAACTTCTGTGCATCTGCATGCATTCGCAACTTCGAGTCGCATGTCTCAAATTCCGACCAGGCATCACTTAGGCGTCGCAAACGCTCCTCATAATATTTAATTGTTGTTTTTCTATCTGCAGAGTCCTTTTTAAAATTGCGGATAATTCCTTGAACGATTTCACCCGTCTTCAATAGGGAGTCCAAGAGTTGTGCTGATGTGGCCATGGCGTAGCCTTCAATTTACTTGTTTGTTAGTTAATTTGTAAATTAATTTGTTGCCTGATGAGCTGTAGTTTTGATGCTAGCAATGTCACCAAATTATTGCTGAATGGACTGCTGTCCTGATGAATGTGGCTGCGTGTTCGCAAGGTCCTTTTTGTATTTTAAGAGTCCCTTACCGCTGGTGGGGGGATACTCGAAAATCTTATACAAAAAAACCAAAAAACTGGGGTCACCAAAATGTTAAATGAACTGGATTATTAGTGGAGCTCAAACCAAACACATAAATCTGGTCTGACACTAATTTGTTTTGTTTTGTGTTCTCTTCAAGCACTTGGAACTTGAAGAGTGATGGGTCAATGAAAATGCAAACAATTGATTGTATTTGATCTTAATGACAATTTTTAAAAGTTTTATTATGCTATTTATACTAACTTACAAACTAAAATATGTTGATTTGACAAAAATGTTAAATTGCTGTATTTGTTATATTAATTTTATATTTCTACAAAATAATAAAACTAAAGCAGTGAACTGGAGGTAAAAATGTTAAGTCAGCCAATTGCTGTATTTGTTATATTAATTTTATATTTCTACAAAATAATAAACCTAAAGCAATGAACTGGAGGTGAGAATGTTAAGTCAGCAAAATAATACCAATTAACAAAATAAGACACAATTACTTAAAAGGCAATGAACTTGAGGTACAATTACAAATAATAAAATAACTTTAATTCAATGAACTTGAGGTACAATTACAAATAATAAAATAATAAAATAACAAAATAATTCAAGTAAATGGTATTGTGATTAGTATGGGTATTCACTGTCTGTAAGTCTTAACACCATCTATGGCAATAACAACCGCTTAAGTGGATTTGAAAAACTCTTATATTTTAAGCAGAAGGCAAGCGGCGAAGCCAAAGAAATAGTAGACAATGCACCCTTAACAAATGACGGATTTTGTATAAGTTGGAATCGTAGAATGCAGATTAATGTGCAATTAAAAACCCTGTTAAGTCTACCCCTGGTAAACACTATGTGTAGTGAGTAGCAGGGAAATGGGGAGGCAGCAAAAATTCGGCCTCCCCATTAGTTTTCTTTCCCATATACCACAGAAGGAGCATTTTGCTTTTTATTTAAAGCAGCAAAAATTTTGCCTACCCATTAGTTTTATTTTCCGAATGTATTTTTCCATAAGGAGGAGTTTTGAATATAAATAAAATAAAGAATTTTTTGAGTAGTTTTAAATATAAAATAGAGTTATATTAAGTTGATCATATTTATATTTTCTTCAATGAAGAGAAATTTTAAAAATTCTGTAATATGTGTAAATGTATTGTTTGAGTATTTTAAAATAAGAGAGAGTAATATGTAATATAGTTTAAATTTTCAACATATGTATGTAAGTATATAAATAAAATCAATTTGTACTCTAACCTAAACAAGTATGCCATTAATATAAAAAGGCTAAGGGAGTATATTCCACATCATTATCCTAATTGCCACTTTAAAGGAAACTTAATGAAAATGGTAAGTAATTCCCTTATAATAATGTTATATTTAATTATTTATTTTTAGATGTATAAAAAAATTGTAAATATTGCCCAAGGTATTAAGCCCGAGTATATTAGAATAGATGATATACTTTTAAACCAATCTTTGAAAATTGTGAATTTTGAATGGAAAGAAACACAATATGGTCTAAAAGTCATTGCTAATTTAGATGATAATAAATGGTTTTATCTTCCCCATAGAATGATGACATTTTTAAACAAGGAGGATCCATACTTAACTCAAATGAATGATAAAGTTTGGACAATTATTTACAAGGGGCGTCAATTACCAAATGGACCAGCAATATTCGATTTAAATTATATCTAAACTCTGAAAAAGAAATCCTAACAATAAAGATAATTATAATAAAAGAAAAACAAGATATTTTTTAAAATTTTTTATTAATTTTTATTTAAAAAATAATTTACATTTTAAAATTTAATTTCTAATAATTTCCTTAACGTTGATTTCTGATAAAAAGGAATCATCTTCCTCCATAAATTCCTTAAAGTAGTCAGGCACCCCCTCACTAACATTTGCAGGATATTGCTCCTTCTCCTCCCGCTTTTCATCATTAAAGGCTCTTGAAGTTTTATAGAATTTTGATTTAGAAGGGCTGAAATTATGCAATCGCATAAAATTACTTTTCTTATTGAATTTGGTTTTAAAAGTTATATGTTGACAAAATTCACACTTAAACATTGATGTATTTATTCATTTTGAATAATAATTAGATATTCAGGCATGTCATGAATTCCGTTCGGAATGGAAATGATTCCGTAGTTACCATTCCGATCGGAATGGTTTTAGCTTCTATAGATTCCGTTCGGAATCATTAAACCTCAAAAAAATATGAAACCACTTTTTGTGTATTAAATATGGCAAGAAAGAATTAAAGTATGGCAACATTAAATAGACAAATTCCGTTTATTTTTCTTTTTTTTGGAAAGCATTTAGAAAAATTAAATTTTTTTATTTAATTCCCATAAAATTATATTTATTTTAGATAAGGAAGCAAAAAGACAGCGCGCTTTACTGATAACAATGTATTTTTAATAGTTTATACACCTGAAAAATGCTTAAAATATGAATTCCACTTTGAAAAATGAAAGTGGTATCATTCCGAAAAAAATTTTCGTTTTACATTTTCCATATAAGCAAAATACGGAATCAATTCCACTTCCGAACGGAATTAAGCTCTGTGACATGGCTGATTATTTTCAATTTATTTTTTTGTGAAAAAAGAAAAATTAATGAACGGAAATTGTAAAAATATATATTCTTTTTTTCTATATATTTAATATTAATCAAAGCATATTTTGAAAAATTATCTGTGTTTATTGAACTTTTTAGAACCTTCCGTTCAATAGGGTAAAAAAATGCAATCGTATCCATTTTTAAAGTTTAAAGATTAACATTGAATATTTGCTTCGCATTGAATTATGAGTCAATAAAACTTTTCGTTAGGGTAAAAAAATGCAATCATATGCAATCTTAAAGTTTAAAAATTAACCTTGAATATTTGCTACACATTTATATTGTTTTTAAGCCAAATAATGTATTTACAAATAGATTTGGCTACATATATGAACTTTTTAGAACATTCTGTTAAAAATTAAATACAATTTTATTATTGTCGAAATTAAAAGTAAATGAGCTTTTCTTTACATTTGTATATTTGCTTATATATACTTAGCTGGTGAGGCCTAATTCCATTTGTGAAAATAAAAAATTTTTTATTCCATTATTCCCGACGTTTCGAGAATTTTCTGTTCACTTCTTCAGGGGATTTGTCTATTATTATAAAATAAAACCATCAACATTTAATAATACAATAAATTGAATGTAACTAACTTACATTGAAAAAAAAAACAAATTTGTATTACATTAATCTAATTTTTAAATAATAAAAGTCACAGCTAGTGTCGTCATCTACTGTTTTTCAAAACAACTCTGTAACAGGCGCTTAAATTGTCAGTGTCTTCTTTTTATACCCTTCACCGAAGGTAAAAGGGTATATTTAATTTTGTCATTCCGTTTGTAATTTCTACAATATTGATTTAAAACTATACAAAGTATATATATTCTGGCTTCTTATGAGAAGGGAAGTTCAAATCCGGTTGTCCGTCTGTTCGTCCGTTGAAATGGGTTTTCCGAAGACCCCAGATATGATGAAGGCTAGGTTGTTATACATTTATGTCACATATAGTCCGGATTTGTTTGCTATTGAAATTCAGGAAGATCGGTCCATAAATGGCTGAGATATGAGCAAAAAACCACGACTACCTCTAATTTTTTTTTTATGTTAAGTTTTATTATGCTATTTATACTAACTTACAAACTAAAATATGTTGATTTGACAAAAATGTTAAATTGCTGTATTTGTTATATTAATTTTATATTTCTACAAAATAATAAAACTAAAGCAGTGAACTGGAGGTAAAAATGTTAAGTCAGCCAATTGCTGTATTTGTTATATTAATTTTATATTTCTACAAAATAATAAACCTAAAGCAATGAACTGGAGGTGAGAATGTTAAGTCAGCAAAATAATACCAATTAACAAAATAAGACACAATTACTTAAAAGGCAATGAACTTGAGGTACAATTACAAATAATAAAATAACTTTAATTCAATGAACTTGAGGTACAATTACAAATAATAAAATAATAAAATAACAAAATAATTCAAGTAAATGGTATTGTGATTAGTATGGGTATTCACTGTCTGTAAGTCTTAACACCATCTATGGCAATAACAACCGCTTAAGTGGATTTGAAAAACTCTTATATTTTAAGCAGAAGGCAAGCGGCGAAGCCAAAGAAATAGTAGACAATGCACCCTTAACAAATGACGGATTTTGTATAAGTTGGAATCGTAGAATGCAGATTAATGTGCAATTAAAAACCCTGTTAAGTCTACCCCTGGTAAACACTATGTGTAGTGAGTAGCAGGGAAATGGGGAGGCAGCAAAAATTCGGCCTCCCCATTAGTTTTCTTTCCCATATACCACAGAAGGAGCATTTTGCTTTTTATTTAAAGCAGCAAAAATTTTGCCTACCCATTAGTTTTATTTTCCGAATGTATTTTTCCATAAGGAGGAGTTTTGAATATAAATAAAATAAAGAATTTTTTGAGTAGTTTTAAATATAAAATAGAGTTATATTAAGTTGATCATATTTATATTTTCTTCAATGAAGAGAAATTTTAAAAATTCTGTAATATGTGTAAATGTATTGTTTGAGTATTTTAAAATAAGAGAGAGTAATATGTAATATAGTTTAAATTTTCAACATATGTATGTAAGTATATAAATAAAATCAATTTGTACTCTAACCTAAACAAGTATGCCATTAATATAAAAAGGCTAAGGGAGTATATTCCACATCATTATCCTAATTGCCACTTTAAAGGAAACTTAATGAAAATGGTAAGTAATTCCCTTATAATAATGTTATATTTAATTATTTATTTTTAGATGTATAAAAAAATTGTAAATATTGCCCAAGGTATTAAGCCCGAGTATATTAGAATAGATGATATACTTTTAAACCAATCTTTGAAAATTGTGAATTTTGAATGGAAAGAAACACAATATGGTCTAAAAGTCATTGCTAATTTAGATGATAATAAATGGTTTTATCTTCCCCATAGAATGATGACATTTTTAAACAAGGAGGATCCATACTTAACTCAAATGAATGATAAAGTTTGGACAATTATTTACAAGGGGCGTCAATTACCAAATGGACCAGCAATATTCGATTTAAATTATATCTAAACTCTGAAAAAGAAATCCTAACAATAAAGATAATTATAATAAAAGAAAAACAAGATATTTTTTAAAATTTTTTATTAATTTTTATTTAAAAAATAATTTACATTTTAAAATTTAATTTCTAATAATTTCCTTAACGTTGATTTCTGATAAAAAGGAATCATCTTCCTCCATAAATTCCTTAAAGTAGTCAGGCACCCCCTCACTAACATTTGCAGGATATTGCTCCTTCTCCTCCCGCTTTTCATCATTAAAGGCTCTTGAAGTTTTATAGAATTTTGATTTAGAAGGGCTGAAATTATGCAATCGCATAAAATTACTTTTCTTATTGAATTTGGTTTTAAAAGTTATATGTTGACAAAATTCACACTTAAACATTGATGTATTTATTCATTTTGAATAATAATTAGATATTCAGGCATGTCATGAATTCCGTTCGGAATGGAAATGATTCCGTAGTTACCATTCCGATCGGAATGGTTTTAGCTTCTATAGATTCCGTTCGGAATCATTAAACCTCAAAAAAATATGAAACCACTTTTTGTGTATTAAATATGGCAAGAAAGAATTAAAGTATGGCAACATTAAATAGACAAATTCCGTTTATTTTTCTTTTTTTTGGAAAGCATTTAGAAAAATTAAATTTTTTTATTTAATTCCCATAAAATTATATTTATTTTAGATAAGGAAGCAAAAAGACAGCGCGCTTTACTGATAACAATGTATTTTTAATAGTTTATACACCTGAAAAATGCTTAAAATATGAATTCCACTTTGAAAAATGAAAGTGGTATCATTCCGAAAAAAATTTTCGTTTTACATTTTCCATATAAGCAAAATACGGAATCAATTCCACTTCCGAACGGAATTAAGCTCTGTGACATGGCTGATTATTTTCAATTTATTTTTTTGTGAAAAAAGAAAAATTAATGAACGGAAATTGTAAAAATATATATTCTTTTTTTCTATATATTTAATATTAATCAAAGCATATTTTGAAAAATTATCTGTGTTTATTGAACTTTTTAGAACCTTCCGTTCAATAGGGTAAAAAAATGCAATCGTATCCATTTTTAAAGTTTAAAGATTAACATTGAATATTTGCTTCGCATTGAATTATGAGTCAATAAAACTTTTCGTTAGGGTAAAAAAATGCAATCATATGCAATCTTAAAGTTTAAAAATTAACCTTGAATATTTGCTACACATTTATATTGTTTTTAAGCCAAATAATGTATTTACAAATAGATTTGGCTACATATATGAACTTTTTAGAACATTCTGTTAAAAATTAAATACAATTTTATTATTGTCGAAATTAAAAGTAAATGAGCTTTTCTTTACATTTGTATATTTGCTTATATATACTTAGCTGGTGAGGCCTAATTCCATTTGTGAAAATAAAAAATTTTTTATTCCATTATTCCCGACGTTTCGAGAATTTTCTGTTCACTTCTTCAGGGGATTTGTCTATTATTATAAAATAAAACCATCAACATTTAATAATACAATAAATTGAATGTAACTAACTTACATTGAAAAAAAAAACAAATTTGTATTACATTAATCTAATTTTTAAATAATAAAAGTCACAGCTAGTGTCGTCATCTACTGTTTTTCAAAACAACTCTGTAACAGGCGCTTAAATTGTCAGTGTCTTCTTTTTATACCCTTCACCGAAGGTAAAAGGGTATATTTAATTTTGTCATTCCGTTTGTAATTTCTACAATATTGATTTAAAACTATACAAAGTATATATATTCTGGCTTCTTATGAGAAGGGAAGTTCAAATCCGGTTGTCCGTCTGTTCGTCCGTTGAAATGGGTTTTCCGAAGACCCCAGATATGATGAAGGCTAGGTTGTTATACATTTATGTCACATATAGTCCGGATTTGTTTGCTATTGAAATTCAGGAAGATCGGTCCATAAATGGCTGAGATATGAGCAAAAAACCACGACTACCTCTAATTTTTCCCATAAATCCCATGTTGTTGTTGTTTTTTAAATTCTTTTTTCTGCATATCTCGAGAACGGCAAGAGCTACGGCTTTGAAATTTGGTACATCTTGCTTGCCAATACACAAACTCTCTAAAAAAAATGGGCGGGATTGGATAAGTGGGTGTGGCACTTCCCATACAAAGACGTTATGTATTTCTGTATATCTGGAGAACGAAACGAGCTAAAGTTCCCAAATTAGGTACAAACATATCGGTTATCAATACACAGTATCCCACAAAATATGGGCGCGATTGGAAAAGTGGGCGTGGTACCTCCCGTACAAAGACATTATTGAAAATACTCAAAATTTTAAATTTTAGGGCTCTAGTATGACATATGAACATATTTGTTTATTGTAAATCTATTATATAAATATCAGATATTTAATTATTACTTACACTAAATACTGTTTTTAATTCCATTTAATCACTTGTTACTTTTTCTGCACAACGGTCAACATTTAAACCTTTTGATTTCCCATCACTGTGTGTGTTGTTTTATGTATACTATTGCTTTTTTGTTTATGTATGTGAAAAACATCTGACACTTTTTTAGATGTTCTATAAGTGCACCAACGTGCAAGGAGTACGTTGCAGTAAGTAACGGGAACATCAACGTTCGCTTAACTCAGCCTTAACCCGTATAAACATTGGTCCTCACGAACCGTCAACGAAAAAAAGTGTAACAGTGAATACAGTCCACAAATTAATAAAAAAGAAATATGAAAATAAATAAGTTAAAAGTTCACAACATACATAAATACACAAATAATACTCAACAAACTTAAAAACAATAATCACTCAAAACATTAAAATAATAATAAAATAAAAAGTGAAAAAATATTTAAAACCAAAACAAATAAATAAAAACATAGTCACGTAAAACAAACATATTTTTCAAAAATAAATAAAACAAATTTGAAAAAAACAGTGAGGCATAATATTTCTGCACAAATTAAATTTAACAATTTAAAAAAGGCAAAAGTGCACAAGAAAAATTAAATACCAAATAAAAATAAAAATTGTGAACAAAAATTATTAACAAAAACAAATTTCCTATACATAAAATTTACATACAAACTAAACTAAAAATATTAACAAGAACAACAAAACATAATAACAACATTTTTGTTACAAGTATACAAAGCACATTAAAAAATATTTACATATGTACATAAAATTTACAACAACAACACTACACACAGAATCAACACGCATCATAGCGGGAAGACGACACAAAAAAAATAATAACAAGTAAGAGTGCTATATTCGGCTATGCCGAATCTTATATACCCTTCACCATGGTGCGATAAGAACAAAAGGATATTTATATAAATATACATACATATGTAATATATCTGTGGCATTAAATAATAATGGCTTAAGTCGAAATTTCTTGCTTTGAGATATTAAGGGTTTTGTCTAAAATAAATTGTTTGGTTTTTATATAAAATTATTAGCCACAGAAAAGAAATGCGCATTTATATAGTACAAAACTGTAAATTTTATAAAAAAAAAAAAAGAGCGTTTTTTAAAGCATATAAAAGTAAAAAAAAAAATAGCAAAAAATTATATATTTTTTATTTAATTAAAAATAATTTATAAATACCAAGAGAAAAAAAAATTAATCGAATGGGATTTGAACCCGCCAACACCCAGAAGTTTACTTGTGACATAACTGCTAGACCACTCGACCACCGGTACGCATGCGAAATTAACGTTTATATAAGTAAATAGGCCGTGTGTAAGTTTTTTTTATAAACAAATATGTTTGTGTGAGTTTGTTGTTTGAGTATGAAAGGTGAATATGCGAAAAAGGGAAACACACCACCACCACTGTCGTGTTGCCATACAGTAGATCTATTGGTTTTTGGAAGTTTTTAAGATGCAAAAATTTCCAATCTCTATTTGTTGAAATTATTTCCTTAAATAGATCAAAGTTTAAAAGCAGAGTGATAACGGAAGTCATGCTGGACATGATGCTGGTGCCTGTAATAAAGAAAAAGGAAGGGGGGGGGGGGGGGGGACGCAAATAAAACAACTTAATTATATAAAAAAAAAAAGTAAATATTGGTATTTCAGTAATTTGGTCATAACTCGGGCATTTTCCAATCGATTTGATAGATTTATATACCGACGTCTTTGGGAAGAAATTTACCATTTACATTGGTAATAAAACTTGGACTCGAAAAGGTCTACGGTTCCCGAAAATAGGTATTTTTCTTAAAAAAATAATATTTTGGTAATAACTTTTTTGTATCTGAACCGATTTTTCCGAGTGTTTCAGCAAATATGTTCTACTTTTTGATATAATAGATGTATTCATAGGTCATATAACAGCTCTAAAATTTTAGTTTTTATAGAAATTTTGATGCTTTTTAGCCCATTTTTGGAGTATTTTGCTAATAACTTAACCATTTCTTAACCGATTTGGCAGATTTATATACCCACGTTTTAAGGAAGAAAAAACCATTTACTTAGATTATAAAACTTGGACTCGGGAAGACCTATTGTTCCCGAAAATGGGTATGTTTAAAAAAAAAAAATTTATTTTGGGCATTACTCTTCCATTTTTGGGAGAAAGGTTTCAGGGTTTTCGGGAAATATATGCTGCTAAAAATTTCTGACATTTTTGTATATAAAACGTGTTCATATGTCATACTAGAGCCCTAAAATTTAAAATTTTGAGTATTTTCAATAATGTCTTTGTACGGGAGGTACCACGCCCACTTGTCCAATCGCGCCCATATTTTGTGGGATACTGTGTATTGATAACCGATATGTTTGTACCTAATTTGGGAACTTTAGCTCGTTTCGTTCTCCAGATATACAGAAATACATAACGTCTTTGTATAGGAAGTGCCACACCCACTTATCCAATCCCGCCCATTTTTTTAGAGAGTTTGTGTATTGGCAAGCAAGATGTTTGTACCAAAGCCGTAGCTCTTGCCGTTCTCGAGATATGCAGAAAAAAGAATTTAAAAAACAACAACAACATGGGATTTATGGGAAAAAAACAACAACAACATGGGATTTATGGGAAAAATTAGAGGTAGTCGTGGTTTTTTGCTCATATCTCAGCCATTTATGGACCGATCTTCCTGAATTTCAATAGCAAACAAATCCGGACTATATGTGACATAAATGTATAACACCCTAGCCTTCATCATATCTGGGGTCTTCGGAAAACCCATTTCAACGGACGGACAGACGGACAGACGGACAACCGGATTTGAGCTTCCCTTCTCATAAGAAGCCAGAATATATATACTTTGTATGGTCTTAAATCAATATTGTAGAAATTACAAACGGAATGACAAAATTATATATACCCTTTTACCTTCGGTGAAGGGTATAAAAACACAAGATATTTTTATCTTGTAAGGTTTGTATCCTACCCTCAGCAAACAAGGTAAGTCTGTAATTTTTACAACTTACAATATATACAAATTTACTTTTTTTTTATAAAGATTGTGGTATATTTTTATTATTAGGCAATATATTATAAAAATATTTCTTTACTTACTTACCCATCCTTCTCAAAAACGTAAAGATAAAAAATAATATTTTTTATATTGCTGTGGAAGGACAAATATTGCCGTCCAAACTGTGTAGCGTACATTAACCTAAGAAAATACCAAGTTGGAAATTTAGTTTTCTAATTAATTTTTTATTTTCAAATTAAAAATTGCAATTAAAAAAGGTAAAACAAACCCTTACCTTAATTACCTTACTTTCTTTGTTAATTTTTTGAATAAACCCCAAAATGTCTAACTTAAAATCTTTGGCCGCTGATTTAATGAGATATATCCCAATGGAATTAGAAGCATTTAATGAAGATTATCGCTCTTCATCGGAAAATTTCCAATCATTACCCGCTCTAAAATTCAACAAAAGTAAGTTCATGCAGATTAGGGAATCTTCTTATTTAGATGATCCAGTGAAGTTTCAGACTATAAGTTTATCGGATATTGTAAACCATGTCAGATCTGCCAAGAGTTTTTATAGAAACAGTATGATCGCTATTGATGAAATTACCCAACTCAATGAAACCCGATCCTCTATTCCCGAACCCCTAAACACACAACCCAATATGCCAACTTTTAGCGGGGATTTCAAATGCTGGGCTTCCTTTAGAGACCTTTTTAAGGCCATCTATGGCAATAACAACCGCTTAAGTGGATTTGAAAAACTCTTATATTTTAAGCAGAAGGCAAGCGGCGAAGCCAAAGAAATAGTAGACAATGCACCCTTAACAAATGACGGATTTTGTATAAGTTGGAATCGTAGAATGCAGATTAATGTGCAATTAAAAACCCTGTTAAGTCTACCCCTGGTAAACACTATGTGTAGTGAGTAGCAGGGAAATGGGGAGGCAGCAAAAATTCGGCCTCCCCATTAGTTTTCTTTCCCATATACCACAGAAGGAGCATTTTGCTTTTTATTTAAAGCAGCAAAAATTTTGCCTACCCATTAGTTTTATTTTCCGAATGTATTTTTCCATAAGGAGGAGTTTTGAATATAAATAAAATAAAGAATTTTTTGAGTAGTTTTAAATATAAAATAGAGTTATGTTAAGTTGATCATGGGTATTCCATATTAAAGAAAAAAAATTCAAAAATTTGTAGATTTTATTCATGTAACAACTTTTTGGTAAATTTTTGAATTTTTTTTCTTTAATATGGAATACCCCCTAAAGTTTTGATTTGTCGAAAGTGACAACTGGCGGCCTCAATAGCCCTAGTAACAAGCTTTCAAAATCAGTTATCGGATTTTATAAACCGCCAAATTTGTAGATTTTATTCATGTAACAACTTTTTGGTAAATTTTTGAATTTTTTTTCTTTAATATGGAATACCCCCTAAAGTTTTGATTTGTCGAAAGTGACAACTGGCGGCCTTAATAGCCCTAGTAACAAGCTTTCAAAATCAGTTATCGGATTTTATAAACCGGCAAATTTGTAGATTTTATTCATGTAACAACATTTTTGCATAATTTTTAAAACATTTTAAAATGCTAAATTTAAAGATTTTTTCTTATTTTTATTAATTTTTTATGAATAATTTGGTGTTCGTAATGTTTTTGAATATAATTTTCCATGTTTTGTTATTGTTTGTCACGCACGTGGTGTTGTTTTCAAAACAATAATAATAGCACGTGGTCAAAACAAAAAAATGTTGATGATTGCGGTTGATTTCGGTATTGATTTGTTCACACGCGTTCGTTATCAAAGAGTTTTTGAGTTTATGCCGCCATTGGTTCTTGTTGGACGTATACGTGTTGCCAGACTAGAGAATGTTTTGAGTGCTGCCAAGTTAAAAGTAGTACTAAAAACATAGGCATGTTTCACTTAATGTTTCATCATGTTTGGTAATGTTTCTTATTAAAATTCATTTCAAATTTCAAGTTTTTCAAATATCAAAATAAAAGAAAGAAAATGGGAAAATGATGAAACCTTCAAATAATAAAGAATGATTATAAAAATATAAAATTTCATAAGTATAAAAAATGAGTATACAGTGGTATATTCGAAAAACACGCAATACTGAAGTTTCATTTTTGACTTCATCGTGTGGAGGAAAACTAAAACATAAGCAATAACACGCGTTTCAACTTCGTCTGTGAGAGCATACAATTTGATGTGGTAATTTACAATTAATTTAATTATAATTTTTATTCAATATGTGTAAAAGTAAACAAAACCCCAAGGGAATAATTTTTTTTACAACTTTTTTTTGTATTAAGAAAGCTATAATTAAAACTGCTGGCTTTCTCTATTACGATTTTAATAATCTTTAAATTTTGAGTTCAACAAAGCTTTCTATGTTTCCTAAAGTTCGATGCACTCTATAAAAAAATTGTACTTCTGCTAACTTTTCTTTTGCAGAAATTTAACTACATATGTACATATAAATTTGTATTGTCAATGAAAACTTTTGGCAAATTTTATATTAAAATAAGCTTTCTGTATGAGAATTTTAATTAATATTAATATTTTTTTTTTTTGTTTCAATGTAAATTCACAAACGAAACATTTTTTTTTTTACTTTCAAAAACAGGCACTGTCTTTTAATTGAAATTTTGTATGCGAACATAAACGTCCAAGTTTGTAAAATTTAGCGTAATTATATATTAAACCTCTTTTTATAAAATTCCTTTAAAGGACCTTATATTAACCTGAGCTTTTTTTAGTGAAGAAAAGTATAGTTACACCTGAACTTAAAATAGGTTATAGCCACGTATTATTGTGGTAAACAAGTTTATTTTTAAGGTCCTAATCATCTAAAACGCAATGCAACGCCAAAGAATTACATTGAAACCACAAACAACGTCATAAATGTTTGGTAATTTTGTTGTTGCTTTCTACAGATATTAACTAAAACTAAAATATATTTTATTTATCCTTTATTTATTAAATTGTTGTCTATTTTATTTCATGCTTGAGGTTCACTTTTTTCATAACAAAAATTATAAACATTATAATTAATATAATTTTATTATGTAAATTAACCAATATTTCGATATCGGTTGTATCCTTTATTTATTAAATTGTTGTCTATTTTATTTCATGCTTGAGGTTCACTTTTTTCATAACAAATATTATAAACATTATAATTAATATAATTTTATTATGTAAATTAACCAATATTTCGATATCGGTTGTATCATCGTCAGGGAAAAATACAACTACAAAATATTTTTAATATAATGAAAAAAACAATAAAATGATTTTACAATCCAAATATTTTATAACAAATAATCTAAGCTTAAAAATTAGTTTAATTTCCTTACCTGTTTTTGTAAACTAAAGTAAAATACACAATTTAATATTAAAAAAAAGCATTTTTTGTGTTTAATAAAAATAAACTTTCCATCCCTGAATAACTTTATTTTATTTGGTAGCACTGCAAATTTGAGTCTGTAACAGTGATGGAAACTCAGAACTATGGTACTATTTTCAGTACTTTTTCTTTTCATATATACCACAGTACCCCGCGTCAGTTTTAGTACTCTTATTTATTTATGCTTGTAAATAAATCCAAGGTGTCTTTTTTTAAACATTGACAACATATTCGACTTGCCAATAACATACAATTTATTGTTCTTTTTCGTTTCATGTTTTGTCGCAAAAATATTGATATTTTTCAAGCACAAATGTCATTTAAAATGCGTTTCGACTACATAGTTTCGATAAGTGTATAACACAGTATGTATTCACTATTTTTACTCACCAATAGTTTACAAACATATTTTGAACACCACTAGAAAATTTGTAAAATAAAGTTTTCGCTCGGAAAATAAGAACGAAAATAAAACGATGCATTAAAACTTTGCAAAAAATGGAGGCTACTTCAATCAGTAAACATTTATACATTTCTAGAAAGTATATGCACTTACATATACACAGAGAAAAAATTCATAGTAAATTTCTACTAAAGTACGGACTTTATTTAAAATGATCATTGTTTCATATTAATTTTAAATGTATAATGTTAAAATAACATTGTTCAATATGGAATCCATAAAATCCCGTTTTACGTGTTTTGTGTGAAAAAAACACAACAAACAAGAATTTTTTTATTTTTATATTTAAAAAGAAGAAAAATTCCCGAATTCGTTTTCTTTTCGTTATAATTATTTTGTTAAATACATCCAATTTTCGAAGTAGAATGATGTCGAAATCATATCACCCTTTAAGCATCGGGGAAAACCACAAAGTGCAACAGGAAAATAAATAATAATATTCTTTCTCTCTGCCTAGTTCAGGAGAAATTGTTCACAATCATTCTAAAATAAAAACATATGTTGTATTCTTCTCACTGTGATTTCACACTTAAAATTAATTGATTCGACATTATATTCACGTTGTTTCAACTTGAAATATCTTTAATCCAACGTGATTCGTAGTGTTATTTCAATATCAATGTATTTTTGCTCTAACTTTGCTGGAATGAATTAAAGTTATTTTAATAGAAAAAATGTTGCTTGCAAGTTATTCATGTAAATCATGTAAGATTAACATGGAGTAACTATTATGTGAAATCACTGCCGAAAAAATGTAAAATCAATCTCGTTTTCTACGATTTTACATTATTTTTTCCTGTGTGTATTTACATTTGCATTTACATATACATATATTTATATCATAATGAATTAATTGTTAGTTTGTTTACCAAAATTTTATATTATTATATTAAAATTAATTAATTTATTATTTATTTTTTTTTTAAATTTTTGTGTTTTTGAATATATTTTATAATAATAAGAATAAATGTTATATAAAAAAGTACCAACAGTTTGAATAAAGTACTCTTTTGCTTGGTGGTCAGTACCATCTCAATGTTTCAACTTTCCATCACTGGTCTGTAAAGCAAAATAAAAACACTCATTTCTGTCTGCAACATTTCTCAGAGATTTACAACTTGCTCTCTTTGAATTGAGTGAAAAAAAAGTTTGTCAGCAAAAGTTTGTTATTTTCTCGCGGGTGTTACATGAATAAAATCTAAAAATTTGCCGGTTTATAAAATCCGATAACTGATTTTGAAAGCTTGTTACTAGGGCTATTGAGGCCGCCAGTTGTCACTTTCGACAAATCAAAACTTTAGGGGGTATTCCATATTAAAGAAAAAAAATTCAAAAATTTACCAAAAAGTTGTTACATGAATAAAATCTACAAATTTGCAGGTTTATAAAATCCGATAACTGATTTTGAAAGCTTGTTACTAGGGCTATTGAGGCCGCCAGTTGTCACTTTCGACAAATCAAAACTTTAGGGGGTATTCCATATTAAAGAAAAAAAATTCAAAAATTTGTAGATTTTATTCATGTAACAACTTTTTGGTAAATTTTTGAATTTTTTTTCTTTAATATGGAATACCCCCTAAAGTTTTGATTTGTCGAAAGTGACAACTGGCGGCCTCAATAGCCCTAGTAACAAGCTTTCAAAATCAGTTATCGGATTTTATAAACCGCCAAATTTGTAGATTTTATTCATGTAACAACTTTTTGGTAAATTTTTGAATTTTTTTTCTTTAATATGGAATACCCCCTAAAGTTTTGATTTGTCGAAAGTGACAACTGGCGGCCTTAATAGCCCTAGTAACAAGCTTTCAAAATCAGTTATCGGATTTTATAAACCGGCAAATTTGTAGATTTTATTCATGTAACAACATTTTTGCATAATTTTTAAAACATTTTAAAATGCTAAATTTAAAGATTTTTTCTTATTTTTATTAATTTTTTATGAATAATTTGGTGTTCGTAATGTTTTTGAATATAATTTTCCATGTTTTGTTATTGTTTGTCACGCACGTGGTGTTGTTTTCAAAACAATAATAATAGCACGTGGTCAAAACAAAAAAATGTTGATGATTGCGGTTGATTTCGGTATTGATTTGTTCACACGCGTTCGTTATCAAAGAGTTTTTGAGTTTATGCCGCCATTGGTTCTTGTTGGACGTATACGTGTTGCCAGACTAGAGAATGTTTTGAGTGCTGCCAAGTTAAAAGTAGTACTAAAAACATAGGCATGTTTCACTTAATGTTTCATCATGTTTGGTAATGTTTCTTATTAAAATTCATTTCAAATTTCAAGTTTTTCAAATATCAAAATAAAAGAAAGAAAATGGGAAAATGATGAAACCTTCAAATAATAAAGAATGATTATAAAAATATAAAATTTCATAAGTATAAAAAATGAGTATACAGTGGTATATTCGAAAAACACGCAATACTGAAGTTTCATTTTTGACTTCATCGTGTGGAGGAAAACTAAAACATAAGCAATAACACGCGTTTCAACTTCGTCTGTGAGAGCATACAATTTGATGTGGTAATTTACAATTAATTTAATTATAATTTTTATTCAATATGTGTAAAAGTAAACAAAACCCCAAGGGAATAATTTTTTTTACAACTTTTTTTTGTATTAAGAAAGCTATAATTAAAACTGCTGGCTTTCTCTATTACGATTTTAATAATCTTTAAATTTTGAGTTCAACAAAGCTTTCTATGTTTCCTAAAGTTCGATGCACTCTATAAAAAAATTGTACTTCTGCTAACTTTTCTTTTGCAGAAATTTAACTACATATGTACATATAAATTTGTATTGTCAATGAAAACTTTTGGCAAATTTTATATTAAAATAAGCTTTCTGTATGAGAATTTTAATTAATATTAATATTTTTTTTTTTTGTTTCAATGTAAATTCACAAACGAAACATTTTTTTTTTTACTTTCAAAAACAGGCACTGTCTTTTAATTGAAATTTTGTATGCGAACATAAACGTCCAAGTTTGTAAAATTTAGCGTAATTATATATTAAACCTCTTTTTATAAAATTCCTTTAAAGGACCTTATATTAACCTGAGCTTTTTTTAGTGAAGAAAAGTATAGTTACACCTGAACTTAAAATAGGTTATAGCCACGTATTATTGTGGTAAACAAGTTTATTTTTAAGGTCCTAATCATCTAAAACGCAATGCAACGCCAAAGAATTACATTGAAACCACAAACAACGTCATAAATGTTTGGTAATTTTGTTGTTGCTTTCTACAGATATTAACTAAAACTAAAATATATTTTATTTATCCTTTATTTATTAAATTGTTGTCTATTTTATTTCATGCTTGAGGTTCACTTTTTTCATAACAAAAATTATAAACATTATAATTAATATAATTTTATTATGTAAATTAACCAATATTTCGATATCGGTTGTATCCTTTATTTATTAAATTGTTGTCTATTTTATTTCATGCTTGAGGTTCACTTTTTTCATAACAAATATTATAAACATTATAATTAATATAATTTTATTATGTAAATTAACCAATATTTCGATATCGGTTGTATCATCGTCAGGGAAAAATACAACTACAAAATATTTTTAATATAATGAAAAAAACAATAAAATGATTTTACAATCCAAATATTTTATAACAAATAATCTAAGCTTAAAAATTAGTTTAATTTCCTTACCTGTTTTTGTAAACTAAAGTAAAATACACAATTTAATATTAAAAAAAAGCATTTTTTGTGTTTAATAAAAATAAACTTTCCATCCCTGAATAACTTTATTTTATTTGGTAGCACTGCAAATTTGAGTCTGTAACAGTGATGGAAACTCAGAACTATGGTACTATTTTCAGTACTTTTTCTTTTCATATATACCACAGTACCCCGCGTCAGTTTTAGTACTCTTATTTATTTATGCTTGTAAATAAATCCAAGGTGTCTTTTTTTAAACATTGACAACATATTCGACTTGCCAATAACATACAATTTATTGTTCTTTTTCGTTTCATGTTTTGTCGCAAAAATATTGATATTTTTCAAGCACAAATGTCATTTAAAATGCGTTTCGACTACATAGTTTCGATAAGTGTATAACACAGTATGTATTCACTATTTTTACTCACCAATAGTTTACAAACATATTTTGAACACCACTAGAAAATTTGTAAAATAAAGTTTTCGCTCGGAAAATAAGAACGAAAATAAAACGATGCATTAAAACTTTGCAAAAAATGGAGGCTACTTCAATCAGTAAACATTTATACATTTCTAGAAAGTATATGCACTTACATATACACAGAGAAAAAATTCATAGTAAATTTCTACTAAAGTACGGACTTTATTTAAAATGATCATTGTTTCATATTAATTTTAAATGTATAATGTTAAAATAACATTGTTCAATATGGAATCCATAAAATCCCGTTTTACGTGTTTTGTGTGAAAAAAACACAACAAACAAGAATTTTTTTATTTTTATATTTAAAAAGAAGAAAAATTCCCGAATTCGTTTTCTTTTCGTTATAATTATTTTGTTAAATACATCCAATTTTCGAAGTAGAATGATGTCGAAATCATATCAGGCCTTTAAGCATCGGGGAAAACCACAAAGTGCAACAGGAAAATAAATAATAATATTCTTTCTCTCTGCCTAGTTCAGGAGAAATTGTTCACAATCATTCTAAAATAAAAACATATGTTGTATTCTTCTCACTGTGATTTCACACTTAAAATTAATTGATTCGACATTATATTCACGTTGTTTCAACTTGAAATATCTTTAATCCAACGTGATTCGTAGTGTTATTTCAATATCAATGTATTTTTGCTCTAACTTTGCTGGAATGAATTAAAGTTATTTTAATAGAAAAAATGTTGCTTGCAAGTTATTCATGTAAATCATGTAAGATTAACATGGAGTAACTATTATGTGAAATCACTGCCGAAAAAATGTAAAATCAATCTCGTTTTCTACGATTTTACATTATTTTTTCCTGTGTGTATTTACATTTGCATTTACATATACATATATTTATATCATAATGAATTAATTGTTAGTTTGTTTACCAAAATTTTATATTATTATATTAAAATTAATTAATTTATTATTTATTTTTTTTTTAAATTTTTGTGTTTTTGAATATATTTTATAATAATAAGAATAAATGTTATATAAAAAAGTACCAACAGTTTGAATAAAGTACTCTTTTGCTTGGTGGTCAGTACCATCTCAATGTTTCAACTTTCCATCACTGGTCTGTAAAGCAAAATAAAAACACTCATTTCTGTCTGCAACATTTCTCAGAGATTTACAACTTGCTCTCTTTGAATTGAGTGAAAAAAAAGTTTGTCAGCAAAAGTTTGTTATTTTCTCGCGGGTTCATGTAACAACTTTTTGGTAAATTTTTGAATTTTTTTTCTTTAATATGGAATACCCCCTAAAGTTTTGATTTGTCGAAAGTGGCAACTGGCGGCCTTAATAGCCCTAGTAACAAGCTTTCAAAATCAGTTATCGGATTTTATAAACCGGCAAATTTGTAGATTTTATTCATGTAACAACTTTTTGGTAAATTTTTGAATTTTTTTTCTTTAATATGGAATACCCCCTAAAGTTTTGATTTGTCGAAAGTGACAACTGGCGGCCTTAATAGCCCTAGTAACAAGCTTTCAAAATCAGTTATCGGATTTTATAAACCGGCAAATTTGTAGATTTTATTCATGTAACAACTTTTTGGTAAATTTTTGAATTTTTTTTCTTTAATATGGAATACCCCCTAAAGTTTTGATTTGTCGAAAGTGACAACTGGCGGCCTTAATAGCCCTAGTAACAAGCTTTCAAAATCAGTTATCGGATTTTATAAACCGGCAAATTTGTAGATTTTATTCATGTAACAACTTTTTGGTAAATTTTTGAATTTTTTTTTCTTTAATATGGAATACCCCCTAAAGTTTTGATTTGTCGAAAGTGACAACTGGCGGCCTTAATAGCCCTAGTTACAAGCTTTCAAAATCAGTTATCGGATTTTATAAACCGGCAAATTTGTAGATTTTATTCATGTAACAACTTTTTGGTAAATTTTTGAATTTTTTTTCTTTAATATGGAATACCCCCTAAAGTTTTGATTTGTCGAAAGTGGCAACTGGCGGCCTTAATAGCCCTAGTTACAAGCTTTCAAAATCAGTTATCGGATTTTATAAACCGGCAAATTTGTAGATTTTATTCATGTAACAACTTTTTGGTAAATTTTTGAATTTTTTTTTTTAATATGGAATACCCCCTAAAGTTTTGATTTGTCGAAAGTGACAACTGGCGGCCTTAATAGCCCTAGTAACAAGCTTTCAAAATCAGTTATCGGATTTTATAAACCGGCAAATTTGTAGATTTTATTCATGTAACAACTTTTTGGTAAATTTTTGAATTTTTTTTCTTTAATATGGAATACCCCCTAAAGTTTTGATTTGTCGAAAGTGACAACTGGCGGCCTCAATAGCCCTAGTAACAAGCTTTCAAAATCAGTTATCGGATTTTATAAACCGGCAAATTTTTAGATTTTATTCATGTAACAACTTTTTGGTAAATTTTTGAATTTTTTTTCTTTAATATGGAATACCCCCCTAAAGTTTTGATTTGTCGAAAGTGACAACTGGCGGCCTTAATAGCCCTAGTAACAAGCTTTCAAAATCAGTTATCGGATTTTATAAACCGGCAAATTTGTAGATTTTATTCATGTAGCAACATTTTTGCATAATTTTTCAAACATTTTTAAATGCTAAATTTAAAGATTTTTTCTTATTCTTATTAATTTTTTAATTTTTTATGAATAATATGGTGTTCGTAATGTTTTTTAATATAATTTTCCATGTTTTGTTATTGTTTGTCACGCACGTGGTGTTGTTTTCAAAACAATAATAATAGCACGTGGTCAAAACAAACAAAATGTTGTTTTTTGCGGTTGATTTCGGTATTGATTTGTTCACACCGATTATAAAAACAAAAATGGAAAGTTTCTTTACATTTCGCAGTTTCAAAGAACCAAATAGCAACATTTTAATATACATAATAATCTTTATTTGGCTCTTAATTTGTTAATGATTTTTAAAAAACGCCAATAAGCTCAAAAAAATAGTAAAATCAATAACAACATACTTCTCGTAGATGTCATTATTGTGCTAAAATGATTATGTTACTCAATGCTTAAGGCCGGTATTCACTATCCTACATAATCGTACGATTCATTCACACGAAAATTTGACGGAATTCTAGCCGACATAAAAAAAATGTCTGCAAAATCTGCTGTCAGTGCCACACTATCCCACAAAAAAGATGCAAACTCAAATGACTCATCAACTTTACAAGAAAATGCAACTCTGATCGCATATAATCTATCATTTTATGAAAATTTTTAAAACATTTCCAAGTCGGACAGACTTGTCAAAAAAATCTGTCACTCAATTCATTTTTAAGCCACACTGTCATACATTATGAGCACACACGATTTTTTTGACATATCGTGCGGCTAAATAGGATAGTGAATACCGGCCTTTACTGCAAATAATATTTTTGGTGAATTCGCGCGGTCAAGATAACCGCTCAAAAAATTTATTATCGAATAACTTCGTCACTTGCGCGAGTTTAAGCGAAAATTACTTGCCCAAGTTTCAGTTGGGTCCCAGAATGTTTTTCGGAATAACTCGTTTGTCGATCGTTTTTTTTTTTATTAATTTTTAGTAGGGCTTGGGTGGTTTTTACTAGGGACGTAACTATAAGCCTTTTTGCCGATACAATACCGATTTAAAAAAAATATATCGCCGATTTAGCTACCGATACGCTTATTGAATATGAATTCACGATAAAATTGAGCAGAGTAATTTTCTTATTATAAAAGTAAAACATTATTTTTATTCAAAATTGATATTAACTAGATTTTATGAACAAAGAATTGAATTTGAATTAATGATAAAATGTACAAAAAAATTAATAATTGTTTTACAAAAATTACAGCATAAGAGATTAATTGTGAATATGTATTTAAAATAGATTTTTGTTTAAAAATTAAAGTATTCGCAAGTTTTGCGGAGATAGCCGCTTTCGTCCTTTTGAACCAGATCTGCAGTGGAAAATAGTCTCTCAAATGCGATAGAACTCATTTGATAAAGTTAAGTATTTCTGCGCCATTTTCTTCAAGTTTGGGTACATATCATATCATTGCGCAATAAACAGTAAACATGCCAATATGCGTCTATTGAAATATTGGGAGATCTTAGATATCTTTCGACTTTTTCTTTAACAGAATCACAGCATAGAATAGAAAGAAGCTCATCCTCCTCGGATTCTCTTATAATCTTTTTACAAGACATGTTAATTAGCTTATTAATACGTTTTTTCGATACAATTGAAGTCGATTGTCTTTCAAATATTCGAACATTGTATCGAGGAATTGTAGACAAACAATAGGTTTTATTATTTTCAAAAGCCTTAAATCTTTTAATTAAAGCTAATGCTAAGTCAGCCGCTGAATTTTAGGACTTTGAACTATTTTCCACCTCAGTCCATTCATTTATTAAATGAAACAATTTTATTATTCTGTTTTGATTTTATGCTCTGCTTTTTTTGTGCTATTGTGAAATGATAATATTAAAAGTTTTTAAGAAAACGAAAATGAAAAGTTTTTTTTATTTCACAGTTTCGCAGAACAAGAATTGACCCCCAGGGCTGCATGAGCACCTTCGACATTAACAAATATAAAATAATTTTTTTTGCAAACTATTTATTTTTGTGTTCTCTACTGAATTGTACCAAAAAATGAGTTTTGAAAAAAGTGGACTTAGCTCCCATACAAGTAAAGGTAACGAAATTTAATTTAATTGAAGTTTTTTACCATTTATGCACTTTTGAACCTTAAAGATATACTTATGAAAATTAAATTTTTATCATATTAAATAAAAAAAATTTGTTCATTATTCACAAGTTAAGTTTTATTTATTTTTGTTTTTTATGGTGCTTTAGTATACACAATTGCTTTTGAAATTTTATACTCTTGTCGAATATCTGAGGATTGACTGCATGCAACTAAGTGATGGAACCAATCAAAATGATTAACATTGGGGGCATCACCACCTAATTCTGGAGGCAGAATATCTTTACAAATAAGCTCGTGTAAAGAGTTTAGATTAGATCCATGAACATAAATACGTTTTTTTATTTTATCAGTAAAAAATGGTTTTATGGCTGTTAAAATAAGATCCACGTACCATGGTTGTGCAATAAAATGTATTCCTTTAAATTTTACTGGTATAAAGTCCTAAAATTTTACACATTTGTTAACATAATCTTAGAATATATATACACCTTAACAAATGTACATACCTGTAATCCTTCAATTAAAGATTTTAATACTTTAGGAGCTAAATGCGTTGATTGCTTGTGTGAAAAATTTGCCCAGTCAACAATAATTACAAATCCTAAAGCCTGATTTTGTACATCTTCTAATAATGTATCAATTGTTAATAATAATGCTCGGTAAATGTCTTCTAGTGAATATTTGTTTGTATTCCAATTTGCTCCTGTAAATGTAATTACTTTTCTTCCTCGTCTATCTCTTTCACTAAGTATCGCTGGGTTCCCATCCAACAATGCATGTTGGATCTTTTGGTCAAAAATATTGATGTTTTGCCAACTTGCGTTATGTTGTTTATAGTTAAAATATTTTATTAATAAATTCATAGCAGCATTACAATCAAATTTTTTTGCATACAAAAATCGATTAAGAAAATTATCATCAAAGCAAAGTGATTTATCTTTTAAAGCTAAATTAATGCTAGATAGAATCATATTTCTAAATGTTTCTAAAACTTGGTAATTGTTTTGCTTCTCATTAGAATGTTCCACAGGTAAAACATAGGTGAAAATACGTTGAACGTTGTATATCGAGTTGCTTATCGAGATTTCGAGATAGTCTGACATCGTTTGATATAAGTATGTTCACAAAAATCTGTAATGAAATTAAATAAAGCATATATGAATATTAACAAAGTAACTAGTATTTAGCTAGAAATATACTAGTTGGTATTAACTTTAAGCTAGTTGGACTTTAGTTTTTTTTTTATGTATCAAGCTATCGTATTTAACATTATCGTAAGCTATCGTATTTAATAATTGCTTAGAAGCCGTTGCTTTATTTATGGTATAAGTATTAAGAGTATTTTAAAATTTTGTTATTCCCTTTAATATAAAAGTGTCATACAGCAGAGAAGCTGTAGTTAGTAAAGCCGGTATGTGTTCTTTCATAGAGTAAAAAATTAATGGGCGGCTATTGTAGTGCATGTATGTGTCATCGCCAGCAGTTTAAGTGCATTGCCACACAATGAGTAATTTGTTTATTAAACTTCTTATATTACTTTCTTTGTTTATGATTGCAGGCAATGTTTAATGAAGTATCCACTTCATTTTTATGACCCAATTATTCTGCATTCTTTTGACGTTGAATGATACATGCATGCTCTGCATATTAGTATATAAGTTTAGCACATAAGAATATAAGAAAAGATTAAATAAAGAGAAGTCAGTGATTACGGTTGTAAAAACGTTACGCTTGTGTTATTAAGGCCCTAATCATGTACAACGCAGCGCAACGCCAAACAATAACATTGAAAGCACAAACAATGTCATAAATATTTTGTAATTTTGTTGTTGCTTTCAACAGAAATTCATGTACCGTTTTAAAAATTTCAACGACACAAGCAATGGAGCTTTTGAAATTTTAAAACGCAATAAGAATTTCTGTAGAAAGCAACAACAAAATTACAAAATATTTATCACATTGTTTGTGCTTTCAATGTTATTCTTTGGCGTTGCGTTAGTTCTGTGGTGTTGCGCTGCGTTGTACATGATTTGGGCCTAAATCAATCCTTATATGGCGACCGAGACAGGACCGTTGAAAAATTAAAAAAAAAATTTTTTTTAGTTTGTTAAAAAAAAACGTAACGCAAAAATAATATCATATTTTATGTTATGAAGTTGGTAAATCATCGGAAGAGAGTGATCAGAAAGAGCTAGTGGAAATATTGCGTAATAGTGTACAAGTGAATAACGAACATATTGTTACCGAAACCGCTCAGATGAGCTATCTAGAAATTTACTCGATAGTGGCAGTATATTTAATAGCCGCAATTTACCTTACGAAAATGATACATATGTAAAGCTTAAAGAAGTCGCAATAACAACGACGCTTTACAACAGGGATTGCCATTTCTTTGCACAGTTGTGCACACCAATACTAACACATATTTTTATGCTCTTCAATTCAGTCGTCGATGTGACTTCGATAAGTGTACATGTCTAGCGGATGCTATGTTATTTTGTTTCAGCTTAACACTCAAAAAATATTGTGTGGTCAAAAATGCTTTGGGTAACATCCAATGCCTTGCGTGCAATATTTATTTTTTATGTATTTTTAAAACACAAAAATCTTATTTTTTTTTACAAATTGTTTGATAAGATATTTGAAACTGATTTAGAGTCAGTTGTGTTATACAACTTATAAAATAACAACTTAAAAAATATATTACTAACATTTTTCTGCGGCTGTAAATAAATGCATTCTCTCAATTTTTTTACTCTCTGGTACTCACTAATACACAACCAAAAAATTTTTGGAAATCCCTGCTTTACAACAAATATAATAACTATAATTCAGGGATTTCCAAAAATTTTTTGGTTGTGTAGTAGTGAGTACCAGAGAGTAAAAAAATTGAGAGAATGCATTCATTTACAGCCGAAATAAAATGTTAGTAATATATTTTATAAGTTGTATAACACAAAGGTACAAAATTAAAAAATTTTTGTGTTAATAAAAAATTTGTAGCAATTCTTTACCAATTCAATGTCGCTGATTTTAAAACTGCCTTTTTTCGGAAGCTTTTTGACTCTAAATCAGCTTCAAATACAAACAATTGTAAAAAAATTAAAGATTTTTATGTTTTAAGAATTCATAAAAAATAAATATTGCACGCAAATCACAGCTGATAGAAAAAAAGTGCAGTTTTAAAATCAGCGACATTGAATTGGTAAAGAACTGCTACAAATTTTCTATCAACACAAAAAATGTTTAATTTTGTTCCCTTGTGTTATACAACTTATAAAATAAAATCTTCTAAATTTATACTTTTATGGCAGTTTAGTAATAGTAGAATGCTTTTCAAATGGGATGAACTTTGTGAAAATAAAACCATTTGTGAAAATAAAAATTTTTTATTCCATTTTTCCCGACGTTTCGTGAATTTTATGTTCACTTCTTCAGGGGATTCGTCTATTATTATAAAATAAAAACATCAACATTTAATAATACAATAAATTGAATGTAACTAACTTACATTGAAAAAACAATTTTGTATTACATTAATAAATTTTTAAATAATAAAAATCACAGCTAGTGTCGTCATCTACTGTTTTTCAAAACAACTCTGTAACAGGCGCTTAAATTGTCAGCGTCTTCTTTTTTATTCATTGTTCTGTTTATTTTCTGTTGAATTCTTAAGCTTTCTGTAGTATATCTTTTCCTCACGTTATTTTCCTTGTCTAGTATTCTTATGTTGTCAAAATCAGGTTTATGTTTTGTTTGTAATATGTGTTGTGATAATGCAGTGCTTTCTTTGTTTTTAGTATATGTATAATGAGAGTTTACCGCCAATTTACCCAAAAAACCATTAAAATCACCCAAAAGCCATTAAAAAGCCATTAAAATCACCCAAAAGCCATTAAAATTATCCAAAAGCCATTAAAATTATCCAAAAGCCATTAAAATTATCCAAAAGCCATTAAAATTTTTCCAAAGCCATTAAAAAGCCATTAAAATTATCCAAAAGCCATTAAAATGAACACGTGTTAAAGTAGGTCAAATGAACACGTGTTAAAGTAGGTCAAATTTAAAAAAAAAAAAAAAATTTCAAAAACAAAGTAATAAAAAAAAGTCGTTAAATTTTATAGCTGAGATTTAGAAAAAATGTTGGGGGAGCAATGCACAAGTGTTGGGTGCATTGTTGAAGCCTTTCTTTTGTTGTGATCGATAGACGGACTTACTGTGTAGATGCACTTGAGAAAAGATGTGATTTAGTTTTGTGGATATGTATGCATGTAGATCAATAGGCAGACAGACAGACATACTGTGTACTTGTCGATGCACTTGATTTTGAAAAAAATTTTTTGTGGACAATTTTTTCAAAGCGCTGATATTAAAATTAATAATTTATGGGGTGTGAGATGATAAGGGTATTGTATTGGAGTGTGTCTTGAATATGGATAGATACACAATCAGACCTTGAGGAAGAAATTGGAAAAATATTTTTTTTTTTTTTTGTGTGTGTTTTGTGGATTGTTGGGAGAAAATACACATTTCTGATAAGCCCTTTTTGTTGTGTGTTTATGGGTAACCAGATGGAGGGTTGTTGTTATTTTGTTTGTTTGGGTGATCGACGAAAATATTATTGGATGGACAGAAAAAAAGAAGGAGGAAAAGGAAAGTTAGTGAGACAGACAGACAGACATACAGACAGACTGGCTTCGTAACAGTAAATGGTTTTTCAATTTTATTTGGGGTTGAAGAATAAATTCAAAGTATCTATAAATTATGATTTTATTTAGTTATTAAAAAAAAATTGTATAGATGCAATTGGTGTTTCTATTTTTATTTTGGAGTGGATAGCGAAATATGAAACCATTCTTGAAAATTTTTTTAAAAAATTTCAAAAACAAAGTGTTGGGTGCATTGTTGAAGCCTTTCTTTTGTTGTGATCGATAGACAGACAGCCAGACAGACATAGAGATATGTAGATAGATAGACATACAGACCTTGTAGAAGCAATTGGAAAATATTGTTGATAATTCTATCTTTTTATTTTGAATTATGTGAAGAAAAAATTTTTGTTGAGGAAACACACAAAGCTGATAAGCGCATTTTTTTTATTTTTTTTTTTTATGTGTGATTATGGAGAGCCAGATGTAGGGATGTTGTGGTTGTTGTTGTTGTTTTGCTTGTTGTAATGATCGAGTGTATTCGAAACAACTTGTAGAAGTAATTGGAAAATATTTTTGATAATGCTTTTTTTTTTCTTGAATTATGTGAAGAAAAAATTTTGTAGAACCAATTGGAAAATATTTTTGATAAGGCTTTTTTTTTTGAATTAGGTGATGAAAAATAACTAATTAAATTATGAATTTATTAAGTTATTAAAAATAGACAGACAGACAGACAGACAGCTATAGAGATAGATAGATAGACATACAGACCTTGTAGAAGCAATTGAAAAATATTGTTGATAAGACTTCCTTTTTTTTTTTATTTATATTTATTAAATAAAAAATAATTAAAAA